>CATQJL010000001.1:106409768-106890762 GCA_958299035.1 Cylicocyclus nassatus
TTAACTGCCACACTCCAGTCGAAGACACTGTCAACAAGATTGGTGGTGGTGGAAGCTCTGCTAAGAAAGCCATGCTGTTCATCAGGTCAAGCCTAACTGAGTCAGCCACTTCGATAACTTATCAAGTATAATCTTTTCCATGATTTTGATGGGAGTAGGCAGTAGATTAATTGGACGAAATTCGTTGATAAGAGTGGCGCTATTACTTCTTGGTATGGCTGTGACAATGGCCTCTTTCCATAAACTAGGTATTTCACCCACCAGCATCGAAATGTTGAAAATGTGAGTGAGTGGAGCAGCCAGCGATGAAGCGCATTTGAGATAGACGATCTGAGGTATTCCATCGAATGTTTCAGTGACAGAGGGTTTGAGTTTTTTAGATAACGTTATACAATAGACGGATCAAAGTAGACATCACCACAGCGAAGCGTAACAGTACTAACATCGTTAAAGGCATTAGATTTCACCCACACTCCATTGCTACGGAGGCACTCAGTAATTCACGAAGTGAATCAGCAGAACTCTCAAATACCACGATTAACAAATCAGTATCGCACAAACTGTTGAAATACCAACTGGAAAACCAAACGGTTTCGGAAATAATCAAGCTTCTTTCCGGCTTGAGGCTCATAACCTACTTCAGCGGCTGCTTCCAGTGGACTAGTGAACATGGCCATGAACCAGTGCCAAGGGTGTAGTGCAAGAAACTCGTCAATCAAGCGATGGGCGCTGCTAATGGTACGCATCTTATTGACACATGCCTGCATAAGTGCGCGTTATCGTTCATAAAGTCCGCCACCCGTGGCGTTGGTGCCAGCTATGGTACGGCGACTCAAAGGCAGTGTCCGGGCAAAAACTCGATTTTGAGATTTTGTGCTTACCCGGGCCTATTCGCTACGCTGAATCCAAAGTGCACATTGGAGAGTGCGAAAACGGCGGAAACGGCTTTCAAGGCACCGTCCACCCAGATTTCGACTTTCACTTTTTGTCGTTTCAGGGCCTTCTCATGTCCCTGATTCCGAATTTGAAGTCGAGAATGCGCGAAAACCCCGACAATCCCCATTCCGGAAAACCCACAAACCGGCTTTCCAGAACGGTGATTGGACAAGCGCGCACAAAGGGCGGGCATGGATGGGGAAGGGCGGGCATGGATGGGGGTCCTCGTGCATGTTCGCTATTCCGAAGCGATTTTCTCGCTTGACCGCGCGCCGTGACCTGGGCACTGGATTGACAGGGGGCCCTGCTATCATATGCTGCCAAAAGCTCAACACTCTCAACTTAGGGTGGACGGTGCCTTTAACAGATGAGGGTCTGGAGCGGTCTTCTCCTTGCGGTTTCAAGTCAATCATTAACACTGGCCGGTAGCGACGTTAGGACGGCTGGCGGAATCGACAAGACCACTCCGGAAGCTGGGAGCCTGGATTCGTAGGAGGGAGGACCCGGCCCACTTGCTTTTCCCTCCTGCGCTAGAGCCTTTTTTGCCGTTTTCCGCTTTCCAGTGTGGATTTTCGGATTCGGCGTGGCGAATAAGCCGTAGAGAACGGCCATAGGTTGTCGGTGCTGTCGATGTTGTCGGTGTTGTCGATGTTGCCGTTGTTGTCAGTGTTGCCAGTGTTGTCGGTGTTGTCAGTGTTGTCGGTGTTGTCGGTGTTGTCGATGTTGTCGGTGTTGTCGGAGTTGTCGGAGTCAGAGATAGTTTAGAGAGCGCGCGAAACGTGGAGGCTATCATGAGGTCCTACAACGACCGGGCAACCTCGGCAACCCCGACAACACCGACAACACCGACAACACCGACAACACTGACAACACTGACAACGCCGACAACACCGACAATCTATGGCCGTTCCTGTATAAGCACAAAATCTCAAAATCGAGTTTTTGCCCGGACACTGCCTGTGTCGGTGGTTCGTAGGCTTTATTGTAGCCTGAGGCGTAATAGCGCCTCTTGATTTGTGTTATATAGAACACGTAAGCATTTAAGCTTTATTGAGTCAGACGACGTGCACGTGTTAGTGCAGTGGTAGAATGCTAACATAAATAGGCGTGGCACAGTTACTCGACAATGTCTGGGCAATAAAGATACACATATCACAGCAGGTCATGCTCAAGCATGACCTTTACGGTACTCTGGCAACAGAAAATAGGCTACAAAGAAAGGTGCCGATAATATTGGCACACTCCGGCCGGCCATGAGAACAAGCAATGTAGAAGGATGGATACAAATCAGAAATCTAGTCTACTATCAAACTGCTTCCATTTATCCGGATCCAGTAGCGGGGTTTGGTGAGTAGAACGAGTCACGTCTGCAGAGTGGATGCTCAGAATTCTTGACCAGAGGCGATAGCGAAAGGCTGTAGATAGTGGAAGAGCAGCTTTGAAACCAGCTGTCGCAAACTCTACTCGTGGCACCGTAGGCGCCATGACCTGCCCCTGCAAAAGAGTATCAGTAGTGGGAAAGGACTTGTACTCCACAGAGCATCGATCGTTGTCAGTTCTCGTTCTCTGTCCCAATCCAAAGGAGTCTTCTTTGGATATCATTTCCTGGATTTCATCCTTCTTTTCTTCCAACGCGAGAATTTGTGTTTCTTCGGGACTCTGCTGCTGTTTGTCTTGGATGGAGTGCGAGTCACCGTTAGATGAGTTCGCCTTTTGTATATCTTCTCTTAGCTGCCTCATACGCCTATTTGAATCTTCCATGCAACTCATGAGCTTTGGGCCCGAAAATTTCTTCAAGCTCCCTGTTTTCGCTAATTCTAACATATCATCTGCCATGCGGTCTTGCAAAAGATATAGAAACCTTCTAGCGTCAAAAATGGTTTCAAAAAATCTTATCTCTTCCTCCAACGCGTCCCATTCCTCCGCCATTAATTTCTTCACAGCTTCGGATTCAACCTCCTCACATCTTTCCATCAATATGTCGTAATCCATTTGTAGGGATTCAATGGCATCTTCAATTTCCATTTTGCACCCCGCTAGTGATTCCAGATGTTGAGCGCATACATCTTGCCGCTTTTGACTGCCCTCTGGAATAGTAATTTTCTCACCGTGGCATGCGTACTTCTCTAGTTGTTCCGCGAGCTCCTTGGTAGAGACTTTTAGTTGTTGTTTGAGAAAGCGCGAGATCTTCATCGTTCCTCGAGTGCTGCTGTCGGAAGCGAAGCACTTAATCGGTCTTATTTGGCCGATGCACCATATGTGTCGGTGGTTCGTAGGCTTTATTGTAGCCTGAGGCGTAATAGCGCCTCTTGATTTGTGTTATATAGAACACGTAAGCATTTAAGCTTTATTGAGTCAGACGACGTGCACGTGTTAGTGCAGTGGTAGAATGCTAACATAAATAGGCGTGGCACAGTTACTCGACAATGTCTGGGCAATAAAGATACACATATCACAGCAGGTCATGCTCAAGCATGACCTTTACGGTACTCTGGCAACAGAAAATAGGCTACAAAGAAAGGTGCCGATAATATTGGCACACTGCCTTCAACCGTGAGTGAATTATTCGCGCTACCGCTGGGCAGTGCCAAAATCGCTGCCCACGTGAAATCTCCGTAGGTCCGGGGTCCAGCTTGCAAGCGAGTAGTCGACTCGCTAATGCAGAATCTGTAAGCTGCCGCTGTAAGCAGTGTCTCACTTAGGGCTTCAGAAATACTTTCAACGGGGATTTTCTTGTGTTCAGATTTACGTTGAGTTGTCTTCGGTGTATTTAGAATTGTCGATCCTCCCTTCATTAGGATCAACAATTTTGAACTTCCTTCTATTCTGAAGTCCAATTCCGGACTTGTACCTTCAAACCACCCACGTTGATGCCACGTTGATGGGCAAAGCCAGCGTGGCCCTTCTACCTTCTGGAGCGCTTCTTTTGCGTTGGAATGGATATTTTGCAGCGGTACATATCGTCCCCTCTACAGTTGCTGCTACCCTTGGTCTGCGTTTCAGTCCTGCCTCGCGTGGCTGACATGTTGGCAACATGCCACAATATGTTGGCAGAACATTTTGGCTACGTCAGCATGTTGCTGCATGTTGCAAACAAGTTGCTGCTACGTTACTAACATGTCAGCCACAACTGGCGAGTCTGAGATGCAGACCAAGGGTAGCAGCAGCTGTGGAGGGGACGATAATTGTCTAGTTAGTGGCATCGCTATTGTATAAAACTTGAATGCCATCACTTTCAGTTCGAATGTACCTTCAAATAGATTGTGCGAAGTCGTAGGCCTTCACTTTGATGGATACGGGTGAATAACAGTTTTATTTGAGGTAAATCCTATTTGAGGTAACCTTATTCGTTGATGAACATCGTGGCTTCTCCAGGACAGACACGCTCCAATCATGTCAGCGATGAGTCCTTTAATAGCAACTCACTCGTACTAGTTGGCGTCGCGTTGCGATGTCGCTTCGGTTTTACCGCGCAGACTGTGAATCATGACCAGGGTCAAGCGTGGGGTGCGGCACGCCACACCTGGGCGGTCGTATTGAGGAGTCAAAAGGGGAGGAGGTCGTAGTTGGGTAATCTGATAATAGATGATAACATGATATTCGTATCATATCCATAATTAGCATGTCAATTAACCCCTGTAGACAAAGTGTCAGCGGATTCTGAAGACTCAAGATAGGCTACCTAAATGAAATGGTCAACCAACATGGTTAACTTTGTTTCAAAGGTGAATTAGCTATCCGTTTTTGCACTCAAGACAAAGCACTACTCCTTCTTTGTCCACCTCAGGAATCCCGCTTCAGAAGACCTGCAAACTGTGGAGTTAGAAGCCAACCAAAATCTCGTTTTTCCCATTTTTCGCTTTTGATCGCTGTGCTTTCACCAAATATTACTTAGAGCTAAGAAGACAAATCATGATCCAAACAGTCCTATGGAATCTACAAGGTTTAGGCTATCGACTCATATAAATACTGTCCGTAAAATGTTTTTTTTGATATAGTATGGGGTGAGCACACCCCCTTAAAGGCACCGTCCACCCAAATTGGGGTTGGTAAGATTGTGATACCTAGCAGCTGCGGGGCCCCCAACTGTACGATTGCCCAACTCGCGCTGCCTAAAGTTGCTTCCGAAGCGAGAAAATTGCTTCGGAAATCGCTTTGGTGACGGTTCGCGACGTTGGCTCCTCCCCTTTCGGGTGGGCGTGACGTTCGTCCCGCCCATTTGAGCGCGCCCAACCAATCACCGTTCCGAAGAAATCGCTCTGCGGGTTCTGAAAACGGGGGTTTTTCGTGGTTTTCGCGGAAACCGATTCGATATTCGGAATCAGGGGTATGAGAAGGCCCTGGAACGGCAAAAACATGGAGGTCGAAATTTTGGGTGGACGGTGCCTTTAAAAGCTGCGGCTGCCGCAGCTTTTAAGGGGGTGTGCCGCACCCCCTTAACTTGCCTTCAAAATCCAGAAAGCGCTTTATTGCTGGTATGAGTATTGAGCACACAGCTTCTTCTTGCTACAGTGGAAATTTGGAGCGGAACTCCCCACCCATAAGAAAATTATGGCCCTTTCAATGTGCCCATTCAGATCAAAATCAGCCGTCAAATTACGTGTGATTGTAGCAGTCACAGAAAATCGGGCGTACAGCTCTCAAAAATCTGAAAACTTTCTAGAAAAAGATGGTGTCCTCCAGAATGTCACACTTTGAGGTCCAGAGGTTAAGAGGAGGAAGAAGGGGTCGTTTGAGGGCTTTCATGGGGGGGGGGGGAGGGGTTTCGAAAGACTTGTGCCTGACCTCTTTCTCAACTCTGGTACTATCTTGGTATATAGTTCGGGGGGGGGGGGGGGTCTTATTAAGACAGCAATCAGGGGGGGGGGGTCGTAACCAGCAATCGTGTGCCACACCCCTTGCTTGACCCTGATCATGACCCGTTCCCAACATGTTAGATATCTGGCTGATGCTGTCGCGCTCCACGGTTAATCACTAAACGATTCAAGCTTTGAACTGTCCTTGCAAAAAATATAGTTTTATATATCTCCATGCCTAGAAATTCTTCTTCAAAGTACCCATATGATCACCGAGGAACAGGTATGCAAACTTCCAGTGCTTCGATTCTTATTATCGACATTTGTTTTGTATTTTGGTGAACGCGTGCCGCCTCACGTTGGATGTGTTGTACTTTAATTCATTGCATTACTTACTGTTGACTATTGCTTTGTAGTCGTTCCCAAGTTTTCCATACTGCTTGTTTTCAACTTTTCTTCACGAAAACTAGATTTTTGCTTTGAACGTTTCAAAATTTCGCATTGCCGAAGTAGTTGTGGAAAGTTCGATAGCTAAGCATAACAACGCTAAGTACCCTCGATTAAAAACACAAAAAACCTGTTGTCCGCAATACTTACACAGGATTGCTTATAATTCGCGTTAGGCCCCGTAGTTCGCCATCATCGCATCGTGATTCTTCCGACAAGACAACTGTTACGAGTTCATTGCTTGTCCATCTTCTTGTATTTCGCTTGTAGTCAGCCACGATTAGTTGTGTCGGAAAACAATCAAAATCGAAATGCAAGAAAATCGGCATGCAATGATATTATTACAGTTGTCTTGTCGCGATAATCACGACGATGTCGCATGAACTCTGCCATTCACACTGATCCTAAGTTCCGGAACAGTCCCAGCATAGCGCACAAATCAAACGCTGAGTTGGAACTGTTCCGGAACATACGGACCAGTATCTACGAGCCCACCCCAAGGCGGCGGCGTGTCATCATCCTCCCAAGGCTTGCCGCCTTTCCTAAATGCACGTAGGCGACCACCCATTGAGGGAGCTTACGGTTAACACGTACGGACATGTAATACCAACTATTACAGAGTTCCGTACTCGCTATGTGGAAACTGAGAAGAATTGAACGTCCTATATCAGTCCATAAGAGACTCGCAATAGTTTACTAAAACATGAAGATATCTATGTTGCTGAATCGAATAGCAAGATATAAGAGCTAGAAGCTTGGGGAGCTTTATGTATGAATACACACAATTTCTAGTCATCTAAAATCTCAAGTGGTCATTCCTACATAATCTTTGGGTCCACATCACCCAGATAAGTAATCCGCGGATCCTCAATCCGTTGGCTTGTCTGCTTAGTAAAAGGTTATATTGCTCAAAGTATATTTTGCCTAAATAAAACCTATTTGAAGGTTTTGAGCAGGTAAGGTTTGCTCCCAAGTATATTTGTCTGGTTTAAACAGTGTGAAGGTAGATTTCACGCAAGGTATTACGACGTATGAAGCGCAAGTATGATTACGCACCATGATTTTCAATAGTAAGAGCGAGTCTTGACACTTCGTCTTCTCGAAGTAGCCTAAGAAGACGCAAACTTTATGATGTCCCATAGTTTGTTCTCTACATAAGCTGTTCTAAGATGACCAAGCAGTGAGCTTTTGATTATAACTCTCAGTAGGTCTGGGTTGTTTTGAGACTTACGATTCAGACAAATCTTATATATAAAGCTGAATGTCTGTTTGTCTGTATGTCTGTATGTACGTATAGGGGCCTGCAGCTCAGACACTGGGACCGGCCGAGCCGCGGCCCATTTCCGGCTGGAATTTCGCAGCGTCCGCGGACCAGCCGGTGAATGGTCCGCGGCTCAGCCGAAAAACGGCCTCGGCTCAGCCGGAAAACGGCCGCGGCTCAGCCGGAGCTGGTTGTCGGGCCATCTAGTTCATTCTAGCTCGGATACAAAACGACTGTTTTTTTTATTTACTGGCACGTAAAATATACGCTGTGAAAAACAAAAATTGAGGCCACAGACATGGCCGCTTCGGAAACCATGTCCGGCTTCAAGATTGGACAACACAAAGTGCTATCCAGCTGTTGTACAACATATTCAGGTGTTGTACAACATAATGGTCTTGTTCCTGCCTTGGAGACTGGAAAGACAACGGAGGCTATGGACACTGAGGGCAGCCTGAGCATGCGTCGTACATCACGCAAGTGTTCTTTACGCTCAGATACTAGGACCGGCCGAGCCGAAAATGGGCCGCGGCTCAGCCGGTGTTTCGTAATAGAGATTTTGGTCCGCGGCTCAGCCGGTGCAATCATATCGACATGAATTAAGGTCCGCGGCTGGGCCGGTAAGCCATATTCGGTCCGCGGCTGGGCCGGTAAGCCATATTCAATCCGCGGATCAGCCGGTGCAATCATATCGACATGAACTAAGGTCCGCGGCTGGGCCGGTCTTCGGCCACGCCCCCAAATTAAGGCCGCGGACGGGCCGGAAAGGCCTTTTGAGGCCGCGGCTCAGCCGGTCCCAGTGTCTGAGCAGGATCGCGAGAGTCGGACGCGCGTACGGCCTTTGCGCCGCGCACGCCTGATATCGCTGGGTCGTAGTCGATTAAGGCTAGATAGGTAAGTTTTTTTTGTTTTTTTTTTACATTTCACGCCTTCTTTTCTTTTCAGACGGTGAGCACATGTTGGTGCGGAGGAGTTTAAGATCTGAATTAAGGTGAGGTGCAGGATTATGCTCAATACGGACTCAATATTGCAGACCTTCCATGCCTGCTGGTTGAGATGTTGGATTTTCTGTCCTGGCTGCTCTGTTACAGCAAACTGTTCTATTTCTACCGTCTATTCTACCTTATCTTGCATATTGCTTGTGATGATGATGATGATGATGACAATGATTATGATTGTGATGACGCGCATGATGCAAGATGAGGTAGAACAGACGTTGCAAATAAAACGGAGTTTCGTAACCGGGCAGGCAGGACGAAAAATCGAACATAATCGGACAGCCAGAACAGAAAACTCAACATTCTTCAAAGCAGGGGTGAAAAGTCCACAATATTGACCCGTATTGAGCATAATCCTGCACCTCACCTTAATCTAGATCTTAAACTCCTCTGCACCAACATACCCTCGATATCATCCCATATGTCTTCCCTCAACATGACGTGGATTACGTGGCTTGATGAGGCGCCGCCTCGCCTCGGCTTGCGCCACGTTGCGTGCGCATTTTCGGCGTGATGTGGCAACAACAAGAACGTGGAAAAGCCTGCGCCACGTTGTGTTGAGCGCCACGTCGCGCCAAATGATGCGCTCGCAACGTGGCGCGAGCCCCAGGCGAGGCGGCGCCTCATCAAGCCACGTAATCCACGTCATGTTGAGGAAAGACATATGGGATGATATCGAGGGTATGTTCGCCGCCTGAAAAGAAAAGAAGGCGAGAAATGAGAAGAAAAACAAAAAAATCTCTCCTATCCAGCCTAAATCGAGTACGACCCAGTGACATACGACGTGCGCGGCGCAATGGCCGTACGCACGTCCGACTCTCGCGATCCTGCAGGCCCCTATATGTTCCGAATAGAAAATTCCATTTCTGAACCGATCGGGACCAAACTTGGCACACATACACTTCGGGCCCCGGCGGGTGTCATAGGCTACTTTTCATCATCGATCGATATCGATTTTTTGCAAAATTTGAGCGGCTGAGAGTTGGCACAGGGGGGTAATCGAGCATGCTGATCACCCCCGTGGGGGCTTCTGCCAAATTCCAGCCCCCTAGCTCAAATTTTGCAAAAAATCGATAAAATCGACATCGTTCGATAACGAAAAGTGGACTGTGACACCCGCCGGGGCCCGAAGTGTATGTGTGCCAAGTTTGGTCCCGATCGGTTCAGAAATGGAATTTTCTATTCGGAACATACGGCGGAGCCGGTTAAGCCAGCTAGTCATCAATAAGAAAAAGTAGCTTGAGAAATAGAATGATCTGAAGTGCACATTTTACACGGCCTTTAAACGTATTCGAGGTTGTCTCGTATCGCTCTTCCTCTATTCCGTAGCTTAGTGAGCCTATATTGCTTGTTATAAAGAGTAAGTCTTTTGTTCACCTATGCTTCGATTTAAATTTCATTCACAGCCTTCTATAGCTTGCTCAGTGTCACGTGCGCGTTATACTTGTCTGAACAAGTTTGAACAAGTCATTTCGCGCCTAGGGTCACCTACGTGCAAAACTGGAAGGCGGCATCCCTTTGAGGTGCGAGGCTTGGGAGGATCCTGCGCGCCCTCCACCCCAAGGCATAGCTCCCGCGATTCCAGCCGACGCGATTCCCACAATATATGTTACTAGTCTGCCGCGCACGTGCGCCCAATGTGGTCGCTCCGCATTTGTGTTAAGCATCGGGCATACCTTTGCCGACTAGATCGTAGCGATCCTCGCTTGCAGAATTGCTAGCAATGAGCTGTAAGATAATATGAGGATCAAGGTCCTGGCAATGAAGGATCATGATCAGCGTCATGAGCGATACGACGCTAATTAGGCTCATAGACGCGTCCACCACAGCATCGTCCATTCCATGATCGCTGCTACCTTTGGTCTGCATCTCTGGCTACGGCACGCATGGCTAGGTTGCGACATGCAACGACATGCTGCTCAAGGTGACAGACATCACAATGCCGCCAATATGCTACTGCATGTTGGCAGTTGTTGCAAGTTGCCTACAGATTGCCAGCAGTCAGAGATGCAAACCGCCGGCGGTGCAGGAGGAACCAGAGCTCTTGACCCCTGTATCCCAGAGGGAAAGGGGAGGATCTGGCTGCGTGCCAAGAAGGATCTGGCAACCCTCCAAGCTCCGCCCCCGCGCTGAGCCTGGGTTTTGCCTTTTTTGCTCAGGAATTCGCGGAAGGAAAAGTCTGGTTTAAAAGACTTGGAGTGGAGATACAGAGAAGGGGAAAACAAATATGTGACCAGTTTTGAAAGGCGAATCTTTTGAATGGACTTTTGTATGAATTCATATCAATGCAATTCATCATTCTTTCAAAGATTGGAACTGATGAAAAATTTTTTAGAGGGGTAAAAGCTTCGGAAATTTTTCATGAAGTCCTATAAATGGCTTCGCGGAAAACTTACTACTCTATATTGCATTTTATTTTCCTGAGCTAATTTTCTCAATCTTTTGCGATAGTCACTGCGTTAGTTACATTTGAGCCAATCGATAGCCGATTATTTGACCTTTGCAGAACCAAGCCAGTCGTCTGATGAGCCAAGAAAGTCATAATTCAAGTGAAGACTTTATTCTTTGTTAACTCTAAAGTATTTTACTTGGGGGGGGGGGAGGGGAGAGAAAGGGTGAGAAAAATTCGAGGGAAAGCCGTTGAAAAGTCGTGTTTCAAGAGGTGAACTTGCGAAAGTAGATGACAAGTTATTCATCAGAAATTTTCGAGTTGCACAATTGTTTCAAAAAGGTGAACTTACGAAAGAAGATGCCAAATTATTCATCAAAAATTTTCGAGTTGCAAAATTAGAATCGGTCAAAAAGTTGGAAAAAGCAGATGAAGTCACCAAAACTTGTCTGTTATAACAGTGATAGTAGTTTACATTGGTTTCGCCCCATTTGATATTGTCCCACTTCTCTAATCCTATGCCTCGACCTGCCAGCGGGGTAAAATTGTCCAGGTTTGGTTCGCACTTCAAATCTGAGCTGTGAAGCTTTACTGAGCCTCTCAGGCATAAGATGTTTGCATTTGCATTTTACGTCCTTCTTGGATCTGAGTATCCAGAATTTCTTAGTCTCTTTGTTAAAGTTATTATTAGAACCACTCTGAAACTTCATTTTCGGCTTATGTCTCCCAAACTTTTTTCTGGTCGTTTTCTAGGCTTTGTATCATCATTTCGATTCTGAACAAAGTTTAAAAAGAATTCGATGGTAGTGGTGTTCCATACGTTGACTCTTATTGTTAGAAAGATGGTTACTCTATTTATATATTAGGTTTATGACATGACACTATTTTATTATCATCCTGGTACCTGAAAACCTGTTTGAGAACCTTTACTGTCCATTTCCCAAATGCAAATCCATGGTTTAACCTCTTAATCCACAAGATTTGATCAATATCCGGTAGTCCATCCACCATTCTTGCTCAACACACAATGGGAGCATCCCGTGGGCGGAGCGATGGGCGGAGCCTCCTCTGCCTTCCCCATTCCCCTTTAGATACAGGCGGCAAGGGCTTTGGTTCCTCCTGCACCACCTCCATGCAAACCAAGGGTGGCAGTAATCGTGGAGTTAGCGATAGATACTACATAACATATTTACATAAACCAAAAAACGAGGTCGGATTAGACAAGATGAAAGTCCTACTAGCAAAAGGAAAAGTAAGAAAAACATGAGGAAGGCAGAAATGATACCACCCCCCCTCGACGTGCGGTATATGCCCAACTTCCATCGGCTGCGAGATAATGTGCTACAAACAAACAGAGCTCTAATCGTGTTTAAAGACTTTATATTCGACGTATTTCCTTCAGACACACTATCGAGAGTGAAATCTCAAATTTTTTCCCGGTGCAGCATCTCTCTTCCGTCTAGAAACTTCAAAATTGCTTTTTTTGGTTGACTCTTATGTCACTGGGGCTATTTTTGTATGCGGAATTAAGATGAGCTAATTGCAAAGTCCTTTCTTGCATAGTTACGTAAGGTATTCACATAGACGTATCTTTTCATTCCCTCTTTTCTATAATCTTCTTCTTCTTAGATAAAACATGAGCAAAGCCGATGTCACGGATTTTCCCAAAAAATTCAGCATGTTGATTCCAAAAAAACAATTTCATTCACTACTCTTGATTTGTTTGTCGTTCCCAATGTCTTCAGTAGAATATGTTTCGCCGCCGCTTGTGGTATCTCGACGAGAAGCGTTTTTGCCCAAAATTGTATTATTTGTTTCGATTTGAGATGTATTTGATCCAACAGCTGACGCTCACACAAGGCATCCATCGAGACGTATCCAAGTAAATCACAACGTCAAGTTCCGTGATGCACTATTCTTGAATCTAGATTGTGCGCCTAGCGCAAGTGTATAGAAATGAGCTACCAAAGTCGATAACATTATAATGGTACATCGGAATCGCCAGGAAAAATAACCTTAATCCATACGACTCTAGCGAAGCCATTTTGAAGTTTATAGGGAAAAATAACACTGTAACTAGTGAGAATTTCTACAATTTCTTCATGATAGTGTGTCTGAAGGAATTACATCGAAAATAAGGTCTTTAAACAAGATTAGGGCTCTGTTTGTTTGTAGCACGTTATCTCGCAGCCGATAGAAGTTGGCCATATACCGTACGACACCCCCCCCCCCAAACTTCACAGCAAGATCAGTTAAGCAACACAGTGAAAAACTTCTAAAAAGTCAGAATACTCTGAAAAAGGAAAAGGAAAGCGAAAAAAACAAAGAGACCTAAAGAATAAACACTTACGTCCATTGCCAAGGCAATTTAGTTTGCTTTCGTAAATGTAGAGCGGAAGCGGCGTTGATGTGGTTCTATTCGCATGGTGCATCAGTTAAATATTCAGGAGAAAGATTGAGAAATTCTCTAGAGTAAAGAAGAAACCGGCGCGACATATCACCCATAGCTGGAGCAGACTCTGCGACGTGAATTCTCTCAATTTCGGCGATGTCGTGGCGATATCGCTACTAGAGGTACATATGCCCGTCAAAAAACTGCTTGCGATGGCGCGCGATTTGTCGCCCTTACAAACTGGCACGAATGCGGCACCCGCTCTTCTAAATACTTGAGCTCGACGAGTTAGGAAAACATGTCCGGTGGAGTAATCGCGCTGTGATCGGAATCGCGTAAGGTATGCCCAATGTCAGATGACGCTGGGACGAATCGCGGGCTATTTTTGGGCTGGCATACTCTCAGCAGCATATCGTTGCGACATAGCTGAAACCCAGCGATGTCGTCGTCGCTATTTCTGCACTAGCGATGGGTGGATCGCTTGAAAGGTTTCTTGTCTGTAAGGCCCTGGCCAGACTTCGCTCAAAAGCGTTCAAATGTGCCCAACTTCGCCGTATGAGCTATGCCCAGGGCTTTAAAGGCAGCGTACACCCAAAATTTCGCCTCCCATGTTTTTGTCATCTTGGGGCTCCTGATCACAGTTATTTTTGTCATCCTTGGACTTTCCCGCGACCCTGATCACAGTTAGGTTTCGAATTCTCCAAAACCCATAAAAAACCCCGATTCCCGCGGACCCTCTCTTGGACGAGATTCGTCGATTTGCTCGCCCCATCGGCATGCCAGCGAGAAGCAACTGCAACTGCAGCGTACGCTTTACAGCTTACGCTGTCGTTGATTCGTGCGAAGGAAGCAAACCGCAAGAAAAGTGCGGAGCGCAAGAAGATTCAGGCGCCTTTTCTCTCCCTAGAAGTAATATTGGGAGACCACACCAATGCAGTTGGTCTTCTTCTGGGCCCTACACATATACCGTATAGAGAATTGGGTAGCTTAGATTTCTGGGTGTACGCTGCCTTTAAAGGCAGCGTCCAGGCAGATCTGGACCTATGGGGATTTTACGTGGAAAGTACTTTTGGGGCCTTAACTAAGGCATTGTCCAAGCGGCAGCGCAGGTAGTGCTCTAACGGCTGAGATATTCCGCTCGAAACTGAACCCCGCGATCGTACCCGCGTGGATTCATGGCAGTTTCGCGCCAGGATCCACGCTTTGCGCCATGAATCCATGCGAAATACGATTGCGGGTCCAGTTTCGAGGGGAATATCTCAGCCTGGCAGTTTCGCGCCAGGATCCACGCTGTGCGCCATGAATCCATGCGAAATACGATTGCGGAGTCCAGTTTCGAGGGGAATATCTCAGCCGTTAGAGCACTAGAACTGCCGGTTGGGTAGTGGCTTAGTTAGGGCCCCAAAATTACTATCCACGTGAAATCCCCATGTGTCCAGGCTTGCCTGGACACTGCCTTTAAAGGCAGTAGGTCGGCAGAATGAGACCCAAAAACAAATTTGGATTCAAATTGGATTCATGGCAAAACAAAGTCACAGGGTAGGAGCCCCCATAATGGAACCCATGGGCCAAAGTTCGATCTTTCTCTGCGACTTCTAACCCCCGAAATTTCAAAGCGAAAGCAGCGCTCATCTCCTGTCCTCTCCGAACCCGCGCACCCCATGGACGAGTGAACGCGAAGCCCGTCATGGCGAAGACGCAGAGTCGTTCGGGACCTCATGCTTATAGCATTGCGGCTGGCGCTCCGACCGCGGAAGTCACTCGTCCATGGGGTGGGCGGTTTCGGAGAGGACAGGAGATGAGTGCTGGTTTCGTTTTGAAATTTCGGGGGTTAGAAGTGGCAGAGAAAGATCGATCTTTGGCCATAGGTTCCATTATGGGGCTCCTACCCTTTGACCTTGTTTTGCCACGGGTCTCATTCTGCCGACCCACTGCCTTTAAGGGCCGGGCATACCTCACGCGATTTCATCGCCTCCACCCAACATGGCAACTGCTACGAGTTCATTGTATGCTAATCATCTTGCATTTCGGTTGTGACAGTTTTCCGACACGAAGTCGCGACTATTTATCATAAACGAAATGCAGGATGATCAGCATGCAATGAACTTGTAACAATTGTCCTGTCATGGGAATAGCGAGGCGATGAAATAACTTGATGTATGCTCGGCCCTTTATTAGGTCCCGGGCATAGTACGCCATCATCCCCTCGTGATTATTCCGACGAAACAAGTTTACGGCATGGCTAACTTCCTTGGAATAGCAATATGCTTCATCTTCTTTACACTCTGAATGCGCCGTTGGGTTACAACCAGGGGGGTTGAGCAAGAGGTCAGGCACAAGTCTTTTGAAAACGACCCCCCCCCCCCCAGAAAGCCCCAAACGACCCCCTTCTTCCTCCTTTTCACCTCCGGAACCTCTATGAGCGACATTCTGGAGGAAACCATCCTTTTCTAAAGAGTTTTTGAATCTTTGAAGTCTGTGCCGTTTTTCTGTGATTGCACTTTACCACGTAACTTGACGGTTGATTTTGATTCAAATGGGTTTATTGCAAAGATCATAATTTCTCTAAGGCTGAAGTGTTTGGCTCCAAATTTTTACTGTAGCAAGAAGAAGCTATGAGCTTGATTTTCATGACAGTGGAGCGATTTCTGGATCTTGAAGGCAAGTTAAAGGCAGTGTCCAGGCTAAACCTAACCCCCTCCGCTTAGTGTCGGTCCTGAATGTAGGCCCCAGAAAAAGGGCATCTGCGTTGGTCCGGTCTTAACGTAGTCTCTGAGTGAAGATATAAGGGACCTGGAAGTCCCTGGCTGCACTGAGTCTGATATCAGGCCCCAAATGACAAACGTGGTGGGCTGTCCCGGCAGATTCGCGCCCTGGGGGATATTGCTGTGGTGGGGTTCCTGGTCATCCCACTGACCTCCAGGGCGCAGTCCGGCTGGTTTATGTTCCCCATGGGCCAAGAAAGTAACCCTTGAAGTGGCGCGCGCAACCCCAATCGGCGCGCGCTCAGACGTCTTCGCTTACCGTTCGGCGCGGGACCCCGCGACCGCTCTCTCGCATTTTGCATGCTATCCAAAGCAAAAATTATAGGCACCAGGGTATTCGTGCCAGGGCCTCCCAACTTTCCATCGAATTTCTCGTCCAAGCTGACTTTTGGAAATTGGGTAAACTCCACGAAAAAGGTCTTTTCATTCATTTTAAAGCTCATATTCAGGGTCTACAGGAAGAAAAGGCCCAAAACATGCAAAAAGATGGAAATGCAAAATCTGCCGGGACACTGCCTTTAAGGGGGTCAGGCGCAAGGCTGCCAAAGCTCAGGCGGTTTGAGCTTTTGAGGGGTTGCGCACCCTGTTAACTTTATCATCGAAGAATCTTTTCCATCCTAGTTTTATGTGGTTCGCTAGCACAAACCTCAGATTCTACACTGGTGTTTGAGCTTACTTGGTCTTTCCGGGTTTGTGGTGATCGGTGGAGTTGAAGCATTCAAGATGGAAAACGCGGTGATTCAAATCTTGGCAGCGCTTCTTAATCCACTTTAAAGCGATAAGAGATCTAATTTCTACCTTAGACTGACTAAAAGTATTACTTCGTTTTGAGCACAATAAAGCAGACTTCTTTTACTTTCATGACAAATTAATCATGTTTGAAAATCACCTAGACGTTAGGAAACACTAGAAAACGTGATAGGTGATGGTGTAGAGCTCGTATAGGTAGTTGGCATGCTGATTACGGAAATCTTATCCACTTCACACGGCAAGTCTTTTTGGTGACCGTTGGCAGTTACCGTTGGCAGAAACTGCGTTAGTGGAATCAACCAAGATGCAATTAACGACAGTCATTCCCTCTCCGGTGAGATGATATTCACTAGTCTCGCGCTCTTTTTCTTCACCTCCCTCAATCGTAGCATCCTCTCCATTTTGTGAACAAGTCTTGATTACGACCCCCTTCCCTCTTACCCCCAATACGACCCCCCAGGACGGGCACGCCTCACCCCAATCTCAACTCTGGTTACAGCCAGAGCTGAACAGGAGGTCAGGCACAAGTCTTTCGAAAACGACCCCCACCCCCCCCCCCCCTGAAGGTTCCAGACGACCCCTTTCCTCCTCACCTTTGGGATCTCAGAATGTGACATTCTTTAAGACATCATACTGTCCTGAAGACTTTCTGAATTTCTGAAGCCTGTGCCCGATTTCTGTGACTGTTCACTTGATCCACTTGATCCTCCTCGCTACTGGTCATTTGACTGATTTGACCAGCTGAGAAGTGGATCAAATGGATCAAGTATGGCGCATGCCTAAGGTACTCGTCATATTTCGCCGAGAAAAGCCCAAAAGAGCTCAAAAAAGCCCAAAAAGCCCGAAACTGCCCAAAAGCGCCAGAAAAAGCCGCAACGCCCCCTTCCGCGTGCACGTTTTGGCGCTAAAGAATGTGTGTTGATTTCGCAACCGAGGATTTTTGATTCGTTTTCTTCGTCTGCACATCAAAACAATGTCAGAATTCTACCAAAAGTTCGTCTCTGCATTCCAGCTCTTTCTGGCGCTTTCGGGCTTTTTTGGGTTTTTTCGGGCTTTTTGGGTTTTTTTTCGGGCTTTTCTGAGCCTTTTGAGCGCTTTTGAGCCTTTCTCGGCGAAGTATGACGGGTCCCTAAGCGGCATCCTATCTATCTCGGCAACAGCTGCCGGATTAGGCCGATCCCTCTGACGGACTTTTATTGCATTCGTCGGCGTTTGCAAAAAAAAGGCCCACAGAAGGGGGGGGGAGGGGTTGGAACGCCCGTAAAAGGGCTCGGGACTGGGAGGAGTTGCAGGTGCGCTCCATCGCCGTTTCGATTAGAGCACCCCCTTTCAACTGGAGCGCACTATCTCCAAATACTTATAACACTTATCTCCACACTCGCGTTTGACACACCTGACGCCGTTCGTAGATGTGGCGATGAGTACGTGTATTTTCTTTTGCATTTTTGTGAAAATTTGGAATGTTAACGTACACGCTATGTCAGAGAGTCAAAAACTACTTCGCTGTTGTGAAGTGGTTTTCCTGATTCGTTGATGCTCTTCCGAGTAGGAGACTTTTCGCTTCATTGAACATTCCGCTTGCAGAGAAGCAAAGCTTGGGGCAAATATATCCATGTTAGACACTCTATATCATCAGTGATGAGAGGATGTTGATGTATTATTGCAATGCATAGCTCTCACTAAAGTCAGGAGACTGATTAAAAATGAGATGGCATTGCTGTTTCGCGGTGATAGAGAGGGAGTTGCCGAACAACGTATTCTGTCATCACATGAAGCGCTCATGTGCATCGGCTTCAAGGGTTATTATGATTGTACAGTTTCTTTTTCTGGTTGTTTACACGAAAATGGGTTCGCAGATGTCTGTATGTGATATTAGCAACTCGTACCTATAGTTACAAATGGCTGCGAAGAGCGCGCTCCATGACCCGGTGCATATTACGCTTCCGCACGGGACTCCTGTCGATTGTGCGAGCGTACCCCATAACTTTCCTCGCGATGTAAGCTACGCTCAAGGAAAACAACTCTTTCTTACAGAAGAATCATCAGAAAACAAGTGCATTTATTCTTCGCTTGATGAAAGCTTGTCTAGTCACATAATACCATCCACATCAATGTTTCTTGATCCGATGACCACGAACTTAGCATGGAAAAAAGGTGATGGGTGCATAAGCGTAAGGCAGCCTTAGCAATGTGTTGTGCTCCTAAGACAGCCATGAAGAAGTCAGCTGCACATTCAGCTCGCTAAAGGAGGAAGTTTAGCTTGTGACTGAGTATTGTAAGTTTGCTTTGAGTCAGCTTTATGTTTATAGCAATAATCGCATCGTTTTGAACAAACTCCAACTTAGGAAGGCCGCTGTGACGTCAGCCTGGTCTATCGGTCTGCATCAGAATAGCCTTGGTTCATTTATGATTGGTTGACAAGTCTTCAAAAGCATGGGTTTGATTTTGTCTATGAGAGGGATACGTGGTTGATGCTTTTTTGACCCTTTGTTTTCCAATCTGATAACCACAATGTTTTACGTGACATATCAAGAAGACTGCCTCCTTTGATGGCACATTCAGGAAAACTACTTCCTCAGTACGATAATCCAAAGGTTTTCATGAGCGGCTTCTGGTAGTGCAAGGTTCCTGGTTTCTATGACCTGCAATTATGTGAAAGAGGCAGTTAGAGCTTTAGTTCGTGAACATGGAGTCAATCTCTTGTGTGGTAGTTTGAAATCAATTAAACACGCCGCATGCAGATATCCTTCAAATCTATTATGAAACGAAGCACAAGCGCTAAACTTATCCATTCACTGTAAGCATGATTCAGAAGAGAGGTTGCAGTGATTTTACAGCAAAAGTAAACAGATCACCTTTTGCAACTTTTCAAGCGTCCAGCATCAAGAATCGGAAATATGCTCGAGAGGCTTGCTAGTAAAAAAGGCTGTACGAAAAAGCCCATGTATACCAAAAGCTGACGATTTGTTGTCGACGTGCTTACCACTACCATAAATGAACCTGCTGCCTCATCAATGACATGCTCAGCATCAGTTCAGTTTATCAAGAAGATGAACCTACTATCGTTCGACAAACATCGGGTGGTGGCATACTCAGCTCAAACATCAGATATCGTACTGTAACTGTACTTTCACCTGAGCTAGTACTAACTTGTGGTGTACTTGTATTCTCATGATTCTCCCAGATAAGGGTTTTCCCTTCAGGTCGCATTGAAAATTATAGGGTGTGAGCGTTGTATCGACAAGAGTCCCGCGCGGAAGCGCAATTTGTATTGGGTCATGGGGCGCACTCTTCGCAGCCATTTGTAACTATAGGTACGAGTGATATTAGCATCTGGTAGAGATCGTAGATGCTGTCTGTTCTCTCGATTGTCTTTCTCGATGAAGCTGTTTGATTCGTTCACCATCTACGAATACTGATGAACACCAAAGGTAATGCAAACGATACAGGGTAATAATTGATAAGTTGTGGAAGAAGGAAATTGCGCAACATAGAAGAAATTTACTTGAATCTGGTTGCACCCTGAGCAGAAATTGTGAATAGAAACGAGTTCTTGGCTACTTTTGAAGCACAAAATCATTCTGATCCACTTTGTAACTTTGCTTTCTTAGGCGCGGACAGACTTCACGCGATTTGATCGTCGCGACTCAATCACCGACATTTCCATTCATTTTCATTTCACATTCAAAAAGTTCGGGCTGGAAAAGTATCACAACCGAAATGCAAATTGATCGGCATGGAATGATGTTGTAACAGTTGTCTCGTCGCGATTCAGTCGCGACGATCAGATCGCGTGAAGTCTGTCCGGGGCCTTAGAGTGCTAAGCACTATAGCAATTTTTTCTGGCTGCGTCGTGCGTACCAGCCTAGAATTGAGTACAGTAACATATTTTTGTCGAAGAGAATACTAGGTAACCCCTTTTTGTGAATTGCATTGAAACTAACGCCTATTTAAGCGTCAAATCATTGTGCAGCTATCGGTTCAAATTGAAGATTGGACAAATGACCTTCTTTGAGTTATATGTGAACTCTGGGCCAACTTTGGCGAGCGATGCAGCTGTAACAGCTCGACAAGTATAGGCTCCCGCCAGAGTGCCGAAGTTATGCCAGCGCTACGCCAGCATTTCGATCGATACACGTGTATTTCGTTGGGGACGTCAGCTAGCCCCGCCCCAACGAAATACACGTGTATCGATCGAAATGCTGGCGTAGCGCTGGCATAACTTCGGCACTCTGGCGGGAGCCATAGTTCCACAAACAAAGCAGCCATACATAAGAATTCGTGGAAACGAACAATAAAATGAAACGTACATTGGAATCACTTACTTTTATGGAGTTCAAATTGAAAGTCCAAAACTGTGCGTGGGACAATCGATCATACAAAAGGAAGCATTAGCTCTTCAACATAACGTTTTACAGACGAATTTCATAGAGATGTAAAGTATGTACCCATAGCTATATATAGAAATGGCGTCACTGTGAAGTGTTGGAGGATGATGTTGAAAGAGGAAGCAATAGTAACAGCGACTAATCACACTGGTGTAATTAGTTGCGTTACATACTTCAACAACTTTCTCTACTTTACCGGATAGAATGTACACATCTCTTCCTCAGTCAATCTCATGACTCGTATTAGCAGCCGTGCAACAGTCATACACCAGCAACTTTCATCACCGGTGACACTCCTTGTCAGATGCGTCAAGTGTTTGGAGATAGTGCGCTCCAGTTGAAAAGAGGTGCTCTAATCGAAATGGCAATGGAGCGCACCTGCAACTCCTCCCAGTCCCGAGCTTTACGGGCGTTCGAGGGGTTGAGATTTATCATGCCATCTGAACTTCGAATTCAAAATCACGGTCATGAAAAGAGGATAAGGCGAAAAGAGCTGGAAGTCACGGACTGGTGGACCGTGCCCCAAGGCTTGTTATTATTTGGAAGTTTGCAAGCTGACGTTCCAATGATCCTTTCAAATGAATGGATGAATGAATGATATCCTTCCTCGTTCAGGATCTTACATCTTCGAATTTGGCGATGATCAACGACGTATGCATTGTAACGACTTTGTATTTGATATGGTGAGTGCTTATTTTGATTGGTGTCATCTGAGTAGGTGTAGAAGAATAATGCCATTTGTTTGGCTACGTATGTATCCTGTGTGCGCCAAAAAAATTCCCATGTGAACCAACGTGCGTACAGTCGCTTCATTTCATATGATCATGTGTCATTGCACACACAGTTCAGCTTTGAGATCCGGTACGCGGCAAACGTTGAGGGATACGTTAGCCGTGGAGCGCGAAAGCGCAATCATTGGCCGTAGTTGGCAAGACAGCTAAAGTTGGCCCAGTTTTCACATGTTTTTGTTCTCTAAGATCGTTTTGATGTTTCTTGGTCGATAAAATCTTATCTTCGTCATTTCTAAGCCAAATTCGTGCGTTAACTTTTGATTTTCAATTATAGAAGGCAAATGCTTTGAAGATCTTTCATTTTTTTGCTCAATCTAGTGAGAACAGAACTTTGAAGAATGTGGACTTCATATTTCCCATGACTAGCTTCAAAAAAAAAAAGATGTCGGGTTTGCATTTTCGATGCGTGCAACAGATGGTTGCAATGTTTATCATTTTCAACAGTTCCGCTGACTTGAAAAGTCTAGTTATCTTGAATTTTGTGAGCATGTGCGCTCTCTTTTAAACTGCTTTTTCTGTTGAACTTCAAGTGCAGCTTTAATCAGTATGCGGAAGTAGATACCATAGGAATGTCGCCTTAAATACTTTCGCGTTTGCTTCCTAATACTGATGCTGAAATTTTGCAGTTGATGATTAATGCAGAATTAAGTATCGTTCGGACGTATGCAGGAAGTGTTGTTAGAAGTTAGAAGATTTTGCCTATTCATATTTTGACGCTGGTAACGCACAAACAAAGTTTGTGCCAGTGACTTGACGGCCTGAATTGAATCCTCAAGATCAATTCCCCTCATATACAGGATTAATCGTGATAGTGTTTTTGTATTGGCCGCATAAGGCAAGTAGGTTTCACGAAATTTTGGTAAGAGTGGAGGTTTCATTCAATCTACCGCCACTGATAGTTCCGCTGACGAAATGAGTGTGATACTGTATCGGTTCTGAAGTATTTTGTCTGTTTGTGTTCTGTTTCTGTGGTACAGAAACCACGCTTGACACTCTCTCCTTGCGAGAAATACTTTGTTAAACCTTTATCTTGAAAAAGTTGAATTCAATGTCGTTTTAAAGTCTAGTCTGTTCAAACGAAACCAACTCGTTTGGGGATTGTCTGCCATTTGAAGAAATCTAAATATCTGCATTGACTTTTCGCATAAATTGCTAGTGTTTTGTTGAACATAATAACCCTTAGTCCGTTCATCCTTGAGTGTAGAACTGCTAAACTTTCGAAACTTTACAGAAACGCATAGGAATTCTATTTTTAGTGCCAGTGTCGAAATATTCTCCTAACTATGAATTTGCAAGCCGTATCTATCCCTTTGTGGGCAGCCATCATGTGCTCTGCTGAATTCCGAGCAAAATTGGGTACTACTTTTTTATTTGAAAAGTCTTCTACTAATACTAGTAGGTGATCAGTTTTATACAGCAGATAGCCAGCCAGCTCATTACAAGGAAATGTTAACGGCAAGATATTCTATTATGTTATTACATCACGATACACCATACAAATAACTAGCAAGGAACAACTACAGAACGCAAACAACAACAGCAAAAGCAACGTAAGTACATTGAGAGAGTCACTCGATTGCATCTGGCTTCTCAACATTTTTCCAAAGAAATACAACTTTGGAACAAATGCTCGTTTTTGTTTTTTTCCCTCCGGATCAGGCAAAAATCTACATGGGGAAATCCCTTGGAAGTACACCTGAAAAATCCCCCCCCCCCCCCGGCCAACTTTAGCTGTCTTGCCAACTACGGCCAATGATTGCGCTTTCGCGCTCCACGGCTAACGTATCCCTCAACGTTTGCCGCGTACCGGATCTCTTCAGCTTTGGCGTCCCCATCCTGGATTCGTGGGAGAAACAAGCCTTCAGGTAAGTGTTTCCAAGCTGTTCTTAGCATTTTCTTTCCTTTTTAGTCACTAGTCACCTCAAATTGATGTAATCTATAAAAATCGGTAAGTCTCTTGCGTTTTTGCGATTGCAAATTCAGGATGAGGACGCCAAAGTGGACTGTGTGTGCAATGGCACACATGATCATATGAAATGAAGCGACTGTACATGGTGCGACGCTGCCTTTCGCTCTTTTTGACACGTTTCTCCGAGATTTCAACGGAACTGCGCGAGGTTAATACGTTCAAAAGAGCGAAAGGCAGCGAGATAACCAAGGCAGATGGTATCTATGGGAATTTTGCTGGGGAAAAACGATGCGTATAAGGATACTAATTGGCTTATCCGGCTCCGCCCGGCCCTGTCAAAACACTATGATAAAGCTGTCATCCCTATCCTTGTACAACCTTTACCTGTGCCTACTTCTACATGCAATTCCCTATTCCCGCTGTGTTAGTAATCAACATGCTCACTTACTTTGCCAGGTATAAGGGTTCGCGATTCCCTTACCTGATGTGTAAGGCTTACGTAGGATTTACTATAATATTTATTATGCAAGATTATGTACAAAAGGGGGGAAGGAAAAGGGAAGGCCACCGGCGAGTGCCGGCGGCTGGAGGTCATTGCCAGAGGTTGGATGTCTTCGGCCAACCTTCTTCTCGAGCAACTGTTGTAGCTAGCTGAGTCCCGACAACTTGTGTCGGCTACTTCTCGTTATTAATAGATCTAAATTTTTTGCGAAGTTTCACCTACGAGGCGGGAGTTGGCTTTGGGGGGGGGGGGTGACATGCTGATTACGAAAATATCATTGACAGGACCGGGCGGAGCCGGATTTGTCAGCTAATGAGTCAGTTAGTGTGCTCGTACTTTCCATAACGAGGTTCGCTTCCTGGCGAATTTTTACATGGCACTGATGTTGCACTACACCCAAACCTTGCCCGGACATTGCCTTCAGATACGAGGCATCCAGACTTCTTCGTATAGTCGTCGCCTTTAAAGAGGAGTTTTTTTAATTTTGTTCTGTCTAGTTTTAAATCTCTTATATGTGAGTCTTGCAATTTTTTCACATTGTTAATATATGCAAATATTCAGAACGCAGCCATGCAAGAGTTGGACTACTACAGTGAAAGGCAAGGCGAGTTCAAGTTCTATCATTTGCACTTTATATCCGAGGTTTTGCAGTAATTGTTTAAGAAAACGGTACTTTTCATCAGGACCCATTTTTTCAAAGGGCTCTTATGCTATTTAATTTAGAAACAATTTTTTGTAGTTTTTACGAGGACAGCCTCCCTGCCACGTGTCAAGAAAAAAATTGACATGTTTAGGTCCAGTTGGACACATTTTTTTTAAATCATTTCAGGCAAGGTAAAAGAGCACTTGTAGTCACCTGAAAACTATTTGATTGTTTTCTATAAAGAAATCAGTTTGGATCTCATATTAGAACATATTGTTGCTTTCAACAATGATTCGAAAAATGTCTTTCTTTTCAAACTCTGTCCGTCATGCGAATTTAGTCAGGATAGTCTATAATTGATGGCTCGAAGTAAATGGCTACTGATTGTTTTGTCGCTTAGACGATGTGGCGCAGTTCTCTATTCTGGGCAAAGTCCAATCTGTTCATTGATAACAGGATAACGTTATTATCATAATAATGTTCATTTCTGAACTTGTTCAATCGAAAATGGTGCCATTATCGGCCGAAAAACAACCGAACTCAGGTCACTAGGTAGGGCAACACGAACTCATGCTAAAACCTGCTAAACATGTAGAGACATGTCAAATTTTTTCGACACGTGGCAAAAGGTTGGCACTCTTTCCTGTGAGGTTGGGACCAAATGTGGTATAAGAAAAAAAGCAATATCCTTTTTCGAAAAAATGGGTCCGGTTAACGGAAAAGTACCAAAAAACTTTCACCTCGGTGTGCAAGCAGTCCGTATCAGTCACCCTGCTTCAACCTGGAGTAGGCGGAATATTTTTCGTAGAGCAGCGCGTCCGCATAGCTGAAGGTTTTGCGACAGTAAAGAGCTGGCATTTTGCACAAAGACTGAGGAGATTGAAGAGACACAGACATGAGTTTTGAGGACGATATGATATACTGTAGCTGCGAACGGCGTGAACCATTACATGTGCGGACTCTTGTTAATTTAATCTCCCCCTAAACTTTTCGCTATATTACCTCTGCGCAGGAACTACGTGTGTCTTTTACGCAGCAACTAGAATGCCCATTAGAGGCAGCGGACATCGGAAGGAAAACAACTTGTTGCGCTCCAGTACGATTGGAGCATGTTATCCTCCTATCACTTGGGCACGTGACGCGTAAGGGTGTGTTTAAGTGCATACCCATTTCTTCTACGTTTTCTTGGGGTTGAAAATATGTAGACCTTAGCTTCGCAACGAATAGTGCGATTTGAAAGTCTTCTCGTGTATACAACGGAATAATAGCACGAATGGTTACGCCGGATGTACAAACCATAACAACAATGCGGTTAACAAACAGGGAAAATTGTGGATGTGGACTTGAAAGGGCTTTCGTCAGGCCCCGGGCATACTTCACGCGATCTAATCGCCTTGCGATTTTCAAGCAAGACAACTGTCGCGAATCCATTGCATGCCGACCTTCCTGCATTCGGTTGTGCTAGTTTTTCGACGCGACTCATCGTGACTATCTATCATAACCGAAATGCGGAAAGATCGACACGCAATGAATTCGTAACAGTTATCTTGTTGGGAGAATCGCGAGGCGATGAAATCGCAGGAACTACAGTCGCTTCATTTCATATGATCATGTGTGCCATTGCACACACAGTCCACTTTGGCGTCCTCATCCTGAATTTGCAATCGCAAAAACGCAAGAGACTTACCGATTTTAATAGATTACATCAATTTGAGGTGACTAGTGAGTAAAAAGGAAAAAAAATGCTAAGAACACCATGGAAACACTTACCCGAAGGTTTGTTTCTCCCACGAATCCAGGATGGGGACGCCAAAGGTGAACTGTGTGTGCAATAACACACATGATCACATGAAACTAGTTGACTTACCCGGCTCCGCCCGGCCCTGTCATTATTATATACGTAATCAGCATGCTCGATTACCCCCCCCCCCGTGCCAAATCCCAGCCCCGTAGCTCAAATTTTGCAAAAAATCGATAAAATCGATATCGATCGATGACGAAAAGTACCCTATGACACCCGCCGGGGCCCGAAGTGTATGTGTGCCAAGTTTGGTCCGGATCGGTTCAGAAATGGAATTTTCTTTTCGGAACATACGTACACACAGACAGACAGACAGACAGACATACAGACAGACATACATACAAACAGACATTCAGCTTTATATATAAGAGAAGCGACTGTACAGTCGAGTGGATTTTCCGCTTAAAATAGTATGCTTGCGGTGCTAAAGGTTGTTTCATACTGCAGTCGCTGCAGCGACGGCAGTCGATCGATCGATATCTTTTGCCCGCCCCAATATGATTGCAGCTGCTGCAGCGACTGCAGTATGAAACGCTCTAAGAAAGTGGTAAATTGAGAGCGTGAACAATTAGCCGCGCAACAATGCCGGCATTTCGCGCGCGCATGTGGCTGTACAGGCGTTGCTATTTAATCACACGCAAATTTTACCGCATTTTCTCGGCACCGTATGGGCCCGCGAAAAGAAGCACCTCAAAAGTTTTTTCGGGGTGCGTAGCTGAAGGTACGCTCCTCCATCCGAGAAAATTTTTTGTCCCCCCCCCCTCTCCGAACGGAAATCTCGAGACCGCTACTGATATATAAGTGCGTAGCATGAAAAATTTACAAATACTGAGATCGATTGAGTGCTCGGTTCCACACTCTTTATGACATTAAAGGCAGCGTCCAGGCAGATCTGGACCTATGGGGATTTTACGTGGAAAGTAATTTTGGGGCCCTAACTAAGGCACTGCCTAAAGGCAGCGTCCAGGCAGATCCGAGCTCGACGACCATGCCCACTTCCCTCGGACGGTTAACCCTTTATGAACGAAATCTCCTCAGCCTTGACGTGTTTTCACATGACCAACACAGTCGAACTTACAGCGTTTACCTGTTAATACTTGTTTTCGACAAGGATAACATCAGAAGCACCCGTCCGGGTTTTCCCAAAGTAGCCCCAAAAGGTGGTTTTCTGAGAAATTCACGCTTTTTAAGTTCCATATTCGGAATCAGCGCCATGGAAAGGCCTGGATAACATAAAAATATAGAAGTCGAGAATCTGCCTGGACGCTGCCTTTAAAGGCAGTGGATTCGGCAAAATTCAGCAACACAAGATTTTGACGCGCTAGGTTGTTTTTCACCCAAGTATGAAAACAGTACAATCCCGGTCGCATAACATGCTTTCACCGCCGAGAAAACTGCTCTCAAACTTACACGCGTACACGCACTCGGACGAGTTGACAACGCTTTTCTCACCGTTGGAGGCTGCCCGCCGCAATGCTATAATCATTGGGTCCAACGATTCGGCGTCTTCAGCCGTGCCGCACTCGTCCAATTTCAAAGCAAAGGGCATTGGAAAACGCTCGTTTTTGCCATTTTTAAGCTCTCTCAAGTGGATTTTCGGGATCAGCGCATTGGAAAACCCCAGGTAAGCGAGAATTTTTCTAGGTTAAGATTTGCCGAGCCATTGCCTTTAAGTGGCAGCGCAGGTGAATTACTAAGGCCGAGATATGCGCCTTCAAAGTGGACCCCAGGATCGTGTTCGCATGGATTCATGGCGGTTTCGCGCGAGAACCCACACTTTGCGCCATGAATCCATGCGAAATACAACCCCGGGATCCAGTTTCAAGGGGAATAAGCTGCCGGTTGGGCAGTGGCTTAGATAGGGCCCCAAAATTACTATCCACGTGAGATCCCCATGTGTCCAGACTTGCCTGGACGCTGCCTGAAGGCAGCGCAAAATTTCGAATGGAATTTTTTTTCGCTTACCTGGGCTTACTCCTCCCGCTGATTTTGAAAATGCGGCTTGAAGGGCACGTTACCCGAAAACGGGCCTCTCCAGAAGCTCTTGATTTGAATTTTGTCGCCTGTCGCCAAATTAAGATGCACAGTCTTTGTGGGACCCTACGTTTCGTATCTGCCCGGACGCTGCCTTTAATTCAGATTTAGTCTACAGTAAGTTTCGGCCCGCATTAGGCGGAAATTGGATTGGCGGGCGTCCGCCTCGCAACAGCTCGCGCCGTTTCGCAGCTACAGTACATCATATCGTGCTGAGAACCGAGGTCTGCGTCTCTCCCTTCTCCTCAGTCCCTGCTTGGCAAAATGCCAGCGCTATGCGCTCGCGAGACTTCCGGCGGTGCGTACGCGCCCCTCCTTATGGGATGTTCCGCCTAATCCGGGGTGATACCGACTGTATAATGCCTCATAGTGTCTGCTGATTTAGAGTTGCGGAAGCGATCGAATGGCAAATACTTAGAAAATGATTATGCACCAAGTGATCGCATGGAGATTCGATGCCAGGATTTACCAACAAGGTTCAGAAAACAGAGGTATCGTTCCTATGCTTTTCTTTATGGCTGACATGTAAAGTATTCCTTCAGTACACTTGATTTCCTGCAACCCTGTGTAGCCAGAAACGTTGTTCCCGGCAGAAGGCACCACATAGCTGCTCTGTTGCCGTTGCAACAGTATATGATCCCTCTTGTTCTCTATGGTTAGTCAATTTTCTCCTTTGTAGTTAGTTTGATAAGTGTTTATGAACTTATTGTACGATAGCGCATTTGACTGGGGCGAGCGTTTTGCCTCGCGGCGCCCATGCGGTCAGCGAATCTACGGTAGACGGAATCGTCCTAGCGCTTCGATGCGAGGGCAGTTTTCTCGGGCAGAGGTAACATCAGGTAGCCGGGTAGGCTTGAAGGTTAGTAGGTTGACCAGGAATCCCACGGCATCTACGTGTATATGATCGGCTCCCAGATTCGTGTGGAGGTGTATTGCAGACTTTGCCTGATAACACATGTAAACTTGCTACACCTCCACGTCATAGCATTGCTTTTCGTAATCTCCCGCTAGCAAAAACCGCCACGCGGTGAGTTGGCAAGACTCCAACTCCACACGAATCTGGGAGCCGATGATATATATCGGGTTGTTTCAGACTGCCGCACTGTAGCAGACTGCAGCAGACTGCAGCTGACTGCACTGACCGCAGCAGACTACAGCAGACTGCAGCTGACCGCAACTTAAAAGAAAAAACAATTGCGAATACGTCAAAACACCGTGATTTACGCCTAGAAAGTTTATAGGTTTTAACTTACATTTCTCAATCAAATCTTGGCGATTGTTTTTCTTTGGTATTCCCGTATTTGTTCTGATTCCTCCTGTCATTACATATATCTATTTTACTCTCGCTTGTGCTTTCTTTTGGACCTATAATTGTTAAGAGACTGTTTGGGCTACAACTTTCAACCTCTCCACCTTTACGAAAGGATGCAGCGATCTGTGCGGCCTGCAATCAGTGCAGTCGGTTGCAGTCAGCTGCGGTCAGTGCGGTCAGCTGCTGTCTGCTGCGGTCAGTGCGGCAGTCTGAAACAACCCATCCCCCAGACTCGAATCTGCCGAGACACTACCATTAACACATTCAAGACACCGGTGGCTTGTATGCTTTCTAAAGTTTCTGATTTTGCTAGTTTACTGGGAAATTTTTTTGGAAAACGGAGTAACCTTCTTTATCATCTCTTGGAAAACTTCCCAAAGGATTAGCACTTCAGACCATGGCATCCATCAATGGCTATTAGAAAATATACTTATGAATATGCTGCCACCCTCTTGATAGCAGATACCATACTAGATAGCGACTGAGCCTCGGACATGTCCCAAAACACTTTCCAACACACGCTTTTATCATTATAACACCAAAATCTCTACAAAGCGCAGGATGAGTAATATGTTTGTATGCTTTTCTATTGCTTTCCAACTGTCAACAAGTCTGTCTGTCTCGACTGCATCCAATGGACCCAAACCGATTACACATCAGCAGTAGACGCTTTGAGTCTGTTTTCCGAGATGTTGATCACAATGCACTTCTGTACGCCAAATGAACTACATATACAGCTCCTTCTGCCCAACACTGTCACCAAAAAATTACTTTCAACTCTTGGGGATTGCAACAGGTCAATTATCAGATAGTTAAAGGCAGCGTCCAGGCAAATCTGGACATACGGGGTTCTAATATGGAAAGTATTCTGAGACCCTAACTAAGACACTGCCCAAGCGGCAGCTCAAATGGTAACTTACCGTTGAGATATTCGCCTCGAAACTGGACCCCGGGATCGTATTCGCATGGATTCATGGCGCGACACGCGTGGGTCCTCGCGCGTTGCGCCATGAATCCATGCGAATACGATCCCGGGGTCCAGTTTGGAGGCGAGTATCTCACAAGAGAATGGTCAGAAGTCGAAGTGGCCAATCCATACAAGCTGCATACCATTAGATGCAGCTTAAAATGCTGACTCTAAATCTGCCTTCCTTATCTGCAGAGCGCTTTTGTGAACGAAATTATAAGCCGTTGAAGGCCATTATTTTGCTAAGAAATTGTGCGTGTGAAGTGCAAACTTGGTAGTACGAAGCCATTCTTGGCTCAGTGTTGGACCAAAACATGCAACTAGTTTACTTCATATGAACCGTACCTAGAGGTGAGCTGAAGGAGCAATAATGTGCCTGATTTCGCAATTTTTGTATACGATTTTTTGCAGTAAAGCTGCTCATAACTCCAGCTACAAAAGCGCTCTGCAGATACGGAAGAAAGATTTGAAATCAGCATTCTATGCTGCATCGAATGGTATGCAGCTTGTATGGATTGGCCACTTCGACTTCTGACCATTCCCCTGTCAGCTATGAGCTCACCATTTGAGCTGCCGCTTGGGCAGTGTCTTGATTAGGGCTCCAAGATTACCCTTCAGGTGAGATCCCCATAAGCTTAGATTTGCCTGGACGCTGCCTTTAAGGGTTCCTAAACTTTTTGGTGCAAATTTGAAGATATTTTTCATAATTCAAATTACTGAAACGCTTTACGTCGAAGTGATTACTGTTAAGCAGCTTAGCGAAAATTTGCTACCGTTGTATCCGTTGAGCTGTATAGTTCTCTTTACGGCTGATGTCACCATAATTTATGCGCCTGCTGGGTGAGAATTTGAACTTCTTAAATTTTGCGAGATACTTTCATCTGATTTTGAGTAGATTCGTTTCTGAGGATGAGGGTGGAGGGATCAGGATAAATTCAGGGATGCATACATGCTTACCTGTTGGGTAGCGTAGCAGCTTGAAAAAAAGCTTCATATTATGAAGCTTTGGGAGTACTGTTTTCATGCTACTTGCCATATTGAATCTTTTCACTACCCTTGCTGAATGCATTGACTGAAAGCATACTGCCGTAAAAGCTGCATTTTTCGTCTTTTTTGAATGATTCGATGTCTTTCTGCTGACCGTCTCTCCAGAACATTAATTCTTTATGAATAGGTCCAAGCTATTGATTATATACAAACTCACTGAGCATGTTGTCATAAGAACGATCGACTGTTAAAACACTGAAGACGAGATTGCTGGAAACACGGCAGCCTACAACATTACGCCTGTTCGGTTGATTCATAGTAGTAGGTAATGGAAACTTATGAAAAAGGATAGGCAACTTTAGATCCACATTTTTTGAATTTTGAACTACGAAGCTCTCTTTTAAGCTGCCCTACCCTCTTCTTCGGCGGGATGTTCACACTGCTGCCTTTAGGCGTGAGAGTCTTTGGAAGCTTCGACAGGCTAACTGTTTGAGGGGAAAACTGTGGACACAAGGTTTACAGTTTCGGAAAAAGAGAGCGTGGAGGAGATACTTCGAAGTAGGTCTGGAGGGTGCATGGCTTCTGAGCTTGGAGGATGCAGTGTTAAAGGCAGTGTCCGGGCAAGAACTCGATTTTGAGATTTTGTGCTTGCTTGGGCCTATTCGCTATGCTGAATCCGAAAATGCACATTGTAGAGCGCGAAAATGGCGGAAAACGGCTCTAACACAAGAGGGAAATGAGCAGGTGGGCGGGGTCCTCCCCACTGCGAATTCACGTTCCCGGCTTCCGGAACGTTCTTCTCGCTTCCTTTTTCAAGTCAATCATTTGCACTTGACCGGTAGCGATGTTGGGACGGCTAGCGGAATCGAGAAAAGCGCTCCGGGAGTCGGGAGCGTGACATCGCACTGGGGAAAGCCCCGCCCACCTGCTGATTTCCCTCCTGTGTTAGAGCCCTTTTTCGCCGTTTTCGCGCTTTCCAATGTGCATTTTCGGATTCAGCATGGCGAATAGGCCCATATAAGCACAAAATCTCAAAATCGAGTTTTTGCCCGGACACTGCCTTTAAAGGCACCGTCCACCCAGATTTTCGACTTCCACGTTTTTGTCGTTTCAGGGCCTTCTCTTCCTGATTCCGAATATGAAATCGAGAATGCGCGAAAATCCCGGCAATCCCCGTTCCGGAGAACCCACAGGCCGGCTTTCAGGAACGGTGGTTGGACGGGCGCGCACAAATGGGCGGGCAAGGTGGGGGGTCCTCGTGCATCTTCACTTTTCCGAAGCGATTTTCTCGCTTCCGAGGCGGCATTTTGCGTTGCGACTTGAGCATTGGATTGATAGGGGGCCCTGCTATTATATGATGTCAAAAGCTCAACATCCTCAACTTAGGGTGGATGGTGCCCTCAAAGGCAGCGGCTCGGCAGATTTTCAACTTCGGGGTTTTCGCAGATTTTGGGCTATTCCGGCTTCCTGAATCACGACATGAACTCCCCTTAGCGCGAAAATGGGGAAATCCCGTCTTGAAACCCCCCTTGAGATGGGCGCGGACGAGTAGCCGTTTTTCTCTGCCGTTAGAGACGCAGAGTAAGGAGGTAGAGAGCGCTAGAACAATTGTTCCCTACGAAGCTACGAGTGACGGCGCGTTTTCTAGCGGAGAACACACTCGTCCGAATAAGGTGTCAGAGGAGCGAAAGGAGGAAGGGGAGCGGCGGTTGGGCCGCCTCCCTAGCTTGCAGAGTTCACATTTTCGGCGCGCAGTTGTTGTTTTGGTTCACTTGAAGGGCCTCTTATCTATTTGTGTCAAAATCTGAGGAAGGTTCATTCTGCCAAGACGCTGCGTTCAAAGGCAGCGTCCAGGCAGATTCTCGACTTCTATATTTTTATGTTATCAACTATATTTTTATGTTATCAACTATATTTTTATGTTATCAAGGCCTTTCCATGGCGCTGATTCCGAATATGGAACTCAAAAAGCGTGAATTTCTCAGAAAACCACCTTTTGGGGCTATTTTGGGAGAACGCGGACGAGTGCTTCTGATGTTATCCTTGTCGAAAGCAAGTATTAACAGGTAAACGGTGTAAGTTCGACTGCGTTGATCATGTGAAAACGCGTCAAGGCTGAGGAGATTTCGTTCATAAGGGTTTGGTCGTCCGAGGAAAGTGGGCGTGGTCGTCGAGCTGGGATCTGCCTGGACGCTGCCTTTAAGAGCTTGGGATAAATGGCTAAACATTGGAGAGTGGAAATGGTCTTGGGGAAACAGCTAAGCTGTGCAGTGGTCATGGTCTCGGATCCGCATCTAATCCTGAGCAAGGATATTGGGAAAAGACACTCCATGGAACTTTTCATCCCACTTTACACATGGCCGTACTAGGTAGTGACTGAGCCTCGAACATGTCCACTTTCCAATACACGCGTTTATCATTATAACGCCAAAACAGCGTCAATATAAATATCCAGAGAAAACACGCATCATTGAAACATAAGAATAAAGAGATTTGAGCCGGAAGACGAGGTGGCTTTTCGTCGTAGGCTCCCCTCTCTCTCTTTCTCTCTCTCTCTTCTCTCTCTTCTCTCTCTCTCTCTCTCTAAACCGTTCCTCCCCCCTTAACTAGTGGCATCTGGTGAGCGTCGCGTGGAGCAATCTACAGTCTGCCCCAATCCTAACCAGGCCAAAATTGGTATGGCGGGAGTCCGCGTCGCTAGGATCTCGCGGTCACGCCCACGGCCTGCTTCTCAGCTCTCTCTGCAATCCTATCGCTCTCTCTGACAGCGCGCATATGCAGCGCAGACCTCTAGCGCTGCGAGCAAATTGCGCCGACGGTTCGGCTGATCCCGATTGGGGCGGACTATATGAACAAAGTATATGGGGAACGTAGATGACTGCAACATTACATGGATGACGATCAAGGGAGCTCAATGAGAGAAAAGAAAAAAAAAACGGAGTCTAGGCGTACTTACTTTATAGATATAGTCGTGATTACTAAGGGTTAAAGGATAAAGGATTTGGCGTCTTCAGTACCCTCTGCGGTCATGCGCCGAACGCACACTACTTCATAATCGAAGAGGCAATTGTATGCGTGCGGCCTTTTACATGACTTGCGGGGGCCAGCCGATTACCAAGTCAATGTTTTTATCTTCCCAAAGTGCTCTAGGCAGAATGTAGCAGAATATTTCTCATACTAGTGAACCAGTAATTGAAGATGCTACCAGAATGCGCGTGCTTCGGGACCGCACCGCGGTTCCCCGCTATTTGCAGATTTTTGAACTGAGTTAGCGATCCTTTATATATTAATTAAATTGCGGTTTACCCAAAAATCACAATAGCGGTGTCCAACCCCTCTCCTTCCTATCAAACCATGATTGTCGCATCTCGACTCTTCTTCTTTTTTGTAAAACCAACATGGGCTGCGAGCGGTTGAGTCCGAGCTTTCGCAGTATTCGCTCGATGTAAGTAGCCGCGAAAGTCTTAGCGGCATATTATCATAATTTCAAATCTTGATGACCTAGGTTTGTTTTTGCTTAGAACTGCTTTGAATCTTGCATATATACTCAATGGATAAATTTTGACTTGTTTCAGAGTTTAATTTTCTGGTGATGGGGCCAGATGGGGCTGGAAAAACCAGTGGTTATCTCTTACCACTAGTCAATAAACTTGTGGAGTTCAAAGAAGTCGAGGTACGTCGTAGATGATTTTACTCTGACAAACCCTACATTCAAGTTACGAGGACGTCGAGGTCCACTAGCTTTGATTATCACACATACTGAAGACAAATTAAGGCATGTCAAGGATCTCTGTGGTGCCTTTTGCATAAGCAAGTATTTTTTAATATTGTGAAAATCATTACATTTGACCAAATATTTTACTTTTGTCTAGGAACTCCTCTAATCAGATTCTTCATTGGCGAGGAAGAGCTTGATGCTATAGGGGGCTTGTCTTCTACCACAGTTTTTGACATGGTCGGTGCGTCTGCATCCACAATGGTCAACGCTTTGAAGAAATACCAGGTACGGTTGAGTTGCGGACAAGGCGAAGGATCTTTATAAGTTATGGATAGGTGGGTGTCAATAGTGCAGGAAGTAGAGGCTCCAAAAGGCGACTTTGCAGGATCCTAGTAGACGGAGGTAAAGGTTACTTCTTTTGTAAAAATTGGGTTGCAAATGTAGAATGTAATAACTCAAAACTGGACATCAGGTGCATTAATTTGGTCGATCATGGATTCGATTATGTTCACAACCTGAAATCTCACAGAGACTTCATGTAGCTCGAAAGCCAGAACCTCGGAATAGGTTTACTTCGACTTTTGAATCAGTATCATATCTTGGAAGAGCAAGAACAGCGCTTGTCAGGGTTTTTCCGAGGTAGAGGGGAGTAGTGAGATGCCTAATTCCAATACATCAACATGACTTGTGATCATACGTGTGCAAAGGGGGAACATGGCCTCTCCAGGGTGAGGGGAGTATGGGGCCGACGGTGTGGGGGTGGGGGGAGAGGGGGAGGGAGCGGCCGCCGCTGTCAAGGTGCGTCGACCGGGAGGGGGGGCAATGTTCGTCATCATTGCTTCTCATGTTCTTTTCATTCACATGCATCAAGTGAAATTGTAGCCAAACAGGGTCAAAGTCGAATATTAGGTCTTACCCGCTGAAATTCGAAGAAGGAACACCGAAAGAAGTGAGACTAAGAAATCAACATTATAAGCAAAATTATTAAACTATCGGCATTATTTAAATTAAATTTAGTGACATGTTGATTCTGAATATTATTTTTATGATTGTCAAAACTTATTTGCATGTTCACTAAAAAGTACGTCGCAAATTTGCCGCCTATTGTTCAGTTCTAAAGAACGAGGAAAAAGCCTTGAAAAAAATTTACGGGTGATGCCTTCGTGTATATATGTCAATGAAGTTACTCACGTATTTGCTGAAATAATAAGTGAAGTAAAATAATAAATGAACTTTGATGATCGTTGCGCAGTTGAATTGCATTCTTTTGAGGGGAATAAATTTTCTAAGCAGATGGCGGAATCGTGAAAAGTCATTGATTGATTCCTTAAAGAGTCATTGTCCCAACTTTTAATGTTATTTCTAAACTCTGATAAAGATCGTAACATGTGCGTAGAGAGGAAGTTACAACCGAGGCACGTAACACATCGAAGACTTAGTGTAATAAGGGTTAGTCTTACTGTCAGAATGCTACAGCTACGAGGATCGTGGAGTTCTACAATCCGCCTATTTGGACGGGGAAGGACAAAAGATGCATTTTTCCACGTTGGAGCACTATACAAGAAGGGAAGAACAAGCGTAAATAATCACTGCCGCAATTTCTATAAAAAATTGTAATTTTATCATATGAGAAAATAGGAGAGTTTCTAGCTAAACATTGAATTACTCTTGCTGAAAGCTTTCAGAAAATATATAGCTTACCAGGAAAGAAAGAATTTTTCTGTAGGGTGAAGGTGGTCGTAATTGTTTTTCTAAAATTAAGGAAATTCTTTTATAAAAAATCACAACTTTACTAAATGAAAAGCTAGAAGAGTCTTTTGCACTGTTTTGAAATCCACTCGTCGCCGCTTTCTGAAAATATGTAGGTTGCCAGAAGAAAAGGGAGTTTTCCTAGCGGGTGAAAGGGGTCGTAGTCGTTTCTTCCGAATTAAGCTAATTTTTGATTTAAAAACTTTATAACATTTTTATACTAACTTGCTTACCCGGCTCCGCCCGGCCCTGTCAAAACACTATGTCAAAGAACACTATCCCTCTGTACGAACCTTTCCGTGTGCCCACGCCTACATGCCAAATCACTATTCCCGCTGTTTTAGTAAAAACATGCTCGATTACCCCCCTGCGCAAACTCTCAGCCCCGTAGCTCAAACTTTGCAAAAAAAATCGGTAAAATCGATAAAAGTAATCGATGATCCCGAAACTAATATTGTATTCGGAATCCCCGTGCTCGATTACCCCCCCCCCTAAGCAAACTTCCAGCCCCGTAGCTCAAACGTTGCAAAATCGATATAATCGATAAAAGTAATCGATGATCCTGAAACTAATATTGTATTCGGAATCAGCATGCTTGATTACCCCCTGTGCCATCTCCCAGCCCCGTAGCTCAAACTTTGCAAAAAAACGATAAAATCGATGAAAGTAACGGATAATTCCAAAAACTAAAATTGTATTCGTAATCAGCATGCTCGATTACCCCTCTGTGCCAAATTCCAGTCCCGTCGGTGGACTCTGCAAAAAATCGATAAAGATCGATAAAATTGATATCGATCGATGACGGAAAGTAGCCTATGACACCCGCCGGGGCCCGAAGTGTATTTGTGCCAAGTTTGGTCCGGATCGGTTCAGAAATGGATTCTATTCGGAACATACGTACACACATACAGACAGACATACAGACAAACAGACATTCAGCTTTATATATAAGACTAGCTGGCTTACCCGGCTCCGCCGTATCCGGACCAAACTTGGCACACATACACTTCGGGCCCCGGCGGGTGTCACAGTCCACTTTTCGTTATCGATCGATGTCGATTTTACCGATTTTTATCGACTTTTTTGCATAGTTCACCTACAGGGCTAGGAGTTGGCACAGGGGGGAAGTGAGCATGGGGATTCCGAATACAATATTAGTTTTCAGAATTATCGATTACTTTTATTGATTTTATCGATTTTTTGTAAATTTTGACATGCGAGGCTGGGATTTTGCACAGGGGGGTAATCGAGCATGTTGATTACGAACACAATATTAGTTTTCAGGATCGTCCATTACTTTTATCGATTTTATCGATTTTTTGAAAATTTGAGCTAGGGGGCTGGAATTTGGCACAGGGGTGTAATCGAGCATGCTGATTATCCCCCTTGGGGATGATCAGCATGCTCGATTACCCCCCTGTGCAAACTCCCAGCCCCGCAGGTCAAACTTTACAAAAAATCGATAAAATCGATAAAAGTAATCGATAATTCTGAAAACTAATATTGTATTCGGAATCCCCATGCTCACTTACCCCCCTTTGCCAACTCCCAGCCCCGTAGGTGAACTCCGCAAAAAAAATCGATAAAAATCGATAAAATCGATATCGATCGATACGAAAAGTAGCCTATGACACCCGCCGGGGCCCGAAGTGTATGTGTGCCAAGTTTGGTCGATCGGTTCAGAAATGGAATTTTCTATTCGGAACATACGTACACACAGACATACAGACAGACATACAGACATACAAACAGACATTCAGCTTTATATATAAGATGAGAAGCTAGGAGAGTGCTTAGGTGTTCATTGAATCCTCTCGTCGTCTGCTTTCAGAAAATATATGGGTTGTAGGGAGAGGGTTGCTAAAAGTACGTGGTGAAGGTGGGGGGAACATGGTATAATGGGACGTTCCTTTAACTCCTAAAACGACGCTTTTGGAGTACAGAAAGGAACATTTTCATTATACCATGTTCCCCCACCGTCACCACGTACTTTTAGCATCCCTCTCCCTACAACCTATATGTTTTCTGAAAGCGGACGACGAGAGGAATTCAATGAACTCCTAAGTACTCTCCTAGCTTCTCATATAAAAATGTTATAAATTTTTAAATTAAAAATTAGCTTAATTCCGGAAAAACGACTACGACCCCGACGCCATTGGGTGCACATCGTCAAAAGGATCATAGCGATGCTGCATTCGACGTAAAAGTCACGATCTTGTCGTACGAAACCGAAATTGTGGCACGCAAAACACTCCAAGCGTTTTGGATTATGGCTAAAAACCCAAAATTAAATACGAAAGACGAGTGCATAACAGTAACAAACGAGCTTGCGTCCTACCAACCTTATGCAAGTTTGATCTACAGGAGTAATGAGGTTTGCGTTGACGGGCTGCGTTGGCGGGATCCTCTAGCATAAATATGCGTAAAGTACATAGTGGCTAATAGTAGTCTCTCATACGGGTGGTCTTGGCTACAAAAATCACTGCATTACGGTGAGTGCTCCTTCGTGTTCGTTTCTACTAGCTTTGATCTCATTTGATCTCTTGTATGGATCTCTGGGGTCAGATGAGGCGTTTGAGGGGATACGTCATGAGTGATCTTTGATTTCCAGGCTCTGACGAGAGCGAGGACGCCGAAACGTCGGCCATCAATAAAGATCTGCCATCTTGGTCGCGCTTAAGCAAATAATCGATAACAAGACTACGACCCCTTTCACCCGCCAGGAAAACTCCCTTTTTTTCTGGCAGCCTACATATTTTCAAAAAGCGGACGACAAGTGGATTCCAATAGAGTGCAAAAGACTCTTCTAGCTTTTCATATAGTAAAGTTATGAATTTTTATAAAATTTCCTTGATTTTAGAAAAACAACTAGATGGCCTACCCGGCTCCACCCGGCCCTGTCAATAATATTTTTGTAATCAGCATGCTCGATTACCCCCTGTGCCAACTTCCACTCAAATTTTGCAAAAAATCGATAAAATCTATGTCGATCGATGACGAAAAGTAGCCTATGACACCCGCCGGGGTCCAAAGTGTATGTGTGCCAAGTTTGGTCCGGATCGTTCAGAAATAAAAATTTCTATTCGGAACATATCGTCGATCCCCCAGAATTGTGCACATATGAACCACCGCGCGCGCGCACGCGCGCGACGCCGCCTGCTCGCCCGATTCGATCGCAGCACCTGTTTTTCACTTTTCATCCACATTTTTCAAAATTTTTTACAGTTTTTGCTCTTCCGGCATAGAAAGTGTACGGCAGCAAGGGTCCTTGGAAAGAATTTGCTCCGCTATGGTTGACTTTGCGGGAATAAACTCGCACTCCTTTGTTATTTGCTGCTAAATGTTCTTGACATTGGCAAGGCCTCAATCTACTTCAGCTTTTTGTGTTTCTTTTTTACGATTACAGTGCTTTTTTGCACTAATGCTGTTGTCTATCAAGACACTGCTGCTTTCTCATTTGGTTTGTAGCTGTGTGTTTTCAAATTGCCATTGAAGATTCAGAAATCGTTTGCGAGATGCTACCAAAGATTTGGGTTTGAGATACACATTTCTTTCTTTGCTACTCGCTGAAATCTTAGTGTCAGGGTTATTTCCTGAGCTTGAACATTCAAGGAAATGTATTTCCTCAGAAACATTCAACTCAAATGAGAAAATTTTACTGGTTTTGTACTCCAAGAGGTTATGATTGGGTGCCTATTCTTGTATCAGAGCATGTAGTGTCAAAGGACATTTTTTGGAAGAACACTCTTTTGAAAAGGGTCTTTTGTCTCAAAATGTCAGCTGCTCATTATACAATAGAGAACGCTATCATGTTTATTAGCAACCATCTACTATCAGCACTTGAATCTAGGACAGTTACAGAACATAATGTTCAGCAGGATTTAATGACAATGCATAGCAATCTGTGAGTATGCGATCCGATAAAAGAAAGTCACGGAGATAATAGATACAGGTAGACAACGAAGAATGTGTTTTTAATCGACTGTTTTCAAAGAGCGTCAAAAATCAACAAATCAAAATCAATCAACAAACTAATAAATAGGTGATATATGATGAAATCAAGCTATGGGAAGCGAGGTTGAAGGCAACGTAGGCTGTACTCAGTATTGAGCGTAAACCACGCTTTCTCATATGAGATTGTTCACTTCTTCTGCTTTTCGTAAGGGATTGTATCGAAGGCGACTGCAAGTACTCAGATAATCGCCGGGGGCAGGCGGTCCGCAAACTCGCGCTTTTCTGCAGGCGGTCAGCAGGATTTCGGGGCGTGGCCAAATCTTCAGCGGGCGGTATTTGCGTTTTCTGCAAGCGGGCAACAATACAAAATTTTCTGCAAGCGCTCGTCAAACAATCTCTTTCAGCGAGCGCTGGCCAAACTTTCAGCAGGCGCTCAGACTCTTTTTACGCAGTTTCGGGCGTACGCCGAGAAAAGATGAGACTCTATGTGGCAGAGGTGCCATCGGTGGTTTTATTACCCAAGTTTGGGGTACTTTCTCCCAGCGGAAAGTACCTGAGGGCTGTGCGGTCCTTCAAAAAGGACCGTGCGGCTCTCAATAATTTTGCATGTTCTCGCGGAAAATCCGCGAGAATGCGGCCACTACGCCGCAACTAATCTGTAAGGAAACCGCAACTGTTCTTCAAGCATTCGTCCAAAATTTCGCTAAAATTCTTCCAAATTTCTGCAAGCGGACCACAAAAAATCAGCGAACTATTTTTCCGGTGCCCGCTTGCTCAAAATTCGCATGGCCGCTTGCCCCCGGCGATTATCTGAGTAATAGTGACAGAGCATCAACCTGTGAAATAGCAGTTATGTCTCAGAATACTTTGGAGGATAGGAGACACACCTGAGAGTAACCAATGGAGAAAGCTTTAGTGGCTATAGTTTTGCACCGCAACAACCCACAAAGGGCGGTAGAAGTTCAATCCTAGCCTGAATAAAACAAATTCATATAAATAAAGGCAAGCTAGCACCACATACTTTGACACTAAGCACATACTCATTCTAATCGTGCCAGCATTGCTTCGAAGCTGTCCAGTGTAGATTCCTCCAAAGGCGTTAAGTACCTCAACATATTCAGTGTGCCCTTTTGTTAGGCTGAAACAAAAATAATATATGCTGAAGAGAGAATATATTTGACTGTGTTACTGAAATACTATTTTGAGGATGCCTTGTGACAAACTGTACATCACGCAAGGCTACGTTCAAAGTCCAAATTCTTCAGAAAGATGTTCCAGAAACAACAAAATATGAAGATCCGGAAGGAACCTGTGGATTCCTTGTTTTGAATAGAGGTTGTCGTTGAAATTCATAAGTCGTACTGATAAATGACAATCCTGGCAAGACTCTGTGGTAATGCCTCGATTTGGTTCGAGAGTCCAAAAATAGTAATCACTAAAAGAGTTACAATCAGAGGCAACTAAGGAAAAAAGAAACTTGAAATTGAACCTTTAGCAGTGAGCGCTGACGATGAAGCCATGCGATGCCAATGACGAACGAAAAAATGAGTAACCACAACAGTCACAATCAGATCCATAGTTATGATTCTCATAGCCATTACCTGAACATACATACTTACCCATTTAGTGGATTATGTAACGAATTACAAATCTGCAATACTTTCGGAAATGAAGTGTTATGATGACGAAACGATTGGCCCACAAAACTTCATAAAGAACGGAAAGGTAAAAAAAAAGGTTTTCGAGATAAATAATCTTATGCGTAAGCAGGCCTGCAAAATCTCAAACAGGCTGAACAGACTTTTGGCCAAGTAACATCCGGGGTTCAAGCATCGTCATCGTGCAGAGCATTACATCAAAAGAACGTGATCATAACCTCTCTTGCAGTAATGTAGTCGATAGGATGATGAATTAGGTACAAAATCACAATTTTGGGAATGTGCAGTGAGCAAGATGAGATTTTATTCTTAGCTTTAGCTGCTAACATCAATAAATCATCACAAAAGCACTGTAATAGTAAAAAAGAAACACAAAAAGCTGAAGTAGATTGAGGCCTTGCCAACGTCAAGAACATTTAGTAGCAAATAACAAAGGAGTGCGAGTTTATTCCCGCAAAGTCGACCATAGCGGAGCAAATTCTTTCCAAGGACCCTTGCTGCCGTACACTTTCTATGCCGGAAGAGCAAAAACTGTAAAAAATTTTGAAAAATGCGGATGGAAAGAGAAAAACAGGTTCTGCGAATCGGGCGAGCAGGCGGCGTCGCGCGCGTGCGCGCGCGCGGTGGTTCATATGTGCACAATTCTGGGGGATCGACGATACTTACATACATACATACATACAAAGAGACATTCAGCTTTACATATAAGATTACGACCACCATCACCCTAAGAAAAATTCTTTCTTTCCTGGTAAGCTATATATTTTCTGAAAGCTTTCAGCAAGAGTAATTCAATGTATAGCTAGAAACTCTCCTATCTTCGCATATGATAAAGTTACAATTTTTCATAGAAAATTGCGGCAGTTATCATATACGCTTGTTTTTCTATTCTTGTACAGTGCTTCAACGTGGAAAAATGCATCTCCTGTCCTTCCTCGTCCAAATAGGCGGATTGTAGAACTCCACAGTCCTCGTAGCTATAGCAGGACAGTAAGACTAACCCTGATTACACTAAGTCTTCGATGTGATACGTGCCGTTGGTTGCAACTTCTTTTCTACGCACACGTTGCGATCTCTGTCAGAATTCAGAAATACCCTATTTTCAGGTGTATAAGCCGCACCCTCTTTGCTCTAAACGCGAGCAGACCCAGACGTGCCGCCGCGCATATGTCTCGCGAAGCGGTCGCCTTATCGCGTACTGCTCTCACTTAACGCGCTCCATGATGACAGTCAGTCTTTTGGCGTGTTCGCCTTTAGAGTGAAAAGGGTGCGGCTTATACACCTGAAAATAGGGTAATACTAAAAGTTGGGACAATGACTCCTTAAGGAAACAATCAATGACTTCTCACGATTCCGCCATCTGCTTAGAACATTCATTCCCCTTCAAAAGAATGCAATTGCAATTCAACTGCGCACCGATCATCAAAGTTCATTTATCATTTCACTTATTATTTCAGCAAATATGTGAGTAACTTCATTGACATACATACACGAGAAAAACACACGTAAATTTTTTTTTTCAAGGCTTTTTCGTCGTTCTTTAGAAGTGAACAGTAGGCGGCAAATTTACGACGTACTTCTCAGTGAACCTGCAAATAAGTTTTGATGATTGTAATAATAATATTTAGAAACAATATGTCACTAAATTTGATTTTAATAATGCCGATAGTCTTATAACTTTGCTTTAAAAATTGATCTCTTAGTCTCACTTCTTCCAGTACCTCATCGGCGGTGGGTGAAGGGGTCAGCTGGGTTCCGGCCCTAGGGGCGAGAAGGGTAGGAACACATTAACCCCTTTTCACATGTATGCTTGTGATAACAGGCTAAGGGTTGTTTACCTTTTTTGTGTGTAAATGTGTTTGAGTAAGTTGCCTGAAACTTGGTGTATTAAATTTTATGGTAGAGAAAAACTCAAATTTACTTTTACACACAGTAAGATGGACTATCTAAGTATCTAACAAGGAAAGGATACTTGCTAGCCGTGTTTATTTGAAAATGAAACGTATACCGATAAAGGCATCCCGAAGCGCTAATTCCAAATATGTTTGTGATATCTCCTGTGCGCTCTTCCAAAGAAGTTATAAACATTTTTTGTCAACAAAATTTGCAATGTTTTGATGACAGGATTCACCAATATCGTTTGGATATTAACTTACGCGTTTCAAGCTGCAACTACTGATATACATCCCAGTGCGAAAGGCGACGGTCACCAAATATCCTTTCTTGTAAGATATAGTGAACCAGTCCAAAGCGGCGCTTCGTATTGGCAGTGTGTGTGAGAAGTAGGATATGTTTGAAGGTCAGAACCTTTGGAGTTTAGTGGCGTTCCTTATCCTAACGAAAGGTACTCCATTAATCTATCAAGCACGCATATCGTGAAGATCGATTTTTACAAGTTAGCTTCCTTCTAACTTACAAACTTTCAGAGAACTCAAATGCTCTTTAGCTAATTCCGACACAAACATCTCTACGTCCCATCCTACTCTTGTCAGAGACCTACAATCCTTCTCAAACACGAACTTCTTTCAGCAAAGTGCAAGTGGATGTTTGCCTGCCTCCTACTCAGATCATCGTCGGGGGCAGGCGGCCATGCGATTTATGTGCAGACGGGCAACGGAAATATTCGCTGATTTCTTGCGGTCCGCTTGCAGATATTTGTAAGATTTTTGGCGGAATTTTGACGAATGCTCGGAGAACATTTACGACTTTTTCATAGATTAGTTCCGATGCAGTAGCCGCATTCTCGCGGACCTTCCACGAGAATGTTCAAAATTATTGGGGGCCGCCGGTCCTTTGTGAAGCACCGCACAGCCCGTAGGTACCTTCCGCTGAGAGAAAGTACCCCAAACTTGGGTAGACCGTCGATGACACATCCGTTATATAGAGAGTTACCTTTGCTCGTCGTACGCCCGAAACTGCGTGAAGAGTCCGAGCGCCTGCTCAAAATTTGGCCCGCGCTTGCTGAAAGAGATCATTTGATGAGCGCTTGGACAAAATTCTGTATTACTGCCCGCTGGCAGAAAACAGAAGTACCGCTCGCTGAAGGTTTTGCCACGCCTCAAAATTTCGCTGATCGCTTGCAGAAAAGCGCGAGTTTGCGCACCGCCTGCCCCAGCGATTATCTGACAAGGGAAGAATGATCGGTCGAAATGTCCATTTGGAATGAGCTGTATACTAGGAAACCGCCCTTGGTAAGGCAAGCTCGAACTACTTTCGCCAATTGCCGAGCGTTTTGTGGGGGGAGTTACACTTCCACTTTGACCGAATATAGTCCCGGGACACATTAAAGGCAGTGTCCGGGCAAAAACTCGATTTTGAGATTTTGTGCTTACCCGGGCCTATTCGCTACGTTGAATCCGAAAATTCACATTGGAGAGCGCGAAAACGGCGAACAACGGCTTTAACACAGGAGGGAAATCAGCAAGTGGGCGGGGTCCTCCTCAGTGTGAATTCACGCTCACAGCTTCCAGAGGATTTTCTCGTTTCTGGTGTCAAGTCAGTCATTCGCACTTGGCCGGTAGCGATGTTAGAGCGGCTAGCGGAATCGAGAATACCGTTCCGAAAGCTGGGAGAGTGAATTCACAGTAGGGAGGACCCCGCCCACTTGCTGTATCCTTCCTGCGCTAGAGCACTTTTTCGCCGTTTTCGCGCTTTCCAGTGCGGTTTTTCAGATTCAGCATGGCGAACAGGCCCGGATAAGCACAAAATCTCAAAATCGAATTTTTGCCCGGACACTGCCTTTAAGAGTCAAAATCACTTTACAGGGTTGGGGGAAAAACTGCTTGAACCTCTCTCCAAGGCATGCTACCGATCGATACTCTTTTCTGACGTCAAAATTTTCACTGTGAGGAAAGTTTTTGATCGCCAAACAACTGAATCCTCACCTAATCGCCCCCAGAAGTCAATAGTAAGGGTTGATCGCAAAAGGAAAGCTTCATCCGGCTTTTGTAATGGTTTGCGCGGCGATCGCTTCCGACAGCAAGATGCTGGCGATTTTCTGTCCCCAGGACATCGAAATGGATACCGCTACGCACGTCGATAACATTTTGAAGAAGGGATTGTTGGCCTGAACCAATGGCCATTTTGCCAGGAGCGACTGGTGTCTTCAGCAGGATAGCGCACCTGCGCACAAAGCGAAGTTTGTTCAAGCATGGCTCCAAAGCAACATCAAGGAGTTCACTACTCCTGCGGTGGCCTCCGTATTGGCCGGATCTGAACACCCCAGACTATAGCGTGTGGCCAGTTCTTTAGGCCAAAGTTTGCGCTCACCCACGCAAGACAGTAAAGTCTCTGCGACTTGCTCTTCGGAAGGCGTTGGAAGAAATCGACGTGAAGCCCTCCGTGCCACCATGGACAGCGTTCCCAAGCGTTTTCGAGCTTGTACTCGCGTCAAAGGAGAAATCTTTGAATTGTAAAGCCAGTTTTGTGTAGCAGACAGTTAAGTAAACATCACCTATTGACTTCATGGAATCATCGTGCCTAGTTTCATCATTACGTTAAAAATACCGTGTTCAAAGACTTTCCCCCAACCCTGTATTTACACTTATGATATTGTTGAGTATTACATTGAATTTTCTCCAACTTCGACTCTTTAAGATCGGGCAAACTGCTTTTATCCTTTTCCGAGTTGTTAATACATACTTCGAATTCTTCAGTGTTAGAAAAATTTGAGCCACCGTTGACATTTGATTCCAAGTTTCAAAGATCCGGGCAATTTTTTTCTCATAAAATTTTTTCGAAAGTGAGTACCCTAAAATCCCGCCAATAAGTCCGGCCTTATCTGCATCTTTTGACACGAAAAATTGATAAAAAATCGCCCTCTGCGCTGCCAGAAGTCTAGCAGATGAATTCTCCCATCAGACCGCAGCAGATCTGCTAGACTTCTGGCAGCGCAGAGGGCGATTTTCTTTATCAATTTTTTGTGTCAAAAAATAGATAAGGCCGGACTTATTGGCGGGATTTTAGGGTGCAATCTTTCCTCCATGCAAAAAAATTTTTTTTGCTAAAACTCTCCAAATTCCCCGTCTCCCCTTCTTAGAAGGCTTTCTAGGTCATAAGTACCCTTTTTATTTCGACCCAAAGTGGACCAAATCGCTATTCTCTGAAATGTCGCAAATATTGCGTATCAGAACCGCAAACTCAGATGAGAGAAAGCACATCCACAATCGCTGACAGCTATCACGAGAGCAGGTGCACGGGAGAGATGCAGTCTGCGTCTCTTCCGCGCGCGTGCTCTCTAAGCATTACCGAGCCTCGATTAGGTCACGAAGCCCCGTCTCCCATTTGCTAAGCCAGTTGAATCAAAGGGTACAAAGCCACGAAAAAGGATTAATTGAGAAATGTGGTGTTGGAGTGACGAAGTGCAAAGAGTCATAAAGAAGAAGAGGGATGCGCACAAGCGATGAAAGACGAAATCGGAGGACGATTGCCATAATCAACAAGCCGAACATGCTGCGAAGGCCTCTGTAAAGAAGGCAAAACAGGTTTACATAAAAGGGTTCTATGGAACTAGAGTCACGCAAGGGAAACGTGAGAAATATCTTATAGCAAGAAGAAGATCGGAGTATCAGTAAGATCGGAGTTGTTACCCATAGGAGTTGTTGAAGCGAGCGTCATATAAGCAGGGCTTTCGAATGAGTAGTCGGGATGGCGGGAAGCAGGTGGCCATACTGTTTCCCACTTGCGAAAGGGCGCGGACGGTTGACCTAGCTTCTTCGGCTTCACTGCTTCGAAGAATTCGCTTAAGCGGGGATCCATGTCCTCTAGAGGTTCCGATTTCTTTTTGCTGTCTAATTATTGGAATCCTGAATGTTTATCCGCAGTCTTGAGGCACCAACCCTCCTGGTCCCGAGGCAATTGACAACATTCGGTTGCGAAAGATTAATGATTTGAAACAACACTTTTGTTTTTTTTTGGGGTGTACTGGATGGCTGTATGTATGTATCCGTTTGATGTGCAAAATTTAAGTGGTGTTACCGCGAATCGGCTGTGGTTTTGTGGACCTATTAGGTTGTAACAGAATTAATGCAGGTTTTCCGCGCACCTTTTTCAAAATGCTGGTTTAGAAAGGGAATGTGTTTTCTCACAGAGCTTTGCATATCATTTGGAAGTTCTTTTCTTCTAGCTTCTTATGCGTTCTTTCTTTTCAGTGGAGATGAATTTGTCTAAAAGTTCTGAGCATGAATTTAAGAGCCCAAATCTCGAAATTCTTTTTTTGAATACACCTGGCTCTAAAACCACCAAAAACAGTCGGAATTCTCTGCACATTTGCATAGTATTTTTGAGTGAGCTATGTTACAAAATGCATGTTGAATCTAATATTCTGCAAACATCTGAGCCGAGAAATTTCACAGCAAAATTCAGTGGTCGCTTTGGTCCGTCTGCCCCATATAAAAATCCTCAGTGCGAAGCGACTGCGGAGTGTCCGCTTTATATGGGAAGAATAGATTTTACACATTTATGGCTGAAAAAATTGGGAGCGTTCTCTCTATTCAGCTTTGAAAAAAATTCAAAAGTTTCAGAAAAGCGAATTTTCAAATTCTCAGAAAAGTCGAAAAAAATGAGTAGTTTTGAAATTTTTATAAATATCTTCTCGCAAAGAATTCTTTTTCATTTCCGAATTTAGCGATGCTGCACAACCGACCATAGGCTACACAGTGAGTTATGTTTACGCTGTTTTTCTCTATTTGATAGTAAGTTATGGTTTCTCAAAGTGAAGGTTTTCCGAAAAAATTCTTGGCAGAATTCGGGCTATAAGATTTTTCTCACAAGGGAAGTTCACTTATTCGAAGTGGCGATTCGGAAGGAGATCTATACCAGTGGATAGAGCTCAAAAAGCTGATCTCAGATATACCTTCTATACCTGCGATGCGTCGTTCTGAAAAAAGTTATGAGCTTTTCTAAAGCCAAATTTTCGTGCATTTTGAGTCGCAAAATCATGATAATCGCTATACAAAAGTGTGCAAGCTTAAACAAACCACCTAGTAAGTATTGTAGGTCTAACTCGACTTCATCCGAACGTTTTCGAGTGTTTTCCGACCATGTTGTTTATTCACAGGCCGTCATTTGCTTCCTTTATCACACTTCCGTTATGTAAACAAAAAAGCCCATAACCTCCATCTAGAAGAACGCGTCGCAGATATTGAAGATATATTTGAGAACATCGTTTTACGTTCTATCCACTGGTAGTTTCCAAAAAGTTTCCGACGCGACGCGTCTAGATGGAGATTATGGGGGGGGGGGGTTTGTAAACATAGTGGAAGTGTGATCTAGGAAATAAATGACGAACTGTGGATGAACAACCTGGTCGAAAACACTCGAAAGCGTTCGGATAAACTCAAACTAGACCTAAAATGCTTACTAGGTGGTTTGCTTAAACTTGCACACTTTTGTATAGCGATTATCATGATTTTGCGACTCAAAATGCACGAAAATTTGGCTTTAAAAAAGCTCATAACTTTTTTCAGAACGACGCATCGCAGATATAGAAGGTATATCCGAGATCAGCTTTTTGAGCTCTATCCACTGGTATAGATCTCCTTCCGAAACGCCACTTCGAATAAGTGAACTTCTCTTGTCAGTGAAGCTACAACAACACAATAATACTGAGTTGGAAAAGGTTTGCTGATTACAACAATTCTTGTTGCACACGAAAAGACCATTTGTGTAAAAATTTATAATGATCCAAACACAAAATTCAGAAAACCTGCATTAATTCTGTTACAACCTAATACATGTAGGTAGCGAGCGCCGTTTGGCAAAATTATGTCTCGAAACCTTGGCTTGTCAATGCTATGTGTATCAGTTCCGTAGCCATTATCCCGTTGTGGACCCGCACAGGCACGGCTTCAAAGAAATTATTACTAAATTATTTTGAGAAAAAAACAGTGCTAGTAGGTTAAAAATTCGGATAACTTCATTTTGTCAGTTTGTCACGCACTAACCGGGTTCGTTAGTGCGAGAGCGGATGTCCAGGTGGGGAACGAGAGAGTAATAGAAGAATTTATTAAGAGACTAGATGACAGACAATACAACAACAACTAAAACAACGGCCGGGCAGCCTTATTTATAGCCGCCACGGTACAAAGTACATGGTCAAGATCAACATTCAATATCATTGCCTATGGCCAATAGACACCACGGCATCCATCCTTTGCCCCTCCGTCGGTAAGAGTCGCCCCGACTCTTATAACACTCCTTCCATCAGCGTGGGAGACGTCATTCACGTTCACGGCGCGGTCGACGGCTTTTACAAGTGGAGGATAGCGTGTTCCACGTCCACGACTTGGTCGGCTCCTTATGCAGCATGGGGAATGGCGGTTCACGTCCACGGCTCGGTCGACGGGTTGTACGGATGTGGGATAACACGTTCCACGTCCACAATTCAGTCGGCTCGACAACGGGTCTTCTGTCCTTGCTCTCGGGTTATCGCGGTCCTTCGTCTCTGCTTTAGAGTGGTCAGATTTACGATTGGTGAAAACATTTTGGTGGTGGTACGGCACCTCCGTTCGGGTACTCGCGTCACCCACCTTTTTAAGAGGTTGTCTACGCATCTGTCTGCGCTCGCGATTGCAAATGCATTCTGCAGGGCAACGGCGACAGCCCTGTACCTGGCTAGTGGAGCTTCCATCTGATCGAAGTGACATGATTCTGGTGGTGCGCTTCGATCTTTTTTCAGCTCTGCCTTCGGTACCTCAGTAGGGGATCCTGCACCTTCCTTGCATTTGCCTTCGAAATGGGACACACGTCTTCTAGTCCAGCGCCAGACGTCTCGCCTCATCGTCTCCCAAAAGAAACTCTTTGACAGCTTTCTAAACAAGCTCCTTGCGCCTAAATGCCTCGCATTCAGGGCTCGGCACAGCTGGCACCGGGTCAAGCTGGATATCGTTTTTGGGGCTTAAAGGCAGTGTCCGGGCAAAAACTCGATTTTGAGATTTTGTGTTTACCCGGGCCTATTCACTATGCTGAATCCGAAAATCCACACTGGAAAGTGCGAAAACTGCAAGAAAGGGCTCTAATGCAGGGGGGAGATCGAAAGTGGGCGGGGCCCTCCCCATTGTGCATTTCGCAGTCCCAGCTTCTGGAGCGATCTTTTCAATTCCTCTAGCGCCCTGAGATCTCCACCGGCCAGGTACGAATGCATAACTTGAAATCGGAACCGAGAAGATTGCTCTGGAAGCTTTGAGCGTGAATTCACAGTGGGGAGGACCCCGCCCACCTGCTACCCACTGTGAATTTCGCGGTCCCAGCTTCTGAAGCAATTTTCTCGATTCCGCTAGCGCCCTGAGATCTCCACAGGTCAGGTGCAAATGCATGACTTGAAATCGGGACCGAGAAGATCGCTCAGGAAGCTTGGAGCGTGAATCCGCAGTAGGGAAGACCCCGCCCACTTCTGATTTCCCTCCTGCGTTAGAGTTCTTTTTCGCCGTTTTCGCGCTTTCTAATGTGGATTTTCGGATTCAGCATAGCGAATAGGACCGGGTTAGCACAAAATCTCAAAATCGACTTTTTGCCCGGACACTGCCTTTAAAGCAAAGGGGGTTTCGTTTTTCCGAAGTCCTGGGCGGAGAAGTGCCGCAAGAATGCCGCCGGCATGCCACCGACATGCCACCGGCATGCTATCCATCAACAAACAAAGGCGTTGTTTTCTGCCAAAACGCAATAGTATGATACCAAATTTGGTGTGTGCATGCGCGTTGGTGGACCCGAACTATGGCCCAAAAATTTATGGAAACTTATGTGAATGAAAGCTGTGCCCAACTTTTTTCTGAATTAGCTGGCACCGACACTTTGCTCACATAAGTTTTCATACTTTTTTACATAAAATGTATCTACACTGTAAAAGTTTACATACAGAGAAGAAACAATTTCATAATGTTTTCTTTTCAGCGTTTCATAGCCATCTGAAAAGTTCTCGGCCTGCTCCGCAGCCAAGAAATCGGTTTTTTCTGCTTTTCAAGATGTGATTCGACCACTTAAAAAGCTCAGAAAGCTGTGAAAAGTTGTTCCATGAAATCAGCATGCATGAAAACCTATTACATACTTTTAAATGATCTAAAAATAATGACGGGTCTTCAAAACAGGTCAAAGGAGACTTCGTAGGCAATTTTCAAGATCAAAAGGGACTTCGTTTTGAAATTTCCCTGGTGCCAGCTCGTGCCGAGCCCTGCTCGCATTCCCTTGCGCTTTCTTTACGAGCTTCTTCCTTTGAGAAGGCGGCACAACTTCTCTGAACCCTCTCTTGCCTGCGTACAGCAGACGGCCTTGGTCCAACACAAAGTCGGATACATTGTACATGTGTGACGCCTTCTTGAACTTAATTCGCCCGTCTAACTTGTCCTTTTTAAGACATTCTGTCAGATCACGGTAGACGGGGTCTTTGCGAAGTTCGTCCATCCAGTTCGCAGCATCAGCCTCAGTTGGCTTTGCTTCCTCTTTTCCCTTGTTCGCTGCCCGATCGAGCCTGTCTAGCCCTCGATTTACGGCGGGCATTGCACGCATGTTGTCTGAATGTGAAAAAGGTTGTTGCTCTACCGTGCACGCATTCTTAAGCGTACCTTCCTCCTCTGCTATCCTGAGCTTGGCTCCTGCCAAGCTGTCCTCAATTCGAACGCTGGGAGAACTGCCGTTGCCTTCCGTATTGACAACGCCGCAGGGCTGAGCAATTTTCTCTGATGCCCCTTTTCCACGAACAGACAACATCTCAGTTCTTGGTTGAACATGCACTCCCTGAAATCACAACACCTTCGGACTGTTGCCTTCGTCTTCTCGGAGCATCATGCTGGACGAATCTCTGGACAACTGTCTTGTTCGTGTTGACGAGAGTGTTTCCAATGTTTGTACGGATTCAAGTCTCGGTAGCGCGTTCATTCCAAGCACAATCCTGCCACCTCCTGCTTTAACAAAGAGGGAAATCCTGTGCTTAGCGCCGTTCTCTAGTTGCAAGGAAAGTCTTACCGCTCCCTTGAACTCCATCCGCTTGTTTGTAACATTATGAACAGGATCCAGCTGGTCTATCGGGACCTCTTCTACATCAGCATCCAGGTCAAATCCTTGGCCTCTGCTCGCTATAAGCATCTTCAAAGGTATGATACTGACTTGTGATCCCGTGTCCAGCACAGCTTCTCGAACTAGGCCCAGCAGACGCACTTTTGCGATTACCTGCTCTCCAACTAGCTCGTTTCTCCTCGGCGACGAACTTACCGAGTTGCAGATATAGCTGTTCAAGGATGTCGTAAAGTTCCTTGCGGCTCCTTTGGGTACCCTTGCTGATCTCGAGGCTTTTGGCTTGTTACAGTCACGGCTGTAATGTCCCAGTACATTACAGTTGTAGCAGCGCATTTGCCTCTTCCAAGATGCTGCGGAAGCATCTGGGGGATCAGCCGACTCTACGCCTCCGCCTGAAGTTGAGTTCTCACTGGCGGATGTCTCAGCGTTCGATTGCGGAATGGCTACTTTTCCGCATTTTTGCACCATCATGGCCAACTCCTTGCTGCGGTCACATTGCAGTGCCATTGCTTTCACAATTTCATAGGCCAGCTACTTGGGTGCGCTTTCCAGTGCTGTGAAAAACTGCAGGTACTCAGGCTAGTCCCTCAACTGCAAAACCAATTCTGCAGCTCTTATACATGAGAGCTGCTTGTCTGTGGTGTCTGGGTACTCTAACCGCGTAAGCCTCTCTAACTCAAGACAAACTCTCGTAAACTCCTCGATAGTGTTTCGGCCACTGCCTTAGGATATCCGTCCAATTTAGACAAAAAAAAGGTGTATTAGCATGTCGCTATGCAGTCCAAGTCTGCCATACTTCATTATGAATCTGCAAGCAAAATCATTGAAATTCCTTCCTTGGGGATCTCCGGAGAGCTCAACCTCTGGAAGGGCCATTGCTGCAAAGGTCTCCGCAATATTTGCCTGATCAACCTCATCCTTATCATACTGATTGGTCGACGGGCTTGTATGCGGGACTCTTTTCTGACACTCCAGCATCTTCTGCATGGAGTCCATCGGCTTCTTCGATGAGAATAATCCAAGCTCGATATCTGTAGGAGATAGAGCTTTATTTGAATCCAAGCGCCGCTGCTCCCTCGTAGGAGTAGATCACGGCAGTGTAACTGACACTCTCCTCCGGTCCTCTGAGAAGGCTGGATGTGTCACACAACGAGCTTCTTCTTACCAGGGGATATACACTGACTCTCGTTAGGCAGGATACACGCCCTCACTGAGGCGGTTAGTGGCTGTTTGGTTCGGCCCCCCATGTCACGCACTAACCGGGTTCGTTAGTGCGAGGGCGGATGTCCAGGTGGGGAACGAGAGAGTCATAAAAGAATTTATTAGGAGACTAGATGACAGACAATACAACAACAACTAAAACAACGGCCGGGCAGTCTTATTTATAGCCGCCACGGTACAAAGTACATGGTTAAGATCAACATTCAATATCATTGCCTATGGCCTATAGACACCACGGCATCCATCCTTTACAAGTTCGTATTTTCCAGATTCCGTTGAAGCATCTGAAGTTTGTAGTGCTTGAAGAATTCCATCTTTGCTATAAAGATTCTGATTACATGAGAAATCTTATTGCTCTCAAAAATCTGCTCACAAAGAATGAAGTCCTGGTACGTTTTTGCATGTCCCATCTAAATGTCCAAGTTTGTATTTTAGCCAACTTTCATGTATATTTCCACTTTGGTGTCAACACAACAGATGTTTGACAAAAGTTTCATGAAGGAAATGTCTTGCTGCAAGGTTGCAAAGATTGTTGCTCCGCCGGGGATTGACGATGTCAGAGTGGCAGTGTTACCGGTTGGTGTTAGTTGTAGAAACCTCTGTTGATGTTAGATCTCTTTCTGCTCCTTCAAACATTCATTTGTTTTCTTTATTCGACATTTGCATGCAGTCGCTGTAAAATGATTGTCGACGTACCTTATCAGATTACGCGGGAATTTTTTATTATCTGAACTTCTATGAAAACAACTGATATTGATATTCCACCACTTGTTCTCACTGCTATTTTTGATCGTCTATCTTTTGCAGTGCAGATCAGCATGGTGTCATTTTGACTGGACATTGAAGTTGTTAGCAGGTAATTTCATATACAGTCTATAACTGAATATTACTTCAGATCCTTATATGGTAGCATAGCGTACCGCTTGAGCATTTAAATCTACCGCATCAGTCTGAGATCGCTGCGCAATGCACACGCCCTGCGAATGTGTAGTTACTATAAAGAATCGAGAACATGGTTGACGCAGATTGTTTCCTACCGATGTGAGATTGCGTGAAGGGACCGAGGGACCGAGGCAATCTAGGGGTGGTGAGAATACAATGACATATCTAAATATGTTTTAAAACTAACAAGCTGGGCATGGCTCTATATATAGCTTGCCACATAGTGGGTGCACCATCACGATTGATCCATCGGTAAACCTCCACTTTGGAGCATTGCTTTTTGTACTTTCTTGGTATCAAAACGCTACACGTGTATATACCCTCAATATCATCCCATATGTCTTCCCTCAACATGACGTGGATTACGTGGCTTGATGAGGCGCCGCCTCGCCTCGGGCTCGCGCCACGTTGCAAGCGCATCATTTGGCGCGACGTGACGCTCAACACAACGTGGCGCAGGCTTTTCCACGTTCTTCTTGTTGCCACATCACGCCGAGAATGCGCACGCAACGTGGCGCAAGCCCGAGGCGAGGCGGCGCCTCATCAAGCCACGTAATCCACGTCATGTTGAGGGAAGACATATGGGATGATATTGAGGGTACATCGACAGTGCTCCGCCTAACATATCATTCCATACGTGTCATATGTGTCATTGCACAATATATGTACTTGCCGGATTTTTGGTCGCAGAAATGACCAAGAATCAGTATAGATCTCGGTCGATTCTACGGGCAAAAATCAAACAGCAGCATACCACCGGAGATTGTCAACGTCTACATCAAAGTGGGAAGTTTTTATTCAGAAAGTACAGAGAACATGAAGCACCGAAAAGCACTCTGGGGGGGGGGGGGTGGAAATTACATAAATACGGAATTGTGTCATCCATTCTCTGACTAACAATAAGAGACATGAGCGAGCACTTTTTGCATGCGCCTGATTAGCAAGTTTATGAGCGCACTAGTTGACTTACCCGGCTCCGCCCGGCCCTGTCATTATTATATTCGTAATCAGCATGCTCGATTACCCCCCTGTGCCAACTCCTATCCCCGTAGCCCAAATTTTGCAAAAAATCGATAAAGTCGATATCGATCGATGACGAAAAGTAGCCTATGACACCCGCCGGGGCCCGAAGTGTATGTGTGCCAAGTTTGGTCCGGATCGGTTTAGAAATGGAATTTTCTATTCGGAACAAACGTACACACGGACAGACATACAGACAGACAGACGTACAAACAGACATTCAGCTTTATATATAAGATTTTAACGCTTTTTGATAAATGACTATCAAAAATTCTTGAGAGAACATGTTCGAGCTTGATGAGCAACACGAGTCTGGAGTAATCTACCAAAACGCATTAAAGGCACCGTCCACCCAGATTTTCGACTTCCACGTTTTTGTCGTCTCAGGGCCTTCTCATGTCCCTGATTCCAAATATGAAGTCCAGAATGCACGAAAACTCCGACAATCCCCCTTCCGGAGAACCCACAGGCCGGCTTTCCGGAACAGTGATTGGATGGGCGCGCACAAATGGGCGGGCATGGATGGGGGTCCTCGTGCATCTTCGCTATTCCGAAGCGCCATTTCGCGCCGCGACTTGGGCATTGGATTGATGGGGGGTCCTACTATCATATGCCGCCAAAAGCTCAACACCCCCAACTTAGGATGGACGGTGCCTTTAACGGCACTCTTAAACTTGTTTTTCCGATGTTCGCAAAGCGTGCTCGTGTCTCCTAGTCAAAGAATGAATGATATGTTGGCAGAGTGGCATGTAATCACATAGACCACCGACTAGAGATGCTTGGCAATTTCTTCCTTGCTATTACTTATCTCGAGCTTTCCATGCGTCCATGACCTCTGTCATGATTCTGGTAAATTACGATTCCCACAATGTCTTATCGCGTCACGATTGTGCGTGTCATCTTTGCGTCGGGGTCATAATCTTCTTTTGTTAGGTGCAAATTGCGTAAAAACCTTCAAAACCCCTTTGCTAGAAGGCGTGTGCGAGTGCTCCGGCGCAAGTCCTGCAACAGGAAATCTCGATGTATGCAACAGTTGCACAGAAGCGTTTTGGTAGCGCTAGCTTTGGGGCAATCCGTGGGCTCAGCGTTGGACGGACGGGCGCGAAAAGGATTCTCGGACTGCAGGTCCATTTCTCGTATTGAAGGCAACATTAGGGGACCGGACCGAGGCGATTGGTCTACTTTTAGAGTCTCTTTATAAACTGATTGTGAGTAATGATCACAGGTGTATGAGTTGGAGGACGCTGCCCTTCAGTAATGTCGAGTGGTCAACTGCACGACTGTCCGAACATTGTGAAGCGTGCAACGCGCGGCTAGAACGTTGCGAGAGCACGATCAAGGCATCGTTTATACATCGAGCGATTCGGACAATTCGCAGTCGTCAGTTTGAAAATACCTAGACGCATATTTTCTAAGATTAAGAAAACTGTTTTCTTTTGCACAAAGTGCTATAATGTTTGCGAACGATCGTTCAATCCAAATCGCGCTGCGACTGAAATGGCGCGAGGTATGATCGAGGCCTTACAGGCAGTGTCCGGGCAAAAAGTCGATTTTGAGATCTTTATGCTGAATCCGAAAATTCACACTTGAGAGTGTGAAAACGGCGAAAAAGAGTTCTAACGCAGGGGGCAGGTCTCCCCACTGTGAATTCATGCTCCCATCTTTCGGAGCGATCTTCTCGGTTCCTATCTCTCACGCGTTTGTAGGGCCGATGGGGATGCCACGGTTAGTGAAATCAAGAAGGTCGCTCCGGAATTTGGGAGCATGAATCCACAGTGGGGGAGACCCCACCCACCTGGTGATTCCCATCAACCTTAGAGCCCTTTTTCGCCGTTTTTGAGCTCTCCAGTGTGGGTTTGAATTCAGCGTAGCGAATAGCAAAAACTCGATTTTTAAGGAATCCACTTATCGGAGGTTATCCGCAATTCTGAATCCGAAAATCCACTTTAGAAAGCGCGAAAACGCAAGAACATGCGTTTTCCGGAGCCTAACAATTTGAAATGCGACAGTCCCCGCCAAGGCTGAGACGCAGTCGCCCGGGACCCTACGATTTTGACTGTGGCGGCATGCGTACTCTGCCGCATAGCAGGAATCGAGCAGGTCGGAGGACCCCGCCCCAAGGGCGTAAGTTTCCCCACTTCCCGATCGTTTTTCTTGCTTTGGGTCGAACGTTACGACCTCTTACTTGCGCGATGCTGTGTCTGAAGGGGGCCACCTTCGCATGGCACCGTAATCTCAAACCCCCACCTTGTCCGGACACTGCCTTTGAGGGCCGCGCATACATCACGCGATTTTATCGTCGCGATTCTCTCCACAATACAGCTGTCACGAGTGCACTGAGTGCTTATCATCTTGCATTTTAGTTGCGATAGTTAATCGCGACTAGTCTTGTCGTAGAATTATCACAACCGAAGTGCAAGATGATCTGCATGCAATGTACTCGTGGCAGTTGTTCAGTCGGGAGTATCTCCAGGCAATGAAATTCCGTGATGTATACCTGGCCCTTTAGACGTGTCTTAACGATGACTGGGGCAGGCGTTTCACGCGCGTCCAGTGCTGGTTTGGCACTCTTTGCCGTCGCGTTGCGGCATCACGCGAAAAAAATTAGAAATGAAATCGCCTCCTCGCCGTCACTCCTATGCTCATTTCGGAGATCGCTGATGTCTTGAATGAATTTAGCGGGCTTCTTATTAGGGATTGTATCATTTTACATGCATATTTTAGGTGAGGGTGTCTTTCCGAAAAAAACCGTTGTATTGGCAAATGATCCATGGACGGTACACAGCATAGCACTGCGTCTTTCATTAGAAGATGTTCAAGCCACTTATGTCACTCAGTTTGTCTACTCATTCGTAATGAGATACAGGAAATCGTTTTTTTTTTCAGTAGCGATAGTTTGCTGGAGGTTGAGGAAGCAGTTCGATTATGGCGTACAGAAGAATTTCGAGTAATTGTTGCTGATTACAAATCACTAAGTGAAATGGACTATGGATTTGTGGAGATGGTGAGCCTTTTATACTTCTTTTCCGTTCTTTGTGTTAGAGGTTCTCTGCCTTTCTTTTATTATAACTCCTCAAGATCGTTAGCTTATTTCGCGTGATTTCTCTCGCCCCACTAATTGACGCCCATCAAACGCAAATAAATGAGTAGTGTGCATAATTTTTGCAACTTGAGGCAAAAGCATCATGTTTTAGCATTTACAGTGCGCTCACGTTCACATTATATATAGATCGGAGCTTAGTGCCGGCCAACTATTCCTTTGATTCCTGCAATTCCTGTGATACCTGGGGTCCCGCAACAATGTGTATTGCGAAGAAAAAACAATGTATAATGAAACTTGCAAAGCGCTCCGTAGTGCGAAACATTGGGATTTGAGAATCACAGGAATTGCAGGTATGCAGGAATCGCAGAAATCACTTCCTGGAATAGTATGGCCTGTCTCTTAGCGAGTGGATCGCGCGAGGTGTACTTTTGGCCGTGTATGTGCAGACAGATCATTTCCATTGTAGGATTTTTTTTACATTCAGTGTGTCTTATTCGAACTACCAGAAGACGACTTTTCCTTATACTGCCGGCGGCTGACTGAGCTGTCCGCCAAACTGAACCACAGACGTCGCATATATATCATGGTCAACACAGAACTGGACCTGAAAAGAGTTGCTTCTGTTATAAATGTAATTTTTCGTTATCTTTTCAGTGCAGTTTTTCATGCATTTATAAAACTGAGCCGTTGAGTCAAACCAACAATTTGTGCAACAGATTTCGGTTATGAAATGCAATCACAACTGTAGAATTTCAGTTTCTGGACGACTTGGACCAGGCCTATCCCGACTTCCTGCAAGCTATGCAGGAGAAATATGTTGCAAATCTGCGCGGGACCGTTAATCCTTCATAATTTGATTTAACGCTGCCTTTGCAGCTGGGTCCTTGTTCACTTCCCGAAGTTCATATGACATGTATAGCACATATCTGAACGCTATAATCTACTATGCAGAGTTGGTGTGAATGTGATAATTGACTTCGTTTTAACGTCTCTCAGAAGTCATTTCAGGTTACTGTTGATCTCGTATTATAAATCTGGCATCTTAGATTTGTTGTCAAAAAATGGTTGCATCCGCTGGGGGCTATCTTTGGTACCTGCTCCTGACAAGATGTGTTTCTCAGTCAGCACCTTAACGAAATGAGTAAACTATAGGTCTGACGAATATAGGGGTTGTTTGGTATCGCAGCACCACTGACCTTGACTTGGGTAGCTTCATGAACGATAGCGCTCGTAGCGAAACATTGTCTATGGTTCGCATTATTAGCCCCGCCCAGATGGGTTTCCTGCACTACAGCTTTAGCTCTGGTTCGCGCCCGTGTTCACCAGTACGCTAAAAGCAGCTCCTGATATAGTCTGGTATGCTATAGTCTTGTTTCAAGCTGGGGAACGCGTGACTATCTACAGAGCCTTACAGTCTATTTTCTTTTTTCTTTGCCAGTTAATGAGCTAATGATGTGTTTGTTGATAGTGAAATTTGAGTTTCATGATTTGCTCCATGAAATAATTTTGAGTGTAGAATCAATCTGTAGTACCTCAGGCACGATTGTATGAGGTACTACAGACAATCGTTCCTGAGGTATCATCGGCTCCACGATTCGTGTGGAGGAGGGGTTTTGCCAACTCAAAGCGTGGCGGTTTTTGATAGCGAGAGAGTACAAAAAACAATGCTATGACGTGGAGGTTTGCCAAGTTTACCTGTGTTATCAAGTAAAGTCTGCAATACACCTCTACAAGAATCGTGGAGACGACCATATTATAGATTGATTCTACACTCCTAGAGTTTCAGAAAATTCACACGCATTTGCGCGATTACCAGTCGATTTGTATTGGAGGAAATAGTTGAGAGGATACAAAAACATTTTCTTGCCAGAAGAGATTTTGCGAGGTAAAAATAAAGGGGAACGGTCAGGAGTCACGGTCGGCGCGAATTTTTCGCGAAGCGATGCCGCGAGCGATGTCAGCAAAACACAAGCTAGCACTCCTGGCGCAGTCTTAATTATGATACGTAGCCATGTATCTGCCGCCACCCCCCACCCCCCCTAGACTGGCGCCGTGTCACTTTAGCACCGAGCAGTTCTGTGGGGTACAAAATCTAGACGCGACGTTCGCGGCGAAGCGGCGCGGCGCGCGGCGTGACTCCCGACATGGAGCCAAAATAAATAGGATTCAACATTTTGTTGGATTCTAATCCGACGGAAAAGCAGCCGCATGAGAAACGATTTGTTTCTTGCAGCAATCGATTTTTGCTCAATTTTCCGTCGGTCTGCAACTTTTGGAGTTATTTCATACTTGTTTGCTAATGCAGTCGCTGCTGCAACGGCAGTCAATCAATCGATATTTCTCGCCAGCCCAATGTGCTGGGCTGCACGTCAGGAGGTACTCCGCGCGCGGTGGCCGCCTCCGCGCTCGCCGCGTTCAAATCTTGGGGCTCACAAAACTACCTGCTGTTTTTCCCGGCGGCAAAAAAGGAGGTGGGGGTGCGGGAGGGTACATAACTCGATGTCATAAGTAACACTGCGCCAGGAGCGCTGTTGTTGTACTGCTTGACGTACGCTGCGACGTCGCTTCGCGAAAAATTCGCGCCGATCGTACCTCCTGACCGTTCCCCAATGTGCTGCAGTTTCCGCAGCAACTTCAATATGAAATAACCTTCAGCGACAACGTTCCAATAATCAATGTTTTGATAAAAGAGGATCGTGTCGTTCAAACTTCTGCAACAAAGTGATTTTTATCGAGAAATTGACTTTTGAAACAAGGCCGGTAAAGTGTGCGATATAAAAAATCGACTTAGTGATAACTGTTGATTTTGACCAAACTGTTAGGAACAAAACATTGACGTAGATCAAAGAAGAAAACAAAAAAATGGATTCGAAGGCTGATTTTGTTCTGATACATTTGCTCGTTTTATAAAGAAACAATTAAAAGTGTGCCAGAGTAATTCTCCTTCACTCGGAAATGGCCCGTCGACTGTCTTCAAATTTTGGCGATGCTCAAGGTCAGTTAAATCAAAATATCAGTCATCAGATATGTTCAGTATTCAGATAATAACAAACAGGAGGAGGATTTTGAACGTTTTCTTCAGGATCAGAAAGATAATATCACCGTCTCTCCAAACGACAAATACGATCAGCTACCGTAGGTTGCAAATTCTGTGTTTCACAACAATTACTCGAGCGAGGTTTTGTGCCTCCAGCAATTAACATGGCTTTTATTGACTCTACCTAGTAAACTGTAGGTTCTGGAAATGTTCCTTTACATCTGGATGAAACTTTTTTCTGAGCATCGCAAGATGAAAATACGACGAGGGAGAGAAAAGCGAAAAGCCTAGAACTTGATTCCACAATAGGGACGTGCACCACTGCGGACATGCCACCAATGGCGGTCGCAGAATTTCCCTCCAGGGGGAGGGGGGAAAGGCGCCAAAAATCTCTTCCAAATGAAGGTGCGAGGCATCAGCCACGCACTCCGAAAATTTTTCTTGAGGTCTCAAAATTTTTTTGAGGTGATCCTCAAAATCTTTGCGGGCCCATCAATCTTAAAATCTAGAAAAAGGGGCGTGGTGGCAGCCACGTCCCCGAAAAAATTTTTTTTACAAGGCTAGTTTGAATTTTTAAGAAATTTAAAAATTATCTCGTTTACAAGAATAAACATGTCACTTGCACATCTTTATAACCCATGTAAGTAAATTTCAAGAATTCTGCGACCCATTCTCGGGGGGGGGGGGGGCCCTCCCTCCCCCCGAGAAGGGGGGATCAGGAGGTACGATCGGCGCGAATTTTTCGCGAAGCGACGCCGCACGTACTTCAGCCCTTACATTAGCAGCACTTCTGGCGCATTCTTACTTATAGCATCAAGTCATGTATCTGCTCCCACCCTCACCCCTCCCCCCCCCCCTGTTTTTGCCGCCATCTCTATTGGCAAGGAGTCTTGGAGGCCCCAAGATTTCAGCGCGACGTGTGCGGAAGAGCGACCGCCGCGCGCGGCATACCTCCTGACGTGCAGCCCCGAGAAGAACGCCCATAATCGGCCGATCGGCCGCGGAACTGGACGGGAAACTGACAAGGGAGCCGTGTCGAGTCGAAGTGGCCTTTCCAGATGAGACCCATACTGCTTTGAAGAGTATTAAGCGGTGATTCCAAATCTGCCTTCCAAATCTGCCGAGCGCCTCTGAACGCCGAGTTATGACCGTTCTTCGGAACGAAAAATGAATGCAGAATCTAGGTAAAATTGATTGTTACAATCTTTCCAGCGCTCAGATAAAGCAATGTCAAGTATTAGCATATCAAATAAAATGTATTCATTGCATAAACAGCTCTGATACTTGATACTGGACCATTTGAGCAAATTTGGGCGATTTTGCTTCAGTTTTGCATTCAATTTTTTAACTGAAAAGCGAGCATAACTTGGCGTCCAGAGGCGCTTGGCAGATTTGGAAAACAGAGAAATCACCGATTAATGCTCTTCAAAGCAGTATGTATCTCATCGGAAAGGCCAGTTCGACTCGACACGGTTCCCTTGTGAGTTGCGCTCTAGTACAAATCAATTGGAGCACGCTATTTTCTCGATTCGCGCCTAGCAAGCAAAGTAAATATGATAAGTCCGACAAGGCATCGTCTTGCTTTTACTCCACATAGGGTTTCCAGTACCATCACAGTTATTGACTATAGTCATTAACTTGAGAAGTTTTTTAAACAAGTTTACAGCTTGCCGAGCTCGAGCGAATCATGACCTTTGCATTTTTGAGTTCGTGCTGTTGTTAACGCTGGGAAGTTCTTGTGGAGCTAGCTACTTCTCCACATAACTTTTACGCATAAAAGGACAGTCTAATGGCAAGGCATTAGAGCGCTGAGAGATACCGGCGCGTATATGATCGAAAAAAAAAAACGCTGCAACTCGTAAACTGAGTCTGGTTTATGGCCTTGAACATCCAGTCCTAATTCAGCATCAGTCCCACAGTTGATCCGAAAAATTAAGATAAAACAGATCTTGCGATGCTGTAAAAATAAGATTCTGATGAATGTTTACCTTGCAAAATATTTATATGTTGTGACTCTATAAATGTCCGCCGGGTTTAGAAAAGCTTTGGATCTGTTGCTCAAGACACTACAGATAGAAAACCTAGGTCAAAAAAGTTCGTCTCCTGCGTTGCATGGACCCGGTTACCCTCATACAATAGTCATGACGTTTGCAGTTGATGCTTGCCTACATTCTAAGTTCTGCCTTAGTGACAACTGCGTGCCTTAGCAACATTGAGCACGCCGGTATTACAGGCCAGTGACACCTGTAGTACTGGCGTGCTTAATTTTTTTGCTCTATATCAACATCGGGCCGCGAAATCGCGTGGGGCGAAAAAGAGTGTATTTTCAGTCTTCGGCCGACAAAGGGAACTTATTTCGTAGACTGTGTGCTACAACTGTAATCAGCATGTCAGATAAGCTCCATACACAGAGTTCTGAGTGAATTCGACGTGTTTAAATTTTGTCGAATGAGAAGAGTTTCTGGGCTTTTTTAAAAAGATAGGAACAAGAACTCAATTTCTAATAGTATCCAAAAGTGTCTATGTTATACACGATACACATCATTATTGAAACTACGGTTTTTCCATTTGAGAACGAAGCAAAGGAAGGTAGCGACGTCGCACGCGTCGTTCGCGTTGCCGCACTTCGTTGCAACTGATGTTCGATTCGTTCTCATATCTCCTGAACAAATATCAGCGGTACAGCTCTACAGAGTCATTTGAGAAGGAGAAGCTTAAGCCTGTGACTTGATAACCTTGGACTAAAAGAAAGCCTCCTGTAAACGTCAAAAACGTCCTCCAGAGCCGCGTGCTGCACCATGTGCCAACGGCCGCAGCGGCTGAAGCCCGCAGGCGGAGAGGATAAATAGTTGTGCTTTAAACAAACAACAACAATATATACGTTAAAGCAAAAGACAACAAGTTTGGAATGTTACAAAACGGGTATACGCAATGATAGGAAGAATTAGAACAAATACGAACATACCAAAGAAAACTGTCGCCAGAATTTGATTGAGAAGAATTCTGATGGAACTCAAGATCTTCTTATGCGCAAATCACGCTGTTTTGATAATCGCGGTTGTTTTTTCTTTGAAGAAAAGAGGCTGCGACCGGTGCGGTCAGTGTGGTCAGTGCGGTCAGCTGCAGTCAGCTGCAGTCTGCTGCAGTCTGCTGCAGTCAGTGCGGCAGTCTGAAACAACCCATATGGTGAAAAAACTATCTGAAAACATGATGTAAGCCTCGCAACAGCGACGATTCTATGACGCTACATACAACCCTTCTTTTTGAGGAGGAAATGATCCATACCCGAGCTTATGCAACTTGAAGCGAAGCCATAAGAGGCTTCGACGAACGCAGCAATTTGCTTCTATGATCTCTGAGGAGTGAACAAGACTGTTGAAGCGCTAACAGTCATCAGACAGTGGAAGCTTTTGAACATACAAAATGATCAAAACAAGCCGATGTCGCGCTACATTGTGATCATTCCGAAGTTATTAGCTGGTCATCAACTTCATTGTGCTGTATCGTTGCCTCACAATAATACAGAAAACGAGGAAAGTCACTATGGAGGACTGATATGTCCAGATACTCCAAGTGCCCGAAGGAAACATGCTCCAATCGATTAGCGCTGGGGCGCGAGTCAGTTTTCCCCCCAGTTCCGCGGCCGATTAAGGGCGTTTCTCCGAGAATGGGTCGCAGAATTTTTTGAAATCACCTCCCCCTCGGTCCGCCACTGGCTTACACGTATGGAAGTTGTTCAGGTGAACATCGCGTATCGTCCTTCTACTGCTACTACCCTTGTCTGCGTCTCAGATCTTCCACGTGTGGCTAACATGTTTGCAGCATGCAACAAAATGTTGGCATTGATCCTAATAGCTAAAATGTTCTGCCAACATGTTGTTGCATGAACACGTCTTGCCGACGTTGCAAATATGTTAGCCACACGTGGCAGGTCTGAGACGCAGACAAGGGTAGCAGCAGCTGTGGAAGGGACGGTATGTAGAATGATTACAGGGCTTTTCAACATATGAGTCACAGCCTCCGCTTGCGAGGCTCCTCCAACGCGGCCGCCTCGCTCAGGCCGCGCGCGGCGTTTGCGGCGTATCGTCCGGGCTTTTGCCAAGCTTCAGTCGACGCGCAGCCAGCGCCACGAACGCTGCGCGGACCTAAGCGTGGCGGCCGAGCGGGGCGGCTGTGACACTCAGGTTGTAAAGCCCCGCACATGATGGTGCCTGTGCACATGGTGAACACAATTACAAAACACTCTCTTAAAGGCAGCGTTTGGGAAAAATTTCGGATACTTTTCCTGCTTACGTGGGCTTATCTCCGTTGATTTCGAAAGTGCAACTTAGAGAGCGAAAATGTCGAAAACGAGCTGTTCCAGAAGCTTTGATTCTAAAAGTGGCCGTCTGCTGTTAAAGTTAAGACGCAGAGTCGTTGTCGGACCTCTTGACTATGTGCGATATGCGCAATCTGGCTCATCGAACTAATTTGTCCAGTCTCTGGGTAGGTTCTGAACCCACTTCTGAAGCGTTTTCTCGCTTCAGAGCCGAATTGTACAGTGCCCTTAGATGCGAGCTTTACCAGGGCGGGCAAATTTATACTCTAAGTTTTCATATTTGGCCGGCGCTGTAATAGCAAAAATTGCTTCCAATAAATACGAGGCATTGTATGCGGTCGGAGCTCTCTGAGCTTATATAGTAAATAAACCTTGTAAAATTTTACATCATTCTGTACAAAATAGATGACAAGAAGCGCTGACAACGTCGCCGATTTAAAAGAGCTACTCTATGTTAAAATAAAACCGTATTTTCGTTTGTGTTCTTCTCCCCAAAATTTCAACAGAATCAACCTGATTGTTGAGTTTGGTCCAAGCCTAAATGATTTTGAGCTAGCATCCTTACAAGCATAACTAGCATCCTTACATCCTAGCATCCTCATCGTTCTGCAGATATGGAAGGCAGATTTAATACCAGCGTTCTAAGCTGCGTCGAATGCAGCTTGTTTGGATTGGCCACTTCGACTGCTGACCATTCCCTTGTTAGCTTGTCGCTTTCCCACCTTTCCTACTCCAATTTTTTTGTCTTTAGTTAAAGGTCTTGCCGCCATTTAGAGCTCCCAACAGGAAGGTCACTATGGTAAAGGCTACTGCATGCGAAGGCGCAGAAGCGGTATAGTGTGGACCCCGGCCAGGTTCCCATAGGTACCTCAGCGGCGCAACCGCAGCGCGTACATTTCTTGATGCTTCTCACCTCACTTATTTATTTATTTATTTATTTATTTATTTAAATGCACCAAAAAGTGCTCTTTGATCCTGATCGGAGCGGTTAGTAACAAACACACTATATCACCATCACATGGTTAATCAAACACACATGAAAAAAACACGTATGAACCAATCGTTGGCATGTCCCCTGCAGGAAGCACGGAGAAACAAAGGCACCAAAACTTGTCCCTGGGATTATCTTTGGGTAAGGAGTGGCCAGAGTTGTTACTCTGGTGTATAGCATATTAAAACTGTTAGTCTCACTGTCTTTCAGAAATTAAAGTCCCTCTTTTGTGGCGGCCAGCGAGCCTACGGGCGGAAGCTAGCTGGTTAAAGCCCCGAGGAAGAATGAGTGAATTTTTGAAAGTACAATGAGACTAACAGAGCTAGACAGGACAAAAAAAGCAAGAAAGGAAACCGTTTGAAGCCCATGCTGCCAAAGTACCGATTGATAACATCGAAAGAATGCAGCGGATCATGCCAAAGAAAGGATGGCAAAATAATTCTAAAAAAAAATTACTTCACATCATCAATTCCCATTAACTGCAATAAATCTACTTTCTTCAACGCCGTTTTCAATTGAGCCACTGAATTTAAGCTAAGAATGGTGGTGGAAGTTTATTCAAGATCGAAGCTGCTCGGTAAAAGAAGTTGTTGCGTTGCAATGAGATGTTGTGCCTTCCAAACCTAGAAACAACCAGGTTAAAAGATGCCCTGCGTTCACTGATAGGTTGGAAAACCCAGTATTTACTGGGTTTCAAACCCACCTCGGCTCGCAGAACTTTGAAGGCCATAATAGTATCTGCTAACAACCTTCTGTAGAAAAGAGTTTTGAGACCTAACTTGCGAATTCTGGTTGTGTAGTTTGGCAAGGCGAAAGGGTAATTTGGATTGGGAAATGCGCGATAGAAAACAATCTTAGTAAATATTCTTTGAATTTTTTCAATTTTATCAACATCTTTTTTCAAAGTAGGGTTCCATACAAAGCTGCAATACTCCACAACTTGCAGAACAAATGTTTTATAGATTTTCAAAAGAAGTTTAGGATCTGAAGATTGCACACTGCGCATAATCGCATACAATATTCGAGTTCCTCGAGAGGCAATTTCGTCTATTTGACACGAGTATCTAAGTCTAGAATCTGTGAGAACTCCCAAGTCTTTGACCAGGAATTTACACTCGAGATCAAAGCTGCTATCAATTGAATGGGAAGGGGTTCTGCCAATGGGAACAGTACAACTTTTGGAGTAATTTACTTTGATGTTCCATCTATCTGCCCAATCAATCATTCGAGAAATTGAGCTACGAAGTGCTGCATGAGCATTCCACTTGTTGCGCTGGTCATAGACGATATATATTTTAACATCATCAGCATATGCAGCCACTTTAACTCGTGGATCTGTGATAAGACATGCTGGCAGGTCAATGGTATAACTAATAAAGAGAATCGGTGACAGAATACTGCTTTGAGGAACTCCAGACTTACAAGGTCTAGCCGCAGAAATTCTGTCAAGTACACGAACAGAGAAGGTTCTGTCCTGAAGATAGGATTCGAACCATCTCAGTAGTGAACCTCTCACTCCCAAGCTCTCCAGCTTAGACAAAAGAAGATTGTGATCAACTGTGTCAAATGCTTTACTCAGGTCAAAATAGACTACATCTGTAGACTTATTCAGACTCAATCCTTCTGTCCAGTCAAATTGGACGTCAAGAAGTTGTGTACCGGTAGATCGGCCTTGCAAAAATCCATGTTGTTGCTCAGGCAGACAATTTAATTTATCAAGCCGATGCAACAAATTTCTAACAATTATTTTTTCTAATATTTTGCAAGGAGTAGGGAGTATACTTATTGGTCTATAGTCAGAGAGCTTGGGATTGAGAGATGTCTTGGGGAGAGGAGTAACAATGGCGGATTTCCAGAGGTGAGGCACTTCTGCATTCATCAAGGATATATTATAGATGTGAGTTAATGGAGGCACTAGTTCGTCAGCAAACATCTTGTAAAAGATAGGAGGTATGTTGTCAGATGTGATAGACAACGTTGGGCTTACTTTTTTCAAAAGTTTCCGTACGGACGAAGGGTCTATCCTTGGTAAAGGGCAACAACCCAAGGATCTGTTCATCAATATGGGACATGATGCAGAAGGTTCTGAGAACACGGAGGAAAACTGATCTGCCAAAGCTTCAGCTTTGGAGATGGAAGTATTGTATACATTGCCATTAGAGTCTTCCAAAGGACCAAAGAATTTGTTTTCTTTCAAATGTTTTTTCAGATAGGCCCAAAGTTTACATTTGCCAGTATTTCTGAACATTCTCTTTTCCTTCTGTTTCAAGTAACGCCTCAAATGCCTTGATAACTCCTTAGAGACAATTTTGTACTCTGTATTGTTTAGGGGATCATTAAGGCTCAAAAACAGTCTAATTCTCTGCATCCAAAGATTTTTTATATGCTGAGGATAACGTAAAAAGGAAGGTTGTCTTTTCTTTATGGGAACGTATTTTTCAATCAAGTCGTGGATTATATTGAGAATGCGATTGTAAAGATCATCAATGTTGGAGTATCCATCGAACACACTCAACCAATCAATATTTGACAATGCATCTTTTATGGATCTCAAGTCAGCTTTAGAGTAGTCGCGTATAGACGAATGCTCAGGTATATCATCATGACCAGTAGACAAGGCTATATTGAAAGACACTATATTATGATCAGAACTTGCCAAGGGGGGATATATTTGAATCTCAGTAACAGTCTCACTCTTAGCAAATATAAGATCTAGAATAGAGGTTCCCCTTGTGGGAGCTTTAACAAGTTGTGGAAGCCCCAGACATTCAAAAAGCGAAACAAAGCGAGCGGAAGAGGATGATGAGATTGCTTTCATTTCTGTCCAGTCCACATCTTTTAGATTGAAATCGCCAAGAAAAATGATATTTCGAGTAGACGTGGCTAAGTTTTCCAGAATGCCAATAAGTTGTTCATCAAAAACAGACGTTTGACTGGGTGGCCGGTAGAGCAGTACGAATCTGGTAAAGTTATCGGCACCAAAGATAAGGTCAAAAGCAATCAGGTTCGTTGGCACAAAGTGCCTCTGCTCGATAGTACGAAAAACGAGATCATATCGGATCAATACACATACCCCTCCTCCTCTTCTTTTTTTGCGATCATTACGCAAAATATTGTACGGAAGATCGCTCAAAATCTCTGCATCATTAATAAAACTACTAAACCATGATTCTGTCACAAAAACCATAGCCGGTTTCTGAGTATGGAGTAGATGATGGAAATCAACAAGTTTGTTCATTAAACTTCTAGCGTTTAGTAAAAGACAAGTAACCGAGGAGGAGTCTGAGCACGTAATCAGTTTTTTTGCAGGCTTGCTTTGATGCTGGGAATGTCTGAGGCCTTCACAACTTCGCCTCTATAAACTACGAAGACCTTGCCCCCACCGTGCTCTTTGCTATTCAGCTCCCGAGCTTGCTGACGCAGAGCCCGGTCGTGATCTCTTTCCTCGCGGGTCATAGACCTGCGGATGTAGATCTGATCACAACCGGGCAAGCTGCGCAGCAGTGATGCTTTTTTGAGGGCACTGTAGTAGAACTGCTGCGAAGGAAAGACATACTTGATCAGGCGCGGCCTGCTGCCCCCCGGTGTCCCCATCCTATAGATCTCTAGTGGTCTAGTTTCAATGTCCATTTTATCCAAAATGGACCTCACTGAGCTTTCAGTATGTGCCTGACGTTGAGACGCGAGAGCGTCATTCAATTCCGGCACTCCTGAAATTACTATAGACCGAGACCTTTTGTCTTGCTCGATGAGATCACCGGGGGCCGGCCTGATCAATTGGATCAATCGATCCAGCAGCGGCAAGGCCTCCGGAGCCTTGCCTGCTAAGATAGAATGAAGTTGAGATATCAACTTACCTTCTCCCTCGGCTTGCGGCAGCGACTGACTAAGAATATCAGAAGAAGAGGCAGTAGAATCCACAATAATACCAGCACCAGCTTCCTTAGCTTTCTTCGCAGTACGACGCTGTGACATCATTGTAGAGAGCAAATGAGAACTCGACCGCTCGCCGCCAATGCGTGATATCGAATGAGCAATAGAGCACATCTACGCACCATAGGAGAGAATTGAGAAGTGGAAAGCCGTAAATACACTCGAAAAAAACGTATGCAAGAATAAAACGCACGCAGCCTCCATTAGTGCCTCAAATTCAATCAGTGGCTGCAAATTTCAGACCTGCACCGATGGAAAAGCGGTAATAAGAAAAATTAGAGCAAAAAAAGAACAACAGCATTCTCAAAACGTTTATTCTCGTCAACTTAGGAACTAGAATGGTAAAATAACTAAAAAATTGTGGATATTTCCGTAAACAAATCGCTACCAGCTTCTTGAATGGCTTAATTTGACTTGATACATGTCTACACTCTAAAAATCAAGTCGAGCGGGACTTTTATTTAATAAAAAAAAAGGTTTTGGAGGAATATTCTTTTAGAATACACCTCGAATCTCATTCAGAAAAAAAGAAGGGAAAAACACAAGGCTAGTACTCAAGACCGAAGCTCTCAGGCCCAGTAGAGCACGTGAAACCTCATCACCGGTTATGCGAATTGTTTATACCTGAAATAGAGGGAATATAATAAAGTAAAAACAAGAATGAGAAAAAAGCAAGGAATTCCATTGACAGGAGGCGCGCTGAAGGCGTGCGTTGCGGATGCGTCGCGCATACCTATGGGAAGCTGGCTGGGGTCCACACTATATCAGTTCTCAGACAATTGACCGGACCCCTCCGCCGGACAGTCCGAATCTGCCAGAGTCGCGCCGGACCCAGTTGACCAATGAGAGCGGGGCAAATGGGCGGTCCGTCGCGGTGACATCACTGGCAGGCAAATGGGACGCTTCTCCGGCCCTGCTGCAAAGGTACGCCATTTCTCCGGCGCGGCTGAGCCGCGCCGGAGAAAATTGCCCGGCGGGAGTCCGCCAGATTTGGAAGAGCCGCGCCGCAGAAAATGGGAGGGGTCCGGAGCACAAATGGGAGGTCTCCGGAGCAGAAAATGGGAGGTATCCGGAGCAGAAAATGGGAGGTATCCGGAGCAGTTGCGGACAAGCCTCTCTCCTTTTCTCATCGCTCATTTTCAGGTGGAAAACAAAGATGAAAAATGATTTATTTTCATGAGATGATGGAACCCTTCAGGACCTACGACCCACATATGACATTTTCTGGGAAACATGGATTTTAAAATATTCAAAAATCATCTAACAAGAAAGTCTAGAGATGGCCGCGTCACAATATTGCGGACAACAATTCTCCGAACGCAAAATATTCCTTTGCGTTTTTCTTTGCAGCGGAAACACAAGTAACCCGAACAAGTCATGCTATTATACAGAACTCAACAAGGACTACAACCTGGTCATGGTTACTTCTAAAAAAACACGAGCTAGGACTTTATTTTGCACTTTTTGGGAATTGATTCTTCACAGGGAAGCTGGTGCAAAACATCCTAACAAAGTTCTGGATAGAATGGATGCTTCTTACCATTCTCTATGCATTGGACGTGCGTTGGCGAGTTTTTTTGTTGTTGCTAAAAATGGCTCTTGGAAGTGCATGCAGATGACCTCATTTGCACCTTACCGCTGATCTTTACACCTCTGCAGGTTTGTAACTCGGCGTCATTCAGTGCCTGAGTAGGCTCTTCGAAAAAGCGAGATCAACATGATGGTATGCAAATTAGGTGAGTTCGAGAAATCCTGGAAATTGGGTTGAAGAAGCGCAGCTTCAGTGGCGATTGTATTGAAAGCTCTTATCGACACCAAAACAGTCTTAAGCATCGGACATACTTTATGCGATTCCGATCGCTGCGCGATTACTGAATTGTTTCATGCTGCAGTCGCTGCAGCGGTTGCAGTCATATTGGGGCCGGCAAAAAATATAGATCGATCGACTGTCGCTGCTGCAGCGACTGCAGTATGAAACAACCCACTCGGACGTGACATGTGTGAGCTGCGAGTTTCTGAACCCAGAATGAGCGACACGCGATTAGTCTCTAAGCGCTTGGACGCTGAGGCATTCGATGCCCCAGCGAAGAGATCGCTACGATGGAGTCGCCAAGGGTAACCGATGCCTTAGGACCTGCGCATACAGTCACCACGCGATTTGGTCATGTACCAGATCTCTTCAAGCCCAACACTCGCAGATACTGCTTGGTGTTTCCAACTTTTGTGAGTCGATAAAGTGCGCTATTTTCCGTGTGCTTAAATTGAGTTTGTGACGAGTTCTAAGCAACAGGAGTACTACCAAGTCGATAGAGTGCTCACAGCTGAAATTACGTGAAGTATACCCGAGATCTTAGAGCTTCGAAATTGAATTATTGCAAAAGTGTCAGTTCTGAACTTCCAGTATTAATCTGGTAACGAAAGGAGCACTGCTTAACTTGAGTTGAAATCTTTAGCCCAGACTGAAGCTGCACTTTTTCAACCCACTCTCAAAATTTCGAGGATTTCTCAGACTCATCTCATTTGCTTATTATCATGTCGAGAAAGTCTTGCTCTTTCGAATGAGGCTACATACAGGATTATTGAATGGCTGCTGGTACAAGCTTGCAGAGGGGTACAGGTCAGTGGTGAGCAGGTGAGGTCATGTGCATGTGCTTTCAAGAGTCATTTTCAGTAAAGAAACTCACCAGCTCACGTCCGACGCATGGAGAATTGTAAAGAGCATTCATTCTATCCAGAAAGCTTTGTCAGGATGTTTTGCACCGGCTTCCATGTGAAGAATCAATTTCCGAAGTGCAAAATAAAATCCTACCTTGTTTTGAGAAGTAACCATGACCAGGCTATGGTCCCTAAAGCTGGTTGTCCTGGCAGACGAGCCCATCCTGGTCACCCCACTAACTTCCAATCCCAGTCCGGCTGATTGATGTTACATCAACGCCGAAAAAATAGCCCTTGAACCGGCGCGTGCAGTCCAGATCGGCGCGCGGCTTCGCTTATTCGTTCGGCGCGGGACCCCATGAACGCTCTTGCTTGTGGTGCTATTCAAAGCAAAAATTACAGGCGGCAGGGATTCCGTACCTGGGCCTCCCGACAATCCACTGAATCTCTGTCTTCTGGAAAATGGGTGAACGCCTCAAAAACAGTCTTTTCACCCGGTTCAAAGCTCAAATTCTATTTTATGTGTCAGATCTAAAATATGCGGAAAGGTGTGCAATTGCCGGGACTGCCTTTGATGTGCTGTGTATAATAGTATGACAATAATATCATCTATTGTATGACTAGGAGACGTGAGACGCATCGCGGACTATCTTAACAAGTAAGTTGTTCTTCTTCCCGAAGAGTGAATAAACCTGGACGAGATAAATTACAAGCATAAACCTGCTAAGTGCATGACTAGGCTTGTTCAGACAATGCGTGCGATGCGGTTTCGCGTCACTTAGTCATAGAATGAATGATGTATATGACAATATAATACAATAATACAGGCGATGTCAAAAACCTATTCCCTTTTGTGCAGTCCTCGATTTGCACGCACGCGCCGCAAATCCCGTGCGCCACGTGCGCGAGCGGACGGCAGGGCATTTTGCCAACTCCCACAGACGTCATCGATCGAGGGTTGGCAAGGGCCCAAGCCGTACGCACGCGAACGGAGCGCATCAGCCTTGCGATGCGTACGCGTAAGAGCTATAGGGCATTTGAAAAATCATGACGATGGCGCGACCGCGCGCGGCACGCACGCCACTTCCGGAAAACGCATTTTCGTAGTTTTCATCTCTAGTTGAATGGTTTTTTTTTGCTTACGTATGATAATATCTAGACACTGGAAGTGAGTGAGCTGAACTTTGAGGGGGTGCCTTCTTGTGTGAGCGTTTTACGCTCCTGCGGGCGCAGAGTCCGCAACAAAATCCACCGTCACGATTTTGTAAATGAACTATACGGACTTGTGAGCTCCTCATCAACATGCATTGTAAAGGATATTCGTTGACGACTGCCCCGACTCGTGCAATTACACCATCGTGGGCGCGCCTTTTTGAAGCCTTTCCAGCATGACAGTATGCTGCAGCGCGCGGGGACTTGAGAGCTCGCAGCATCATTGCCCTTTAATCTTTTTCGTCTGTTAGACATTTCACATCGTTTTTTTTTTCTTATTTTTCGTTTCAGGCATTTACACATTTTAATAACTATGTGAGACCATCGCCGCGGGCAAAATTAGAAGAAAGATGAGCTTTCTTCGTAGTTGCAGTGGTGGTTATCATGGCATGATTAGAATTGCATGCTTTCTTCGATGTTTTACAATGACTTGACATGTTTCTTACGACGGACCATTGAAATGGTTGCTTCAGCACTCTTATAGCAGGGACACCATGTGGAAAATGAACATTCAAGTGATCTGTAAGGAAATGCATGATAGCCACTATTACTCATGAACAAAGCATATGTTTCCACCTAACTTTACCCGGGGCGATGATTCACGACTTAAAAATGAATGTTTCGTACGTAAAACGGGGGAATAATTCAGGAAATGTGCCCAAGGTAGTTTTTCCCTTACCTTTCAGTATTCAGTGAAGTAGAACGTAGGATATTTGATCACCAAGAGATACTAAAAGATAAGGAAAACGAATTACTGCTCAAATATAAGAAGTAAGAAGGAAAAACGATATGAAATGCTCAAATTAAGAAGAAAGGTTGAAGGACAGTGTTGCTGCTAGCCACTGAGTCCCAGCGCGCTGCACGTACTGTCCAGCTGGGAAAGGTTCCAAAAAGGCGCGCCCACGGTGGTGTAATTGCACGAGTCGGGGCAATCGTCAACGAATATCCTTTACTGTGTCTCTTGTCTCTTGCAAGTTAGACCATGAAGGTTTTTATAGCGCACTGGATTGGAATGACTCAAGCTATACACTAGAAGGTAGGGTATCTGGTTAATCAGAGAGGATGTGACGATGTGAAGAATGGTAGATTCAGCGCGAGTGAATTCATCCACTCACATGTTTGCTCAGTAAGGGTTATGTGTCCTCGGATTTGAATTTACAAATCCGTCAATAAGTTCATTACATTCAGTCTGAAAATGTTCTGGCACAACGGTACCGCTTCAAAATTATGAAATTCACATTTCGCTAAAAGTGGCACTGAAGAGTAACTCAAATATAAAACGTGAGGGCTGCATTTACGAAATTGTCGCTCCAATATTTTGATTATCGGCAGAGTCAAGCAAGAGGCGTGGCACACCATGCTGATTACCCCTCCCCCTCCTCTTTCTCATGTTACTGTCCTAATAAGACCCCCCCCCTGAAGTAGTGCATACCCAATAGACATAAATTGAAAACCCTACCGAATAACGAGTAGTGTATCCATTATTAGCATGTCAGATAACTTCTGTGGACTAAGTTCGTGAGAATTCTAAGTTTTAAATACTGGGCGACCCGGTGAAATGGTCATTTCGAACATGATTAACTTTGCTACAAAAAAGGGAATTGTCTACTTTTTCGGCACTCCATACAAAACACTACATCTTTTTACCCACCTCAGAAATCCCGCCTTAAAAGACCTTCAAACTGTGGAATATGAAACCAACCAAACTCGCTTTTTCTTTTTTTCGTTTTTGCTGACTGTACTACCAGCTATTATTCAGAGCAAAGACGAATTAGACTCTTACTTCTGTGAAATCTACGAGGTTTAAGCTATCGATTCATATAGATATAGCTCACTAGAAATATTTTTGACATAGTGGGGTGTGGCACAACCCCAAAAAAGGTGTGGCAGCCACAGCTTTTTCGGGGTTGTGCTTATTAACCTACCTTGAAAAACACCTTCACCGAGTGATGCTTTTGTCTCGATAGCTTAAACGTCGTAGATTTCACAGGAGTGATTTGAGCCTGATTAGTCCTGCTTAAAGCAGTGGCTTGGGAAAACAAAACATCTAGAAATTTTTTGGAAGGCTTGCATCCCAAACATCACAAGAGAGCAGGTCCGAGCGCACTACATGCTAGCCCGCCTAAAAAAGCTGCCCATTTTCACACGCGCTCGGATGAGCTTGCGGTCTCCCTTCCACCGTCAGAGGCGGCATGCCGTAATGTTGTAAGCGTGAGGGTCCCGCGACGACTCTACGTCTCTAACCATGGCAGAGAGTGGTCCAAATTCAAGATGGGAACCCTTGGAAAATTCTGCTTTTCGACATTTTCATGCTCTTCGAGGTGTATTTTCGAAATCAGCGCGTCGAATTACCCCAGGTAAGCGAAAAAACTTTATGTCAAGGATTTGCCGAGCCACTGCCTTTAGAGTAATAGTTGGTGAACGTGCAGCTGTTTAAAGCGAAAAAGAGGAAAAACGAGATTTTGGTTGGCTTCTAATTCCATAGCTTGGAAGTCTTTCAAAGCAGAGTTTCTGAGATGGGCAAAGAAGAAGTAATGCTTTATATTGAGTGCGGAAAGAAATAGCTAAATCATCCTTAAAATGAAGTTTTTCATGTTCGAAAATGACCATTTCATTTTGGTGGGCAGTATCTGGGAGCTTCAGAATTCGCCCAAACTTCTTCACAAGGGTTATTTGCTTATGAATAGATCACTCGTTATGCTTAATAGGGGCTCTTTATCATGCTGCATGCTGCGGTAGGTATACGATAACAAGTCAATGTCTGATGTGCTTGTATTTCGCTTAATGGGTCATCTGGCCAACTGCTCAGATAATCGCCGGGGGCAGGCGGTCCGCAAACTCGCGCTTTTCTGCAGGCGGTCAGCAGGATTTCGGGGCGTGGCGAAATCTTCAGCGGGCGGTATTTGCGTTTTCTGCAAGCGGGCATCAATACAAAATTTTCTGCAAGCGCTCGTCAAACAATCTCTTTCAGCGAGCGCTGGCCAAACTTTCAGCAGGCGCTCAGACTCTTTTTACGCAGTTTCGGGCGTACGCCGAGAAAAGATGAGACTCTATGTGGCAGAGGTGCCATCGATGGTTTTATTACCCAAGTTTGGGGTACTTTCTTTCAGCGGAAAGTACCTGAGGGCTGTGCGGTCCTTCAAAAAGGACCGTGCGGCTCTCAATAATTTTGCATGTTCTCGCGGAAAATCCGCGAGAATGCGGCCACTGTGCCGCAACTTATGTATAGAAAAACCGCGATAGATCTTCGAGCGTTCGTCTAAAAATTGGCCAAAATTATTCCAAATTTCTGCAAGCGGACCACAAAAAATCAGCGAACTATTTTTCCGGTGCCCGCTTGCTCAAAATTCGCATGGCCGCTTGCCCCCGGCGATTATCTGGATGCTTACTCAAATAATCGCCGTGGGCAGGCGGTCATGCGAATTTTGAACAAGCGGGCATCGGAAAAATAATTCGCTGATTTCTTGCGTACCGCTTGCAGATATTTAGAAGAATGTTGGCCATTTTTGCAGCATCACCGCCCGCTCACTGATGCTATTTATTGCCGCCCCACCATCTTTGATTGTTTGAGTATGTGGTGCTGGCGTGGCGTGTCCGCTTGCCTGGGGTTGTTCCATGAATGAAATCCATTTTTGGAATTCTGCAGCAGCAAGAATCAGTTGTGTAAGTTGATCACCGTCTTGGCCCCGTCAGTTTCTTATGATAGTCGCGATCCGCGATACTTGTCGAAACAATAACAATTCAAATGTGGTCAACAGACATATCGGCGATTCATAGCACGCAAAGATTGCGGACCTTTCGGCGTCTCTCCGATCGAGCGCTCTTTGGTTTCTCTTACCATCTGCTGTCTCTCCCATGCAAGAACTATCTTGGTCGGACGCAACGGCGCCCAGTCTTTGCGTGTCATGAATCGTGTATACCTGGTAATATAATTTTTGTTGCGAAAGATTATGGACATAATGAAAGTAATAGCAGAAATTAGAGAAGAGTACTACCAAACTCGGTGAGTGCAACAGATAAGACTGAAAATCTAGGCTTAAATTGTAGGCATGGACCAACTTAGTTAGGGCTCCGCCCCTCTTATTGTCCCAGACTCTCATCGGCGTCCGTCCCCTAGGTTTGTATGGCCACACCCATCCCACTGGATCCAAATCGACTCCTAAAGAGCCTTTGGGCCACGCCCCTCTCACCATCGGAATCTATAGATCTCTCACCGGCGTGTGTCCGCGGGATATGCTAACCGCACTTCACTAATTAGCATCGGTGATTGATTGCCAATAACCCATGATAGAAAGAAAACAACCAAAAACAAGTACTTATACACAACACATTGAAATCCTTCAATGTATCTGGGTGCTTCAAGTAATCTAGTATTTACAGGGTGTGCTAAAATTACCGGCGCCAACTTTGAAAGCACTTCCACAAAGAAACCATTGAAAAATACAAGCTCAAATTTGTGCATGGAAGGCACTGATCAGTCTCTGTACCACACATTTTAAATCTGGGAGTTAAAAGAATCAGACCAGTATTTTCAAGATAGGCAAAAATGAAATTCTTACACCCTCATTGCTCTGTGACTGAATAGACTCAAAGCCTTTCTAGACCCTTTCAAGCTGAGGTTGCAGAGCACAATTTGCACTATCACATAAATCCAGTTGCATTTGCGGAATTTGTTCCTGCACAAAATAAGAAAATGTATTTGCGAAAAAAACCGCGTACGACCAATGACCTTTAGTTCAAAATCGATTGTTATTCCCCAGATTTGCAAAACTTTTCAGGTAAAAACAGTTACCTATTTGTGAGACATGTAGAAGAGCACGTAGATATAAGCGACCAGCTGAAATAGGTTCGAATCTAATTTAGAAGATATTTGATCCTAAGGCGCACTCAGGAAAGTCAAAATTACGCCAAGTTTCGGTATGCCGCCTCTCAACCATGTTTTGGCAAATCTGAAATTCTCTTCGTATTGATTTTCAAACTTCCATACTTAGCTGTAAGAAGTGAAGGCTTGCTCTGTTTTCGTGCGCATCATGCTTGCGTACAGAGCACACTTCGGTCGGCGAGAGGAATTGGGATTTTTTCGAGAGATAAGACAAACTGATTTGACTATTGTTGCCATAATGATAGCCGGTAAAAACAAACGCATACTCGATCCGTCTTCAAACCCGTCTGGTATTCTTCTGGCACCCAAGGAAACACGCGCCGGTAACTTTGGCGCACCCTGTACATGTTCATTCCATAGCTTTTGGGCTTGACGATCAGGAAAGAATTTGCAGACTAAATCAGCTGGAAGAAACTCTACAAAAGAATCTTCGAAAAATGGGCTATCAGCAACTACTTCCTTTGCAAGCGTATTCTGCCAAGATTCTGTTGTCAGGTAAGAATGTGAAATCATGTGCGCACAACTCATACGGAAAAACGTTTTGAAGGTCATCATCTGTTGGTGCGTGCACCAACTGGAAGTGGGAAAACTGCTGCGTTTCTAATACCAGCTATTCAATATGTTATTGAGTACCATCTCCATGTAAGGTTAGTGGCATCACAATAACTGAATCTGTGTAAGTAAGCTGAATGTCTGTTTTTCTGTACAATGCGTTTAACGAGGTCAGCGCCGCGTAGTGCAGTCACACATCCACGCGCGGGCGTTACCGTACGCACAGCGTGCAGGGACCAAGCTCCGCACAACATCGCGGCCCTTGTTTTTATCATTGTAACTGATTTTCTGTTTTCGTAACAGGCGGATCGCCATTTTTCTTGCTTCTATGCTCATATGCATCTGCCTTGATAGCAGATACGATTTTTTTCGCAGCAAAGAAAGGAGGCATCAAGGCTTTGGGCGTTTTTCCTCATCTTGGCATCTTTCATTTCATGTAGACCTTTTTAAAATGGCTGATTGTGGATGTCACGATCCATTATATCGATTCATGTTTCAGCGGACAGAATCGTATACCGTATAGATTTGAGTGAACACAGTGCCAACGCGTTGTTCAGTCAAACTTTCTCTCAACCTATACGATGTACGATTACACCTCACACATTGACTTGCTGCAAGGAAGAAGAGCACTAGCCGTTCTCAGGATTCTCAAACGATTTCAGATTTCATCTTCTTTTAGACCTCAAACCTCCATTTTCTTTCATTCGCGCGGTGATAACTTTGAGAGATCTCAGGAAAAACCGAGGTAGAGTTCTAGATAGTACGAGCTCAGAAATTTAGAAGCAGGACAGCGAATAAGCTAGGAATGAAGCAGGAAGAGTAGCTAAAACAAGGACCACGCCGCTTTGCCCGGCATGGTCCCTGCACGCTGCAGCACACGGTAGCGCTCGCGCGCAGGTGTGTGACTGCACTACGCGGCGCTGACCCCGTCAAATACATTGTATGTATATGTGTATATATGTGCGGAATAGGAATTTTTATTTTCGAGCCGATTTGGACCAAACTTGGCACGAATATACTTAGGGGCAGGGAGCGTGTCAGAGGCTACCTTTCGCTATCGATCGATATCGATTTTATTGATTTTTTGCAGAGTTTGAGCTACAGGACTGGGAATTGGCACAGGGGGTAAGTGAGCATGGCGCGGAATGCAATATTAGTTTCAGAATTATCGTTACTTTTATCGATTTTATCGATTTTTTGCAAAGTTTGAGCTACAGGGCCGGGAGTTGGCACATGGGGTAGGTGAGCAAGCTGATTTCGAAAACAACACAGGGAACGGGAAGAAGTGTAGAAGTGGGCATAGGGAAAGGCTGTGCAAGGATAGGGATGTGACCTTTATTACAGTTTTTTGACAGAGCCTAGCGGAGCCGGGTAAGCAAGCTAGTCTAATATGTACAGAATCGTAACGCCATCTCAATTTTGGACTCAAAAAATCGCAAAGAATATAGAACGCACCAAAAACATTCTAGAGGGGCTAGCAAGGGCTGCGCAATTTCATTTAAAGAAATATTCGTGTTATCTTTTTGAAAATCTACAGTTTTGCACTGAGTAAATGACTGGTGAAGGTCAGTAGAAATAAAGGCATCATCAAAGAGAGATGGGCAAGTGGAGTCGGTCATGACCTTGGCGCTGTTATGTGGGTGGTGAAATGGCCGGAGCTGCTTAATGTGCAGACCCCAAATTCTCAGGACGAAGATGTGTAAGCGTTGCAATTATGAAGGTTCCGATGTAGTGCACACAATGGTGAAGCACTTTCCGTACATTATAACGACATCAAGAAGTCGAAAATCCAGCTAGCAGCTGCCGTCATATTTTGTTTCATCTAGTTGATGGATGCAGCTATAGAGAACTATCCTAACGCCGTAAGACGCACCTTTTTCGATTCTTTAAGCCTGCCGATCAGCCGCCTCGTTGTGTTTCGAAAAACAAGACCTATGCCGCTCGATACTCTTGGGCAATATGTAGCACTGTATGTAGTTTTTGGGTCGCGAAGTCCTTCGGTGTGTCTATGCTGTTTGATTTCAGAAAAAAATTCCCTGCGTCCTATAGCGTGAAATTGGGGTAGAATGTGGGACTTCCAGTCTGCACACTGCTTCTGAGTGCTTGAGTCTAATGCTTAGAAAATGGTCGTATGAATACCTACACCTATCTTACTGGTACTCAGCCAGTTGGATGGCCCGTCTTCATGTTGTTCTTTAGCGCAGAAGTTTCCAGTGATCCCTGTCCTTCGCTTTAGACATCCACGATCTTCTTGGCCGTCGTCGGTGGCTGCGTCCACGAGTTCCAGGGGCGAAAGTCGTGTCCAGCTAATTTCTCAGCTGGTCCATCCGTTCCACGAACACGTCTGCCCACCGCGTCGGTGGTCTTCCTCGAGGACGTTTGGCTTCGCAAGGAATCCACTCAGATGTTCTTAGTGCCCATCTTTCGTTTGTTCTTCTCGTGATATTACTGGCCATCGATGTTTCGCTTTCGCAACGTATTCCGCTGGGTCACGAAGACGGGACATTCTTTTTAAATCCGTAGTGCGAAGTCGGACTGGTGTTGTTTAGTCGGCTCATCTCCTGACTGCGCTCGAGCGCTTTGTGGGTGGTCCGTAAAGCTTTCGACGTGGCTACAGTGTCGGGCCAAGTCTCAGCTGCGTAACAGAGCGCCGGGAGAACGGTCGAGTTGAACAGATGGGCACGAAGCTCCGGGTCCGTCAGTTGGTTGGTGGCTTACTTTAGAGGCGCGAAGGCGGCGCAGGCTGCTTTTCTTCTCTCGTTGATTTTTTCCCTTAAGTCGTTCTTTATGGTCACCGAATGTCCGACATACATGAGGACGTCTCCATAACAAGCGTGCCTTTCGACTCCATTTCTGCATGGCAAAGGGCGTTCTCTATGATAAGTCTTCTTCCGATTTATTTGCAATCCAGTTTTTTTCCCTACTTCGTTTGTTGCTTACCATCGTCTCTGCTTCAGTGATATCATTCGAAAAGAGAAAGATTTCGTCCACGAAAGGAAGAGTTGACACGTGTCTCCCATCAACTCGTACACCCCTCTCATGCCAGTACAGTGACTTCATCACCCAATGCAAGACCGCGGTAAACTGTTCGGCGAGTCGCTGTGACATCTTAGCTTCAGTAGGAGAAGATTTCCGACTAGTGGAAAACGTTGAGAACCGTCCTTCTCTTCAAGAATAGTGAAGAGGAAAATCTTCGGAACTACCGTCCTATGAGCCTGCTGAGTGTGTTGTACAAGCTCTTCACGAAAAAATTTTTCGCTCGCATATCTAACAAGGAAATGGTCAGAAGTCGAAGTGGCCAAACCAAACAAGCTGTATACCATTCGATGCAGTATAAACGCTGACTTCGAAATTGTCTTTCTTATCTGCTTCCCGCTTCTGTGGACGAAGCTACAAGCGGTTTTATTGTGAAAAAATCACACATAAAAACAGCGAATTTGGGCACACTGTTGTATTTTTAGCTCAGCTTCTTTCTTTAAAAATTTGAAGTAGGCTAGCTGCATGTTTTGGCCCAGCATTAAGGCGAACGTGGCTCTGCACGCTAAATTTTCAATTTCACGCGTAATTTCTTAGCAAAATAATGGTCTTTAATGGCTTGTAGCTTCGTCCAGAGAAGCGGGAAGCAGATAAGAAAGACAGATTCGAAGTCAGCGTTTTATACTGCATCAAATGGTATACAGCTTGTTTGGTTTGGCCACTTCGACTTCTGACCATTCCCTTGTAAGACACTGGAGAATCCCAGCTTCAAGAACGAGCTGGATTTCGCGAAAGATTCAGCTGCGATCACATCGAAACGGTTTTGAGGGTCACAGAGCTCTGTCGCAAGTATCGACTGCCTCTCATTTTGAAGGCACCGTCCACCCAAAATCTCTCCATTTTGGGTGGACGGTGCCTTTAAAAGCAGCGTCTCACCAAAATTGAGGATGCGCGGATTTTCACATGTTTTAATATAGGACCCTCTAAGTGGGCCATTGCAACAAGTCCCACTCAATTTGACCCCCTCTAAGTTGAGAAAAACTTGCTCAAAGTGGCACGCGGAGAGCAATGTGATACGCGCGGGCGACTTCTCCGGATTCCCCCCTTACGCGTTTTGACATGTCCCTCCACTTGGCGTCACCTTCATTGTGTTGCTGCCACTGTGGCGGAGGCTAAAGTGGGAAGGCACAACTCGTCCAAGTTGCTTCCGCGGGCCTCAAAAAACGGGGTTTTTGGGAATTTTGTGCAGTTTCAAGCCCCTGCAGTGTTAGACAGGATCCGATAGGCCTATAAAATCCAATAATCTCGGCAACCAAATTTTGGTGAGACACTGCCTTCAACCTTCATCGACTACGAGAATGCCTTTGACAGCGAAACCACCGCCATCCTGTCAGCGCTAGTCGACCAAGGAGTGAACCCACCTTATGTGGGGACGTTAGCCGACTGGCACAAGGACTGTACAACGACGATGCAGGTACTCCATCGCCCCCTTCCCAAGAGGATGGTCGGAGGGAGCGAGAGTTTTGAAGAGCTTGTACAACACACTCAGCAGGCGCATTGGACGGTAGTTCCGAAGATCCTCCCGTTTACCCTTTTTTTAGAAAAGGACGGTTTTGACGTTCTCTATCGGTCGAGAATCCTCTTCCTTTGAAGGTAAGATATCAGGTGTGACGTGTAGATGTTGTCCTCCGGCCCGAAAACCGACGAAAGATGGTCTGGTCCTGAAACCGTGGACGTTTTCATGGTCTGAATCGCAGTACGCACTACAGGTAGAATTCGTGGTGGTACTTCTTCAGTGGGAACAACAGGTATCGGCACGGGTGTTGATGAGCGGTAGGAGGTTGGTATAAAAGTTCTTCTTTCTAGATTCCATCTTATACAGGGAAGAAGTCGAGGTCCCGTTTTCGTTTACTAGTGCAGCCACCGGTACGTGATATTCATGGAGGTCCCTTCGGCACTTTTGAAGACTTCTTCCTCCGCTGCTTCCAGTATCTTGGCTTGCCTGTAGTTCCTGAGGTCTTTCCGCAAAGCTGTTCTGTAATTGGCATTGGCCATCAGTCGCTCCAGATGGTTGCCGGATCCTGCCTCAGAAATCTTCTCCTTTCGAGCAGTACCTTGGTGGTCTTAGAAATGGTTCCAAGTTTTGTCCAATCACTGAGGCACACTCTCCACAGGCTCGCAATCTTTTCAGAAGCCGGTCGCAGTCGTACGTTGGTTCCTCCTCGATGGGCCAGTCACGACTTGTTGTGAGCTCTTCCAGCCTGTTACCCTCATAAACGACTTCCTTTCCTTCTTGCTTCACTGTGACAGACCTTCTTTCCCAGTTTTTGTCTGAATAGTATCTTCGCTTGAAGGAGGCGGTGATCAGGGCTAATGTAGAAGTGTGGAACTATTAAAACGTCGAGCAAGCTTCACCTTCGGTTGTTGTAGGGGTCGATCTCCACGAGAGTGGTTCTGCTGGGTGATTCCCATGTTCGCCGGCGGTGTTTTTCTTCGTGAGGATGAAATTTTCACGGAAAGGTTGTGCGGCAAAGAGAAGCCCAACGAGACGACGTCGTTTTCATTCCGGAGTCCATATTCAAACTTCACGATCCCATATTTATTTTCTACTGGCATTCCGGTTTTCGCATTAAAGGCAGCGGCTCGGCAGATTGACCCTATCTCAGATTTTGACACAGATGGATAGGAGGCCCTCCAAGTGAACCAAAACAGCAACTCCGCGCCGAAAATGTGAACTCTGCAAGCCAGAGGGGCGGCCCAAGCGCCGCTCCCCTTCCTCCTTTCGCTCCCCTGACACCTTGTTTGGATGAGTATTCTCCGCTAGACGGTGCGGGACCCCCCAACCGCTTCCCCTCATTGTGCATGCTATACAAAGCCAAAATTACAGGCAGCAGGGTCTTCGTGCCAGGGCCTCCCGACCCTTTCCTTTGAAATTCTCGTCCGAGCTGCCTTTTGGAAATTAAAAAAACGCCCCGAAAAAGGCCTTTTCACCCCTTTTAAAGCTCAGATTCAAGATCTACGGGTCGAGAAGGCCCAGAACATGCAAAAAGATGGAAATGCAAAATCTGCCGAGACGCTGCCTTTAAGTCGCCCACAACAAACATGTAGAAGGACTTCTCGTTGCGGATCTTCTCCACGTTTTTGTAGAAAGAGCATCTAGTTTTGAATCGTCAGCTGCTGATGGTGGCGAGTAGCAGTTGACGCTGCTGCTGGTCTTCTGAAGTGGAGGTCGTAGTCTGAGGATGGTTAGAGGTGATAAGATCTCATGCGAATTAACAAGATGGACGATAGATGGGTGGACGACGAAGCCAACGCTTTCAACGTTTCGTGGTGGGACCTTTTCACTACGAATAATGAATAATTCCATTATTCACACGTCCTTCTTCCTGAACTTCTTTCCTGCAGAGCGATGATGTGGTACATGATGTGCTCTGCGGCGTTGAGAAGAGCGTGGAGGTCGGCGTTTGTGGAGACTGTTCTGGCTTTGTAGATGCTGAGCAATGAGGCAGCCTCCATGGCGTGTCGTCCGGCAGACGTGTTATTCTTGTCCGATCCAAAAGGTCCCCTGAGCACTGGCATCGTTCTTGCTACCACCTGGCGCCGTAGGCGGGATCCGATGTTCAGGTTTCTCTCTCTTCTGATAGCCGGTGGAGTGATAAGAATTTTCTTCTACAAGTGCAGTCGTTGAACGGCATGCAGTAACATCGCCGCTGGGAGGGATCGCAAAAAAGCTTCATATTTATTTATTTACCATCGTAAACGATGCACCACCTGAAGCTCCGGATATCTGAATTTCACGCTGTCTACCTCTCCGTAAGCATTCCTACCATTTTTGACTATGAACGTTTTGAACGGGAGCGAGAAAGTATTAGGTTGTCCCGAAAGTTTTGTCCGTTTTTTCAACCTATCATAAAAACGCGTGGAATGAAGACAGGGAAACGCTCTAAGCACTATCCGACGCACCTTTTCCTCCTCTTTCTAACTGTCATGCTTACATGCATGCCGATTAATCTTTTGTTCACTGAGATAAAGGCCGAAATTTCGAACCCATAGTTTTTACTATGTCCAAGTTTGGCAATTTTTCACAATCTTTATTTTTGACTTTCGGAAAAGCTTTGGTAACAGTTAGATAGAGCAAACAAAGAGCAATATAAAGCAATTTTGCGGCATCTATAACCAGCCCTGAAAATTCTTTAGAATTATTTCTGATGCTATCACATTCCACTTTTGGTGATGCCAAAAGCCAGAGATCATGAAACGGCGCACAACTAAGGTGTTATTCGATGCAGCTTTTCCTCCTCTTTCCAGTGAGTGTATTTTCTCTTCAATTTGCGGGGTCTTTGGTGATAAAATTTTCATAATTCTTGAATTTGACCCCACCCCAGCGTGTACACGTAAAATGCAAAATCTTATATTTGAAGCGGTAAACGCTCATTTGCTTCGTAAAAATAGTGATTAATCGTAATCGGTTTTTGAAAGCTTCAAAATCCGATGATTTGTTAGTGTTCGAGGCGTTTCTGTATTTTAGAACTTCGCAAAAGTGAAGACTTAAAAAAAATTATATTTAAAAATATTGAAAAGCCAGCTAGATATGCCAAATAACCGCATTGCATTGCCCTTTGCTTACTCTATCTGAGGGCTATCAAAGGTCTTCTAAAAGTTGAAAATGAAGATTGTGAAAAATTGTCAATCATGGACATAGTAAAAACCACGGGTTCGAAATTTCTGCGTTTATCTCAGTGAGCAAAAGAGTAATCGGCATGCATGTAAGCATGACAGTTAGAAAGAGGAGGAAAAGGTGCGTCGGATAGTGCTTAGAGCGTTTCCCTATCTTTGTTCCACATATTTTTATGATAGGTTGAAAAAACGGACAAAACTTTCGGGACAACCTAATATATAAGCCGTAATTCCCAGCTTTTTATATGATTTCCTAATGATTCCCAGTTGCCGACCGTCTTTTCTTTCAAGTCATTTTTCTTTCCAAAGTTTTTAGAAACATTCCAAGGTTGTACTGTTCATCCAACTAACAGTGCTTATCAAGTTTCCGGTAAGAATAAGTAATGTTTCGAAGTCATGAAATTTGCGATGAACCACAAGTCGAAAGTTGTGTTCACCGAAATACATCGATACTCCAAAAACTCGTTTGTTCTTAACAGCAACATGCTTAGCGCTGTTGGGTTAGATAATCAGTTCAACTTTACGTCAACTTGGAAGAATGGTATATATACTTACGGATATAGGCAGCGTGAAATCCACGTAGTCGTATCTTTAGGATTTGAAGCTAAAGCTGCGATCCCCTTCCTAGAGGGGATGTTCATGCATGCGGCCCTCACTAGGCGCACTCTTGATTTTCACAAAGCGATCGCTACTCCGATGTGGAGCGCGGACCGCCCAGAGATCAGAATGCCAGACGGCGGGGATCTGGCTCGGTCCGCTCTTAGCTGAGTATCCGGCCGAAATCAGAAATATCGAAATCCTCGGCTTGGGAGATCCTATCAGAGTATGCACTCGACTGAGCATTGCACTTCGATGCCAGGGCCACCCCCACACGGACGGCGACGGACCATGGTGAGAGCGTACATTTATCGTGGTCAATAATGCAACGTAATCGTCAGCATTTTTTTTCTCTGTAAGATTTTTAGACGCAAAGGGATGAGATTGTAGCATTTTGATTGCTGTGTATCCCGACTTCTATATATTTATATTTTTTCTCGAGTAAAGCTCACAAATTATGGAAGTGCAAGCTAAAAACACAGATACCATATCTTTCAAAAATTTTTTGCTGAATTCTCCGTTGGTTTTGATTTACAGGATTAAAATGCATAATATCTGCTAGTTTATGTCGAATCATGTTTGGCAGCTTTTTATCATCTATCAAAATTTTTTGATACAGGAGGACTGATTACCCGCTGGTCCTTATCCTTGGAAACACGAGTAACTTGATGGAACAAACCTACAAATTTGCTTGCCAGATGGCTGGATATGAGCCAGAGAACAGAGGTGAGAGGAAATGTGAGTAGTATATGAGCTATGCAAAGGTATACGGCCGAGCTTCTCATCAACATCTTTACCTTTATTGATCTATGTCGACTTGCAGCCATATTGCATACATCAAGACTCAGTTTAGTCTTTTTATCCTTGGCAAATTTTTAGCGACTATGGGGTATCGGAATGCTTGTATTTGTGTGTACGTAGCCCATATTGACAATCGTAAAAGGATAAAGGATTCGGCGTCTTCAATACCCTTTGCGGGCATAACGCACACTACTTCATAGTCAAAGAGGCAATTGTATGCGTGCGAGCCTGTGCAATGACTTGTGGGGCCAGCCGGTCACCATTTCAGTACTCTTTTATCCCCAAATTACTCTGGTACCAACTTACCGTCCCCGGAGGGTAGAGGGCTTGGTTGGCCTAAGGGCGGGATCGAACCTGGTCATAGCGGCGCCTCATAACTTCACGCCACTCGTCCCCCTTCATTGACAATTCTCTTGATAAAATTGATCGCACAGCTGATCGATAGTTTTCCAGAACAAGCATCTAGTGAGTAGATCCAGGATTCTCCTATAAGTTTTTTTTTACAGCACATCTATATAGTAAAGCTTTGCATCATCATTCTTGGAATTGTGGTGCTAATTTACCACTCTGCTTCTTATTAAGAGGTGCAGAAAAGTAACGTTGATATATAGGTAGTAGAGTAACTCAGCGCTTATTGCCATATCGTAAAGGCACCACCTGAAATCCAAGGACCTTTCAGTCGAGATTGTCGAGTCTCATGGTACTACTAATCCAGTTTCAGGCTCATTACTTTAGATCACCTATGTAACACAGGCCTCCTATGGGCATCGAAATCCCGTCAAGCTTGGATTTGGCCTGGCTGCCTTTGAATGCGGTGTCTCGACAAGGACTTTTACCGCTTTTTCTCTCATTTAGGCTTGTCCGCTGCGCTGAATGCGAAAATCTTGTAAAGTAGCCTAGCCAAACGGCGAGAACAGGCTTTTTCAGACTCCTGCATTTGGAAATTTCGGCCAAGGCTGAGGCACAAAATCGACGTAGGACTTTGTGATCTTAACTGGGGCGGCATGCGTAGTCTACTGGACTCTGCCTTAGAAGTAGAGGACATTAGGTCGCCAGAAAGGGAGGTTCCGCTGTGTATCTAGAATAAACAGTAGCTCACACAACATATAATAACATGTAGCTGCACATCTTGTGTTAGTTGTCCGTGAAGGATGGGGCTCATACCGTCTTCTGCCCCTCTACCGATGAGAGAAAAAATCGCTGATGGGCGAGGCTCTCCCACTGGGGCGTGAGTCTCTCAACCAATTTGCGTTTTATCGCTTCTAGCCTATTGTTGTGGCATCGCGATTGAGAGACGACGTGGCCGATGACTTTCACATCCAGAAATAGTGAGTCCCATCTTTAGCGCTCGGACTTCCCTCAAACGTTCCCACTGGCTCTCTCTATGTTGTTGAACATCTCGGAAAATCAAAAAAGTGAAAGTAATTGGTAATTTTTTGAGCTATGCAACATAATATCTGAGGTCTTTTCTTACTTTTCTCTGTTTACTAAGATGGCATCAAAACTGCAGAAATTAACAATTAGTCAAAAGAGATGATGATTTTCTAGGTGGTCATTGGCAAAATATGTTTTTAGTTGCTTTCTTGGCATAGTACAGTGCTGGATCATCTTCTAAAGCGGCACCGCGGTGGTGGAGATTTTTTTTCCAGTAAATCAGTATCTCGAATTCTATATCAGTGACCCCTTACACGCCGACGTAGCTGCTGCCACGTCACTTTTTCTTAACGTTTTGAGAATAGGCCCAAAGAAATTGATGTTGCGTTCGGAACATTTTTTCTCTGGCTTCGTTTTGAAAAGTTTTTGTTGCTCCATCCTCGAATTTCGAATCTCAGTGGCATGTTCACTTGCTCACATGGAAGTGATCAGAGCTTGATTGGGCTAATCCGAACAAGATTCATATCATCGTATTCACCTCTACGCTGAACTCAAATATATGTAAATGATCCATTAGGTCGTTTTACAAGTCGTGGAGTTATTTTTGTCGCAATTTTCCGATGAAGCTGCTCGTTTACGTCATAGACCTGGACCATTAAAAAGAGAAAATCTTTCACTACAGGTGAAGCAAAAATTGGCGGCTTCGGCATCTGCAACTTTCGATCCATATGAGCAAATCACATGTAGAAATTCCTCGTCCAAAATCAGTATGAGTATCGAGTAATAACTGTTTGCAGGACTATGCTGTATGAAATGACCTAATACCGCATTGATACGTAGAGCCGTGTACTCTGATAATGTTCATTTTAACTACATAAAAGATCAGAACCTTCACCTAATTAAAAAAAGCAGAACCAGTCCTGGCGGAGCCCCGGATTTTAGGATTATAACTATATCGGAATGATAAATGAAACAAGTATAGTGGGTGGTATCTCAAAAATATCAAGGCGAGACCGAGATATTTCGGTTTTATTGATTTTTTTTCACGCTACAAAGGAGGTTTTTGTGAAAATTTCCCCAGAATTTGAATTTCTCATTTAACTTCTTTTTAGACTACGATTGAATTCCAGAAGTTCACGACAGCTGTTGGATTCAATAAAAATGAGAAAGTGCGCTTGAATTTTGCGCAGAGAGATGCGCACAATGTTGCTTTATTTGGTTGATAAGTGATTTTCGACGCTTGGGACGTTGTCAGTTTTCCTAGTCTTATTGTGACGATCAGAATGATGTATAATGGTGCAAGGTTTCGTTGAGACCCCGCGGAGGTCTACGACGGGAGCCAAATGCCCCGACGACCCTAGTCTTTGCGTGCGTGTGTGGACGTGCGTGTCGCGCGCGGTCGCGCCATTGTCACGATTTTTCGAACGCCCTGTTGATCGCCGCATTGTCAAGGGATTTGTTGTCGAAATTTTTAGTGCCTAGTGCTGAGCATTGTTGAATCTGACCAAGTTTTGACCATTTCCTTTCCATTTCACAGTTTTTATCGCTAATTTATAACTTGCTCATCAATTACGTTGGCAAATCAAATTTAAAAAATTATCACTTCTATGGTTGAACAGCAGCGACGACGAGTAGATCATCGGAATCGTTTCGTCCTCTGCTTTTAAAATATATAATTCTGTTGGGCTCCATTGTTCAAAGTAGAAGGGTGCAGACGATTTTTGGAAGTTTACAGGTTTTTAGGATGGTTTGGTAAGTTTTCTGGAGTTCAGCTAGGACGACTTGCAAGTCTCATTGATACCGGTCTGTTTTCGTTTTTGTAATATTAGGTTGGTTCATAATTAATGCACGTTTTCTCAACTTCCATTCTAATGAAGATAATTCTTTTCCGAAACAGTCTTTCTGCGCGCATTAAAAACTATTGTAAACAGCAAACTTTTAGCTATACAATGTATATTTTTGTGTGATTGCACTCACGAGGGAAAGATTTTTGGGCTCAAAAATTACCGAGAATTTTTTTTGGAAAGCTCTAGTTTGAAAGAGCATAAGTTATCCCAAGAGGACTAGAGAGCAAACTTTGCTCATTGTGTAGCCGAAGGTCGATTCTTCAGTAGCGTAGAACTTGGCTTTTACCAAAAATTTTCTGCGAAAAAAATATTGCCAAGAAAGCAAAAGTACCATTTTCTCCTAAATTTTAGAGAAGGCAAAAAACTGTATTTTTTAGGTTCCAACATTTTTTTCTCATTTGAAAAAAGAGAAGATTCCGCTTTTCCTATCATTAGTAGTCCCTGGTTTACTCTAAGACCCAAGTGAAAGTTCTGTAATTGCTTCCCACGTAATCATTTCATAAAGCTCCGGTGATCCCAGCATTCGGCTATGTTTAGGTCAAAGTTTCTTGGCTCAGGATTTTTTAACAATTTAGCTTTGGTGGGCATTTTGTAGCGCAAATCTTCTTGAAACAAATCTGAGCATTTTTCATGGATTTAGGGTAAGTCGAACGAAAGGAAAAAATTTCAAGTTTCAGTTCCTCATCTTTGAAGTTACGGAACTTCGGCCTGAACAAAGATTTCCGAAAACAGAAGTGTACATCAGAAAATAGAAGAAACGAGCTTCCCGATAGTTTAGGTGGTTTTAGAGAAAAACGATTTTTGGTTGAAAACTAGCGTTTGAAAGAAAAGGTAGGAAAAACGTGCATTAATTATGAACCACTCCAATATACAGTGCTGGACAAAATTATAGGTCCACTCTAAAAAGTGCCATAACTCACTCTGTTGTCAATAGAATATTCCAAAATTTGGTACAGCCGTGTGTTTACCAGCCTACTATCAGTCATGAAAATGGGTCTCGCTCAGAGGTGCGATAGTCGGAGCCGAGTCTCCGCCTACCTTCACTTTTGAGCTGGTACGGGGTGACCACCTTCACTTTTGAGTTTGAAAATTTTTTTTTGTTGAGGCTACCTTCACTTTTGAGTTTGAAAAATTTTGCTGAAGCTCAAGAGAAGGAAAATGAGCAAAAGGAATGCAAAAGAAAGTATTGAGAGCATATATCTATGTAGTAGGTCGATCCAGGAGTAACCACCGAGAACCAGATTTTCGAATAATAAAATAGCGAAAAATCATGCGAAATTTCCACTGTTATAAATCTGGCGGTTGAAGATGTCAGCAACTGCGACTTTATAGATTTTGAAGGGCAAGTGTTGTTCTACCAGACAGTGAAAGAATTAGATCGACCTGAGCAGTGGTCGCCGAGAGCGAGAATTTTAAAAAATCAAGCGATTTTAGGTTACTTAGTGACAGCTTGCGTTTAGACTCCTATAAATCTGGAATGTGGTGGTATGCAATGTTGCGACTTCTAGGTTTTGTAGAGCAAGGATTGCTCTATCGGACTATGCCTTAGCCGTACCGATCCATCAAGATACCGCCGAGATTCAGGCTCTTAAAAAACAGGTAAAAAACCGATTTTTCAAAATCAACAGCTCATAACTTCTTCAGAATTGCATGAATCATGTTGCGACTTCATAAGTTAGATTCTTCTTTTCAAGAGCTTTCAGATGATATATAATATGTGGGGGTTTCGCGCCCCTCACGGCATATGCCCGGGGGTGGAGACTTTTCACCCCAAAGTCTCCACTAGCGGTCTCCGGCTAATACATTAACATGGGCAAGGTGGAGACTTTGGAGTAGAAAGTCTCCACCCTGGGTTAGAGCCGCAAGAATTTTTGAACCCCCCACATATCATATATCTTCTGAAAGCTCTTGAAAAGGAGAATCCAACCTATGAAGTCGCAACATGATTCATGCAATTCTTAAGAAGTTATGAGCTGTTGAATTTCAAAAAGCGGTTTTTCACCTGTTTTTTTGAAAGCCTGAATCTCGGCGGTATCTTGATGGATCGGTACGGCTAAGGCATAGTCCGATAGAACAATTCTTACTCTACAAAACCTTAAAAGTCGCAACATTGCATACCTTCACATTCCAGATTTATAGGAGTCTAAACGCAAGCTGTCACTAAGTAACCTAAAATCGCTAAATTTTTCAAAATTCTCGCTCTCGGCGACCACTGCTCAGATCGATCTAATTCTTTCACTAACTGGTAGAACAACACTTGCCCTTAAAAATCTATGAAGTCGCAGTTGCTGACATCTTCAACCACCAGATTTATAACAGTGGAAATTTTGCATGATTTTTCGCTATTTTATTATTCGAAATTCTGGTTCTCGGTGGTTACTGCCTGGATCGACCTACTTTATACGCAATACGTTATAACAAAATTTAGTTAATAAAATACGTAAAGTCTAACTGGGTTTTACTTACAAATAGACCATTTGAATAACACGTTCATTTCTTTTTTTTATTTTTATGCCGCTGTACTCATCGTATTTGTGGCCCTAAAGAGGGCCGTTAGGTCACACTTGTTGGCCCTCAAGGAGACCGTTGAGTCAGAGTTCTTCAATTATCCGAAGTCCCCCCCCCCCCCCCCGGCCGACGTTTTTGAGAGGTGAGTGTCCGGCACTACCACCTTCACTTTTGGAGGGCCCGGCTCCACCTATCGCACCTCTGGTCTCGCTTTCGTTTGGTTATTCAAGAAAAAAGAGAAAATTTTGAAAAAAGCAGGCTTGAAGGTTGGACAAAATTATAGGTCCACCTGGAGTTTTTACTGATTAAAGCACTTTTTAGCTCCCGAATTTTTTTAGGTAGGTACACATCTAAAAACGTTAACAGCTGCTTTAGTCAAGCTGTATCATACCTCCAAAAAGAACTGATTATCTGCTTTTTTGCCTTGAAAATGCTTTCACATATATTTCGCTCCACAAACCTGCGTTGAGTAAGAAATTCTGCAGTTTCTCAGCTAGATCGGAAGCGACGGGGATTTCTCTACCTTCTAAATGCTTTTTGACGTGAGCATTGGGGAAGAAATCCGACTTCTTGCTGCTAAAGCAAATCCGACATTGACAATACTGCAATCCTGAGCTCAAATTTCTGCCTTCAAACTTCTTTTGCAATGTTCTCAGAAGCATTAAGTAAAGTAAAGGCATTGTTTCTACGAAGGGGAGTCCGTATTACATGGTTACAACTTTCTAGAGATCCTAGCATTTGAGTATAATTACTGAAATCACCCTGCAGAAACTGATCACGACAAGCACCAAAACTATTTATGGTTCCTACCAAAATTTTCAGAAGAATCATGTGCTAACATACACTACAACTGTATCCACTATCTAGTGAATAATTACTGTCAAAAATCCAAGTGAGGTAGCACTTGGCAAGCTATTTTGGATCTGCGTCACACCTTCATTACGTTGCACTCACAACTCAGGCTTCGAAAAAGAAGCAAGGCAGCTTTGTGGACACTTGCGAGTATGGCGAACAGTTTTATTCCTGTGTAATAATGCTTCTATAATATCCTGAGGTTATAATGACAATGCATAAAGGGTTTCAGGGCAGAAACTGAGGCTTACTCTTCCGATTGAGTCGATGTCGGATTTGCTTTAGCAGCAAGAAGTCGGATTTTTTCCCCAATGCTCACGTCAAAAAGCATTTAGAAGGTAGATAAATCCCCGTCGCCTCCGATCCAGCTGAGAAACTGCAGAATTTCTTACTCAACGCAGGTTTGTGGAGCGAAATATATGTGAAAGCATTTTCAAGGCAAAAAAGCAGATAATCAGTTCTTTTTGGAGGTATGACACAGCTTGACTAAAGCAGCTGTTAACGTTTTTAGATGTGTACCTACCTAAAAAAATTCGGGAGCTAAAAAGTGCTTTAATCAGTAAAAACTCCAGGTGGACCTATAATTTTGTCCAGCCTTCAAGCCTGCTTTTTTCAAAATATTCACTTTTTTCTTGAATAACCAAACGAAAGCGAGACCCATTTTGATGACTGATAGTAGGCTGGTAAACACGGCCGTACCAAATTTTGGAACATTTTATTGACAAAAGAGTGAGTTGTGGCACTTTTTAGAGTGGACCTATGATTTTGTCCAGCACTGTATTAGGCTGTTCACTAAGTTTTGCAACTACATTGTAATACCTCTCACCTTGCATAAGACACACTCAAATTCATCATGTAGGTTGACGTAAAGTACAAGTGCAGCCATAGTTCTGCAAAATTCTGACGTCGCAGCGGAGGTTACGGTAGGTATATGGTATGAGGGAAAAATTGCAGAATATTACAAAATTGGCTGAAATGTTGCGTAGATGGGTTATCTGACATGCTGATCACAAGATATTGGTTTTGCGTGGTAGGGGCTTTTTGCAAGGTCACGGTAGATTCAGTATGGGGTCTCACGCTAATCAAGAAAAGAGGCGTTAATTTGATGAATGAATATGATATTCATATTCGGCAGGGCAAATAACCCCATCATGCAAAGTTTTGGCGAATTCTGACTTCGACTTCTAGTGATTGATGCTTGTCCCTGAGCTGCTTTGCATACCGCGGCTCGTTTGATTTTGTGAGGGCGCTAAATCTTGAATTGTCTTCGAATTCCATTTCTTCCTCTTGCGCTAGATGAGTCAAGCTCTAGCAACAATTTATGCACATTTTCGGATTGTTATGCATGATCTAGGTTGAGAACGGCCTCGAATTGCCCCAGTTTTCGAAAAACTCTCGGATTTTTTGAATTTTGTCATCAGAAAGCAGCTGCTTGTGCCAGATTATAGCTCGCAGGGCGGTCTACACAATATCAAAATTTGAGCGCGTCAGTATCAAAAAGCGAGAAGTTACGGACTCAGTTGCGAAACTTACTGAACAGCCTAATATATTCAAAGAAAAGCTGTCTTGAGACAATCTCATCAAGAGCGATGTGCGATGTTTCTTTCTTGCCACATTAAACATCTCCTCGCAAACGGCCATTCTATTAGGTTGGCACATAAGTAATGCAACTTTTTGTATAACTTTTGTCTATTTGAACATAGCGCATTCATTTTTGGCAATATAAGGAATATGACGTTAGCTTCTAATGCACACATTTTTGCCGAATTTCACCACCTTATATGAGGATTACGGTAGGTTTACGGTACTATGGAAATTTTTTTAGAATGCATCAGATTTTGCTGAAACTTGGCCTATAGGGCTTATTTGACATGCTGATCACAAAAATGAGATCCGTTTCGCATCAAAAGGCTTCGTTCGTGAGATCAAAAGTTGAATTTCATTTTAGCGACAAATGAATATGATATTCGTGTTTACCGCATAGGATTACCCTATAGTGCAAAGTTATAGCGAATTCTGACTTTTCGCAGCTTAGTTATTGACAAATTGCCTTCAAAACTTGACGCATTTGGCTTGTTCAACTTCTCAAAAGCGCCCCACCTTAATTTGTGTTCAAATTTCATTTCTTTTTCACTGATTCCAATGTGCCGACTTCCAGCTACATGCTGCCCATAATTGCTTTCTCATATGTTTGAATCAGGTTTCGTAGGGCTTCCCCCACGATGGTTCGCCGCCTCAAAGTGGCGTGGGGGTGGCCCTGGGTGTCAGCTACCTCCAGCCAGAGTTTAACCTCTGGCTCCCGAACGCCCAGCAAAGAGCGAACCGGGTCAGCTTCCGCCGTCTGACTAATAGGTCGTTAGGCGGGTCCCCACTCCACATAGTGATGGTCAGCGATCGCCTGAATATGGTAGGCCTGAGCAGGCCTGGTAAGCCGACTCAGTGCCGGGGAAAAAATTTAAAACTCGAGCAGCAATTAGAGGAATAAAGCCCTGTCATCAGACCCCGACTAAGGCGCCGGAAGGAAACAAGGCTGGTGGCAGGTTGCTCAGGGCGCCATTTAGATTGGACAAAAACGGCACACCTGCGACGACCCGCCCTGGAGACTGTTTCATGCTCTGCACTTACAACGCCAGAACAGTCTCCACAGACGCCGGCCTTCACGCTCTTCTCCACGCCGCAGGGCACATCAAGTACCACGTCATCGCCCTGCAGGAAACGAAGTCCAGGAAGCAAGACGTGCGACAGTTGAGCGATGGGACCCTCGTCATTCGTGGTGAGAAAGTTCCGTCGCGGAACGTGGGAGGCGTCGGCTTTGTCGTCCACCCAACGATCGTCCATCTCGTCGATTCGCATGAGATCCTGTCTCCCCGACTGGCCATCCTTCGTCTACACCCTCCACACCAGAAGACCATCAGCATCATCAACTGCTATTCTCCAACATCAGCAGCTGATGATTCGGAATTGGATGCTTTTTACGAGCATGTAGAGGAGGTCGTCCGCAACGAGAAATCCTTCTACAAGTTTGTTGTGGGTGACTTTAACGCGAAAATCGGGATGAAACTAGAAGAGGAGTATAGGATCGGGAAATTTGGATTTGGGCTCCGGAATGATAACGGCAACCGTCTTATTGGGATCCTATCCGCCGCACGCCTGTTTCATGGAAACTCACTTTTCATGAAGAAAGAACAACGACGATGGACATGGGAGTCACCCAATGGAACGACACATGCGGAGATTGACCACATACTCACCAACCGAAGATGGTGCCTACTTGACGTATCGGTAGTGCCATCTTTCTGCAGTGGTTCTGATCACCGCCTCCTACGAGCAAAGGTACGATTCAGTCAAAAGCTGGAAAGGAAGATTTGCCATCGCAGTCCACGAAGGAAGGAAGTCGTTTACGACGGTCAAAGGTTAGAGGAGCTCTTATCATGTTGTGAGTGGCCCATCGAGGAAGACCCAACAAAGGACTACGAGCTGCTTCTCAAAGGATTGGAAGCCTGTGGGTATTGCGCCTCAACAACTCGTGCAAGGAACTTGGATCGCATCTCAAGCACCACCAAGGAATTGCTCGATAGAAGAAGATCCTTGAGGCTGGATCCGAATGCATCTCACCTCGAGCGGTTGGTGGCAAATACCAGCTGCAGAACGGCATTGCAGGAGGATCTACGAAAGTACAGGCAAAGGAGGATTTTGGAAGCCGCTGAACAAAGACGAAGTCTGAAGAAATGCCGAAGGGACCTTTGCGACTACCACATACCACTGGGAGCGTTATTAAACGAAAATGGGATACCAACAACTTCCCGCCGAGAAATGGAATCGATCGCGAAGAGTTTCTACACCAACCTCTTCCGCTCATCAACACCCGTGCCAGACCCCGCTGTTCCCACTGGAGACACACCACCACGAATTCTTCCTGCTGAAGTACGCGTCGCGATCCAGACCATGAAGACGTCCACAGCTCCAGGACCAGACCATCTTTCCGTGGACCTGCTGAGAGCTGGAGGACACTGTCTACACGAGATTCTGGCGGCGCACCTAACATCTTATCTCCAGAAGGAAAGGATTCCCGACCAGTGGAGAACGTCAAGAACCGTTCTTCTCTTCAAGAAGGGCGAACGGGAAGATCTTCGAAACTATCGTCCGATATGCCTGTTGAGCGTGCTGTATAAGCTTTTCACCAAGATCATTCTCACTCGCATCTCAAGGACACAGGATGAAGCCCAACCTCCAGAACAAGCTGGATTTCGCAAGGGATTCAGTTGCATGGATCACATCCAGACGGTTTCGAGGGTCATAGAAGTTTGCCGGGAGTACCGATTACCTCTCGTCCTAACCTTCGTCGACTACGAGAAGGCATTTGACAGCGTCGAGTTCAACGCTATCCTGTCAGCGCTAGTCGATCAAGGAGTGGATCCGTCATATGTGAGGACATTAGCCAACTGCTACAAGGACTGCACTACAACGCTACAGCTGTTCCATCGCCCCCTGACCGTACCAGTAGGGAAGGGAGTCCGACAAGGCGATACCATATCGCCTAAGCTGTTCACGGCGGCCTTGCAGTGGGTGATGAAATCACTGGACTGGAATGAGAGAGGTATACGAGTTGATGGGAGATTCCTCTCGAATCTTCGTTTCGCGGACGACATCGTTCTCTTCTCGAGCAGTATCAATGAAGCCGAGACGATGTTAAAGGAATTGAACGAAGTAGGGAAGACGATTGGACTGCGAATCAGTCGGAAGAAGACCCAGTTCATGAAGAACGGCCTAATTGAGGATACGGAATTGAAGCTGGAAGATTCCCCAATCACGGAGACCTCTTCTTACGTGTATCTAGGACGTTCAATGAACATGCAGAACGACCTGAAAGAAGAACTTAACAGAAGGCGAAGAGCAGCTTGGGCCGCTTACGGGCCTTTGAAAGAAGCCACCGACCAACTAACGGACCCTGCGCTCCGAGCTCATCTGTTCGATTCAACCGTTCTCCCAGCGCTCTGCTACGCAGCCGAGACGTGGGCTGACACTGCTGCCACGTCGAAAGCTCTTCGTACCACCCACAGAGCGATGGAGCGGAGTCTTCTGAAGTTTAACCGACGTACGCAACATCTTGCCGGACTTCGCAGTTCTGATTTAAGAAGTATGTCCCGCCTACGAGACCCAGTCGAGTATGTTTCGAAGGTAAAGTACCGATGAGCCGGTCACATTGCAAGAAGAACAGACGACAGATGGACGTTAAGAACGCTGGAATGGATCCCTCGCGATGTAAAACGCCCTCGAGGAAGACCCCCCACCAGGTGGGCAGATGTGTTCGTGGAAAGGATGGACCAGCTGAAAAACCAGCTGGAAGCGAATTTTACACCTAGATCTCGTGATCTTCGCCATCAACGACGGATACGAAAATCGTGGTTGACGCTTGCGAGGGATAGGAACGGATGGAAGCTGTGCTGCGGCCCGCACGACACGTGAGGACGGGCCAACTAAGTAACTAAGTAACTAAGTTCGTAAGGCTTCATGTTTGCCAAAAAATCGTGAAACCTCAATTTTCAGCAGTTTTCAAAAAAAGCTTAGATTTTTTTTACTACGTTATCAAAAATCAAACGGTTTGCGCAGACTTGCAGCTTACATCACGATCTACATGATGCCACAAAATGAGATTGCTATATTGAATAGGAAAAAAGTTATGGGAAAAGTTGCAAAACTTATGTGCCAACCTAATAAAATCAAAATAAATGGGATGAACTGTTGGAACAGAAAGTTTTGAGTTGAATAATGAAGTAAAGACAATTCAAATAATACGAAACTCCCTTGATAATCGTTTCGTACTAACAAGAAATTGCTGAATCTTAGTTTGTCGACGTAATTTGGGGGTACATGGTACTACCCAACCTGAGAGATCGCGCCAACTGACTTTGGAGCCTTGGCTTTTCTGGATCTGCCTTTCGAAACATCTTTCTTTATAGTTTCTATGTGCTAGATTTTCAGCTATATGGAGGAGGTTTTGTAGAGTTGGATGTTTTGTGTTTCTGATACACTCAGATGCTGGCGGATCAAATAGTGTTGAATGAAAAGGCCGCTGTTTACTGTCAGTAGATATACTATGCAAGCAACTTCTATATGTTAGGGTAGAAAAACATAGGCGCGTTCGTGGACTGCTACAGTGCTGGACATAATTATAAAATACTCTCTAGAAATCACTGTAATTTACATACTTCTTGATGAACTCGTTTGAAACTTTGTTATGTGGTGCGCATGTAAGCCTACCATAACTCCTCGAAACGGCTTCCGAACCCGTTGATTTCGAAAGGAGAAAAATGGAAAATTCGAAAAAGCCCGCTTGGAAAGCCGGACAAAATTATAAAGACAGCTGTCTTTCTAAACATTATCGCTTTCTTGCCTCCCAAATTTCTCTTTAGAGTCACATCCTAAATTATGAAACTTTTGCGACACCTACGACCCTATCATCCTACTTAAAGAAAGATGATCATTGCATTTTTTGCTTTCAAAGGCATCAAAAATTAAGCTGCTGCAACAAACAGCTGGTTTGGGGAGTTTTCAAGCTCGTGTTTATTTCAAATGATAGTCGTGGAATACACTGAGCCTTTTTGATAATTAAGGTAAAGAGCGCTTCTACAAACTCCGCAATCGCTGATACTGACAGACACACTCCAACCACATTGTAGGATTGTCACGCTTTTACACCACAAAACTCACTTTTCAATGTTCGTGAAGTGATGAACTCGATTTATTACATTGACTGCATGGTGACGCAGCTTTTACAACACCTTTTAGATTTTTTAGTGCTGCAGTTGTCATTTTGATCTGAAGTACTTTCCACGAAAATCCTCTGCGAGCAATAAATTCAACATAATCACAAATCTCACTATTTCCCTCTCTGTTTCATGTCACATTTTATGCGGTAGCTGAGATTAGCTAAGATTTTGAACAAGCGGACTTCTGTTCGATTTCGTGATTTGAGTTGGATATGGTTGTGCAGGGTGCTCCACTCAATTCTCAGAGGATGACAACTGCGGCACACAAGTTCATTGTTGTATAGCCCACTAGTGGCTATATTGCAGCGTTTCTGTAACTTGAAAACTGAGTTTTATGGTGCAAAAGCGGGGCAACCCTATGATGAGGTTGAAGTTTGTCCACCAATATCAGCGACTAGCTGGCTTACCCGGCTCCGCCCTGCCCTGTCAAAACAACTCTGATAAAGCTTTCATCCCCTTCCGTGTACAACCTTTCCCTGTGTCCACTTCTTCTAAATACCAGTTCCCTATTCCCCCTGTGTTAGTAATCAACATGCGCACTTACCTCCCTGTGCCAACTCCGAGCTCTGTAGCTCCAACTTTGCAAAAAAAATCGATAAGATCGATAAAAGTAATGAATAATTTCAAAAAACTATGTTGTATTCGTAATCAGCATGCTCGATTACCCCTCTGTACCAACTTCCAGCCCGTAGCTCAGACTCTGCAAAAAAATCGATAAAATCTATATCGATCGATAACGAAAAGTAGCCTACGACACCCGCCCCGCCCGTAGTGTATGTATGCCAAGTTTGGTCCGAATCGGTTCAGAAATGGAATTTTCTATTCGGAACATACGTATACATATACTGACAGGAAGACATACATACAGACAGACAAACAGACGTTCAGCTTCATATATAAGACTAGCTGGCTTACCCGGCTCCACCCGGCCTGTCAAAGCACTATAACAAAGCTCCCATCCCTATCCGTGTACAACATTTCCCCGTGCCCACGCCTACATGCCAATTCCGCTGTTTTAGTAATCAGCATGCTCGATTACCCCCCTGTGCCAACTCCCAGCCCCGTAGATCAAACTTTGCAAAAAGATCGATAAAATGGATAAAAGTAATGAATGACACTTTAAAAACTAAAATTGTATTCGTAATCAGCATGCTCGATTACTCCCCTGTGTCAACTCCCAGCCCCGTAGATCAAACTTTGCAAAAAGATCGATAAAATGGATAAAAGTACTAAATGACACTTTGAAAACTAAAATTGTATTCGTAATCAGCATGCTCGATTACTCCCCTGTGCCAACTCCCAGCCCCGTAGATCAAACTTTGCAAAAAGATGGATAAAATGGATAAAAATACTGAATGACACTTTGAAAACTAAAATTGTAATCGTAATCAGCATGCTCGATTACTCCCCTGTGCCAACTCCTAGCCCCGTAGATCAAACTTTACAAAAAATCCGTAAAAATTGATAAAATCGATATCGATCGGTGACGAAAAGTAGCCTGTGACACCCGCCCCGCAAAGAAGTGTATGTGTGTCAAGTTTGGTCCGGATCGGTTCAGAAATAAAAATTTCTATTTGAAACATACGTAAAGGCTGCTGCATGACGAAGGCGCAATATCTTTGGGTGCGAACGCGGCTTTATCAGCCGCAGAGCGCATAAGGCGCAGGATTTACAACGGTGCGTGCGCCGAGTTTGCGCCCGCTCAACTACTCCTGCTATTGCACCTTCGTCATGCAGTAGCCTTTACATACGTACAGACATACATACATATAGACAGACAAACAGACATTCAGCTTTATAAATAAGATTACGCATAGTATATGAAAGCGATCTTTACCTTATTAGTCGAAAAGGCCCGATAAATACCAAGTCTATCACTCATAATGAACAAGAATATGAAAACTCCTCAAATTAGCTGTTTTTTGAAGCAGTTTGACTTTTGATGCTTTTGTAAACGAGAAATGCAATGATCGTCTTTTTTGAGTAGGGTGATAGGTCGTAGGTGTCGCAAAAGTTTCATAATTTGGATGCAACTCTACAAAAATATTTGGGAGTCAAGGAAGCGATAATGTTTAAAAAGAACAGGTGCCTTTATAATTTTGTCCAGTTTTCAAAACGGGCTTTTTCAAATTTTTCCATTTTTCTCCGTGAACTCAGTGGGATCGGAAGCCGTTAGAGTTACGGGCTTACATGCACACCACACAGCAAAGTTTCAAACGAGTTCATCAAGATGAACGTACTAGAGTGTTTTTATAATTATGTCCAGCACTGTATTCCTCACTTAGCGGTAGCTTGTGCGAGGAGAGTACTCGCAAGGGCGACACCTCTTGGTGTGATTGTGTAAGTTGGCCGATTCGCACAACCGCAGCTACGATGGGAATTCGTTTACAATTCACTTGCATGCGGCACACCCTGCAGCGGCTTCTAGAGATTGGGGTGGAGGAAGATATGCCACGAGCACCACTCATCACCACCAAGTCACGCAGGATAGCCATCGCCTACTGTCATGCAAAACGGCGATCTTCTGTCATTCCTCTACCCGTTTCCCATGTAGATTCTATACCGTGCAAATGGTTTCGTTTCGTTTTGAATACTCCTTTCTCAATTTGTGAAGCTCTGATTTTACCCTTTTATCGCTGTTCATTGTTTTTTCTCGCCGAGCACAGTAGTCTCTTGACGGATTAGATAATTGAAGCATATTTATTTATGTCCATATAAGAAAACATTGATATTCATTTCTTTGCAGTTGCTCGGACAAATGTGCGCATAGCAGGCTTATATGCTGGAGGATCAGCTCTGAAATTATTGAAATTTGCAAAATCGAAACTGGAGCAGGAAATAGTTGTTGCGACTTGTGGCGGTGTACTTCGAGCAATCGACTTGCACATGGTCGTTAGGATGTGTCATTGGACATTCCTTCGTCAGTCAAATTTTTTTCAGATAGATCTCTCAAATTTGAAGTTATTGATAATCGATGAGGCAGATAAAATGGTTGACATCTCTCGTGGTTTTGGTCTAGATGTGCATACAATTCTTTCAAAGATTCCCGAAGACGTTAAGGTCTGTAGATTTGTAGCAAATGTATTGTTTGGTTTTTTATTTTTGTAGGAGAAGCTTGTGGTTGCGGAGTTCTCAGCCACATTCTATTCGGAAGACAATGCTGTTCAGCTTTCTGATCTCGAGAAGGAACTTTTTCGGTGAGTAGAGAGCACAATCCGCGGAGCTATCAGAATTAATACCTCATTTTTGCAATAAAATCTGGAAAAAATGGGGGAATGCAACTTTTTCGGCATTAGTCGACGTAAGAGTGTCAAGTTTGGTATGACAGAAAATAGTTACAAACTTCCATCCCGCCTCCGTTAAAAAAAGACCATCGCGGAAGCAGCGTCAGAGTCCACGCATATGATAGCTCGACTTTCTCTTTCTGCTTGCGCTCTGTGGCTCACAAAATGTTTTCTTTCGATTACTTATTTAATAAGCAATAGATAATGTTTCAAAAACTGTCCTTGCTATCTGCCACGCACCTTTGGACGCCAGTTTGCAAGCGTTTTTCAGGTCAAAAATTTGAACGCGTGATCGGAACGAAATAATTCAGAATCGCTCAGATGAGTTAATGCTGGAAGTCAGGGCGATTTAGGCATTTGACGCTCTTGATCACATCCAGGGTTGAGCGTGGGGTCAGCGTGCCCGCGTATTAGAGTAAGACTGAGAGGGGGGAGGGGTGGTAATTATTCGAATTTGTTCAAAAAATTGAGGAGATATTACGACTAGGATGTAAAGGAAAACGCTAGTCCGGTGAATATCGCAACCTCACCAGTATTGAAGTATTGATGACTGTGACAGCACACTGATTGATTCCGCATTCGAAGTTTCAGCCAAAATTCAGATCTTATCTCTTACCTTGACATATCATAAGGTCATTAGACAAGCTTGCTGTGTAAAATGGGTATCATTTTTGTAGTCAGCATGTCAGATTACTTCTATGAGCTCTACAAACTATCATCCACTGCATTTTCTTATGTTTCTCAACGTCTTAAAAACGTGATTTTCAAACATGATTAACTTAGTTTCAAACGTGAAAGAAGTCAGCTATTTTAGACTCACGTCGAAGTAATGTTCTTTACCAGTCTAAATTCAACCGGCATGTTTTCACCTTGAGTGCTTCAACTCCACGGATTACCAAGGTTGAAGCAAGCTCAAACACTCACTGTAGAATCTTCGAGGTTCGTATTAGTGAATCACATAGAATTTGGGTTGAAAAGCTTCTTCAGAAATAAAGTTAATGGGGTCAGGCGCAACCTCTCAAAAACTCAGGCTGCGCCTGACCCCCTTAACTTGCCTTCAGTATTCGAAGCTCGCGCCTTTTTTAGTATGAGTATTGAGCCCAAACCCTCTTCTTGCTATACTGAAAAATTGGAGGCAAACACTCCATCCCTGTGGAAGTGTAGCTCAGAAAAGAGGGCTATTCAGACCTGAAATTTGCCGTTAAGTTGCGTGTGCCGCATGGTCGTGCAAGTGCAGAAAGTTGGGTCTACGGATCTAAAAAACAAGCCTTCAATAAAGGCTGGTCTTCCTTGAAATGTCACACCCTGAGGTTCTGGAGTTGAAGCGGGGTGGTTTGGGGGCTCACAGGGCGGGAGGGGGGAGGTCGTTTTTGAAGGAATTGTGCTTGGCCTCTTGCTCAACCCTGATTACAACTAACATGCAGCACGCCTCCACAGAAAGGGTGTCCCATAGAAGTGACACTGTGTGTCTATCATATCTCTCTTGCTCCGATGTCTTTTGCTAAAGTCATCGTTTTGAGTTACGCTGGTTTCGGTTCGAATTTTGCGTGAATCATCTGTCGCTCTTCGCTACCGAAGGATTACGATAAAGACTTCCAGCAATGCAGCAGCGCCCCTTTGGAATAAGCCGTTCGAAAAAATATGTGGAAACTAATCTGGAGAGTTGTGTAGCAGAGTTTCAACGCATTAAGTCCACTACGAAACTTTTTTTTTTAACGATTTTTCAAAGCTCATTCAATCGTGTAATCACATTTTTGAGAAAATTAAAACGAGTTGTCGCGGTATTGGCATTACTTTAGAGGCATTACAATATAGTGCAAGTTTATGCCCAAGTGACAGCGACTCTGGTTTTCTGAGTTTTTAGCTTGTTTGGTTTTCTTAGAGCCAAATGTGAGCCTTAGGCCCCGGGCAGACTTCATGCGATTTGATCGTCGCGACTGAATCGCGACAAGGCAACTGTCACAACATCATTCCGTGCCGATCAACTTGCATTTCGGTTGTGGTACTTTTCCAGCCCGGAATTTTTGAATGTGAAATGAGAATGAATGGAAATCTCGGCGAAGATTGCGACGATCAAATCGCGTGAAGTCTGTCCGGGGCCTTAAAGTCTCAAAACCTGTTGAAAGTTTCTACCGTAATCCGAGAATAAGGAGTGATCCAATTTGCACCATGCTGTAAATATAAGTTGTAGCCAGCAGCTTTACTGGACGGTATTCAGAGATGCACGAACGACATCGAAGCAAGAGATTCTTTGACAATCAAATGTTGTGCACATTCTTTTGGTATACTGGATCTGGGACCGCAACAATCGCTGGGTTTTACGCTCTTTGCTCCACAAACATAACTTAGCTACCGAGGGCGCATGACAGATAACGAAGATTTTCAGCGTTCAGTGGTAATAGAACCTTTGTAGTGTGGACAAACAACTCATTTTCCAGACCTAGAAAAATGAAGAGTGGAGTATCGCAAGGAGGTGTCCTCTCACCTATTTGGTTGTCATTTATACATATGACCTTCCGTTTATCCTAATTTCTCATGGGGTGTTTTGCACTGCTTTTGCCGCACTTTAACACTTTACGGAGTCGTTATGGATGAAAGTGGATATAGACCGCTGCAGGATGCGTTGAAAGGTGTTTAAAAATGGTCGCTGAAATTGGAATTGCCCATCTCCTTAGAGGAAACTAAGGTGCTTCTTTAGGCCCAAATAAGGGAAATTTTCATTATCTCATGGGGGGGGGGGGGGGGGAAATTTGAAATAAGTGAGTCAATACGTGATTTCAGTTTCCTAGTCAGAAATGGCCTTACATTCGTTAGACATTGTAGGGTTATTGCTGATAAGTATGAGAGCTGTATACAACTTGTTTAGGGGCTCTCCTGTAGCAAGGTTGAGGTGTTTTTTGATGACGTATAAGGCCTTCATGAGGCCTGTGCTTGAAAATGCTACTATCATCTAAAGCTCTCACATACAAGTAATTTGAACCTCAAACTTCCGACATTGGTCCATAGATGCCATACGTTTGATTTGATCATGGCGCATAAAACCTTATGTAACGACAAATAAACTGAATAAAAACCTGGCCTTACTTATGAAGGAGTCACTACGGTATGGTGCAAGTTTATATGGTTAACTTGAATTGTTAACTTGTTTGGTTCTCTTACAAGGGACGATACTCGATGTCCGTGGACTTTTGAGATGAGATTCTACCATTACACTCGTACTGGAACGGTGATTCCGAATCTGACTTCCGCTCCTGCCAATCGCTTCAAAGATGTTATGATGGATCGCGCGCATTTTGGCTTTCCAGCGAAATACGGTCGGAGCGCCAACACTAACGGTGCGGTGTGGTCTAGTGATTGGGCGATAGCCTCATGAGTTGGTGCAGGTGTATGATCGAATCTCTTTGTGTTTTCAGTTTTTCCTTGCCTCAATCAAGCTTCTTTCGCATCCTAGAGTGAACGCCTTTAATCTGCAAAAAATGTGGAAATTTCGAAATAATGATTGCTATATGTAAAAATGTATTCAATGATCGTAGTACGAGTAAATTTTCCTGAACAAGCTTAAAGGCAGCGTCCAGGCAAACCTGGACATACGGGGTTCTGATGTGGAAAGTAAATTTGGGGCCCTAACTAAGGCACTGCCCAAGCGGCAGCCCGAATGTTAAACTCACAGTTAAGATATTTGCCTCTAAACTGGACCCGAGATGTATTCGCATGGATTCATGGTGCGACACGCTGGGTCCTCACTTGAAGCTGCTGTGTCGCGCCATGTATGCATGCGAATACGATCCCGGGGTCCAGTTTGGGGCGAATATCTCAACTGTGAGCTCACCATTTGAACTGTCGCTTGGGCAGTGTTTTAGTTAGGGCTGCAAGATTACCCTCCAAGTGAGATCCCCATACCAGATTTGCCTAGACGCTGCCTTTAATCGAGTCAGGGAATAATATGAAAAACGATTTGAATCTATACCTGCATCAACATGTGAGGCTATCGCACTAACCACAAGGCCATAAAGTGGCCGCGGTAGACGCCGTTCAAATGACTATATATCGAAATTCCTCCATAATGTCTTTCAGAGAAACGATTAGCAGAATTGGAAGCCAGATTAGGAATCAGCGTTCGAAGACGAGTGTAAGTACATTTAGTCTTTTAGTCTCAAGAGACCACGGATGAGTATCGTTCCCTTGTTAGAGCCAAATGTAAGCTTCAAAGGCTCAAACGCGACAATCCTTTCGATTTCCTACATAGCCCGAGAATAATGAGGAATGATCTAATTTGCACCATGCTGTAAATATAAGTTGAAGCCAGCAGCTTTACTAGACGATACTCAGAGATTCACAAACTACATCAAAGCAGGAGATTCTCAATCAAGTACTGTGCACATTCTCTTGGTACACTGGATCTAAACGCTGAGGCTCCGCCAGAGTGCCGAAGTTATGCCAGCGCTACGCCAGCATTTCGATCGATACGCGTGTATTTCGTTGGGGCGGGGCTAGCTGACGTCCCCAACGAAATACACGTGTATCGATCGAAATGCTGGCGTAGCGCTGGCATAACTTCAGCACTCTGGCGGGAGCCTGAAGGGACCGCGACAATCGCTGTTTTTTACGCTCTTTGCTCCACATACATAACTCCGCCAGGGGACGCATGGCAGATAACGAGACATCAGCGTTCAGTGCTTTCCAAAATGATATGTTTTTTGGAAACTTTTCGACTAAAAGCACCCTCCTTGTCAGCGACCTGCAATCTTCGCTGAAACTCGATCAATGTTTAGAATAAGATCAGCCTGGCAGGCAACACCATTTTCAGGTTCAAATAAGTATTCGTATACTTGAAAGCATGATTTCACCAAATGTGCTCATTACAGCGGTGAATTACCTGCATTTATTGATGTACCAGCTCCGAAAGGCTATATCACACAAAGAGTAATCGAGGCATGTTCAAGTTGTTCTTGACTATGATGTTTGTGATTTTTACAATTCATTCCAGAAAGGAGAGCGTGTGGAAGGTTTCTGGAGGCCGAATTTTGACAAGGATCTCAGTTTGCTAATGGGTTTGATTGAAGGGGATCTAAGATTGCATAATATGGATAGAGGAGGTATATTTAATTTGACTAGGCAGTTGGGCGCGATCTGGGGCAATGCAATCGCCCGCCCGGGTGAGTTACCCGGACAGGTAGTTTCCGCTTCATAACTCGGTGCTCTGGCGATCTCTGTCCTTGCTTGTCGCTCATATTTTGGAGGCTCTACTACCCTAATATCGTAGCACAATGTATAGCAGCACTTTGCTGTATAATCTAAGATAATTTTATTTGTATGATCCCGAACGGGATCTCCCACTGATCACGCTTATTTTCAAAGTTATTCATATTTGCAAAAACTCGAGGAGAACGTTACAGACTTTTGCTGTCGGTCTATCATAACAGTGCTACGCATGTTTTTAGTAGCACAGATGAAATGTGCAAGTTTTGAGCTTTTTGATAGAACCCAACTCGCGGCACAAGTTCATCGAAGATTTTGTCGACTTGATTTTTCACTTATTTCTTTCACAAACATGCGCAGCACTGTCGTAGTAAATCGACAGCAAAACTCTGTGACGTTTTCATTGAGTTTTTGTGGGTATCAATAACTTTGAAAATGAGCGTGACCAGTGGGAGATTCGCGATCATACGGATAACGAATTATCTCAGCAAAATGCTCTACTCATTGTGCTACAATAATAGAGTAGTAGAGCCTCCAAAAGATGAGCAAACAAGGAAGAATACAGATCCCCACAGCACCGAACTGTGAAGCGGAAACTACCTGCCCGGGTAACTTACCCGGACGGGCGATCGATACACACCCCCCTAGATGCGTGCCATTATCCTAGCCCGTTAAAGGCAGTGTCCGGGCAAAAACTCGATTTTGAGGTTTTTTGCTTACTTGGGCCCATTCGCTACGCTGAATCCGAAAATGCACATTTTAGAGCGCGAAAATGGCGAAAAACGGCTTTAACACAGGAGGGAAATGAGCAGGTGGGCGGGGTCCTCCCCACTGCGAATTCACGTTCCCGGCTTCCGGAGCGACCTTCTCGTTTCCGGTTTCAAGTCAATTATTCGCACTTGGCCAATAGCGATGTTAGGACGGCTAGCGGAATCGACAAAACCGCACTGGGGAAAGCCCCGCCCACCTGCTGATTTCCCGCTGAATCCGAAAATCCACATTGGAAAGCGCGAAAACGGCGAAAAAGGGCCCTAACACAGGAGGGAAATCAGCAGGTGGGCGGGGCTTTCCCCAGTGCGATTTCACGCTCCCGGCTCCCGGAGCGATTTTCTCGATTCCGCTAGCCGTCCTAACATCGCCACCGGTCAAGTGCGAATGATTGACTTGAAACCGGAAGCGAGAAGGTCGCTCCGGAAGCCGGGAACGTGAATCCGCAGTGGGGAGGGCCCCGCCCACCTGCTGTTTCCCTCCTGCGCTAGAGCCGTTTTTCGCCCTTTTCGCGCTCTACAATGTGCATTTTCGGATTCAGCGTAGCGAATAGGCCCAAGTAAGCACAAAATCTCAAAATCGAGTTTTTGCCCGGACACTGCCTTTAAAGGTGAAGTTTTTTGAAGAGAAATATAGAAAGAGGTAAAGTGAAATAGCAAGCGCAGCAAAATTGGAGGAAACCAGAGGAGAACACTGCAATAAAGTTCGAAAACTTGTGCACCGGTTCTCAACTCGGATAGACGAAAAAGTTTTTGGAATTGCCTTCAAACCAATCACGATTCCCGGTATAGCGATTGTTAGAAAGGGAACAACGGATGGGAACTCTTTAGGGTTGTTTCATACTGCCGCACTGACTGCAGCAGTCTGCACTGACCGCAGCAGACTGCAGCTGACTGCAGCTGACGGCACTGACTGCAGCAGACTGCAGCAGACTGCAGCTGACCGCACTGACCGCAACGACCGCAGCGGCTGTAGCATGCAGGCGGAGAGGATAAATAGTTGTGGTTTAAACAAACAACAACAATATATACGTAAAAGCAAAAGACAACACGGTTTAGAATGTTACAAAACAGGTATATGCAGTGATAGGAGGAATCAAAACGAATACGAACATACCAAAGAAAACTATCGCCAAAATTTGATTGAGAAGAATTCTGACGGAATTTATGATCTTCTTATGCCTAAATCACGCTGTTTTGGTAATCGCGGTTGTTTTCCTTTAAGAAAAGAGGCTGCGACCGGTGCGGTCAGTGCGGTCAGCTGCAGTCAGCTGCAGTCTGCTGCAGTCTGCTGCAGTCTGCTGCAGTCAGTGCAGTCAGCTGCAGTCTGCTGCAGTCTGCTGCAGTCAGCTGCAGTCTGCTGCAGTCAGTGCGGCAGTCTGAAACAACCCTTATCAATACGGTCCACTGAAGCAAATCGCACATCGAAGCCAGCCTGATCTTGTCCTTCATCATCCCTTTCTTGTCGCTTTGTTTCCAGCAACATGTCCGCATTGTTCTGTTCTCCTCATCATTCTGAGCTGGAATTCCTGAGCGTGGAGGAAATGGTTGCGAGTCAATTAAAAGCACAATGAAAGTAAAAGCATTTTCTTGCAGCTTATTCGCAACATATCTTGCTGTCGAATCGAAATCTTTTTCTTTTTTATCTTCGCCATTGCCCCGCGCGGCAGGTTCGGCGGTGTTGCCATTTCTGTTTCTATTTGACTCGACCAGCTGCCTGTCGTAGTGTGAGTTTTACAATTTGCAGTTCGCTCCGAATGGTGTCTATCCAGCCTTGCTTCGGTCGGTCACTTGGTCTTTATCCCTTCGAATCTAAACGAAGTGCTATTTTGGCTCCTGTATCATCTTCACTTCGTAAAACGTGACCATCGTAATCTGGCACCTCTCATCTTATCCGCGATAAGTGCTCACAAATGTGCACATCGGTGTACAGGGCTTATCAGCTGCAGTATCGGGTGCATCAGCAACTCCACTCCGCGTGGGACTCTGTGCCCCTTCCACGAACACGCTCTATAATAGTATCCAATCAGATTGTATGTCTCCTTTTTGTGAAACCTTGGCAAACCTTGGCAACCAACGGTAAAATCAGTATCGATGGGCAGCCATTGGAAAAGGTCTCCACATTCAAATGCATAGGCTCCCGAGTGACGTCGGATTGCAAAGCGATCACTAATGCTCATGCTATGACGAAAGCGGAGTAGCTGAATTGGCGGCAAGTTACAGGAGTACTCTGCGACCGCCGAATTTTGATATTACTAAGTTAAAAGTATACCGGGAGCAGAACTTTGGCCAGCAACTACGAAAAACGAGCAGATCTCGAGCGCGACAGAGACGCGAATGATACGATGGATACTCTGCTTAACGCGAAGAAACAGCTTCACGTACAGGGCTTATCAACTGCAGTGTCAGAGGTACCAGCACCTCCGCTCCCGCTCGCCGCTTTGCATGGATTCTGCACCTCTTTCGCGAAGATGCCCTCTAATCACTCTCCCACCGCAAGCATGGGAAAGGGAAGCCTCAATTGATTGGATACTGTTCAGTTTTCTTTAAGCCGTAACAGGTTTTTAAGGGAACACTTTATTTACTGCCCGACGTTTCGGCTGAATGCCGTCTTCAGGGGTCTGAAAGCGAGTCAATCACTCATAAATCAAACGATCTAGACCACCAGACACTTCCTCCAAACCGTATACTTGACTCATCCATTGTGACGCAGTTAAGTTCTCAAGTTGAACAGCTTACCAAGTGTTCCTGGTGAGGAGCGTAAGGATGTCAGCTCTCTCTCACGGTCGCCCACAGCAAATGATGACAAAATGAGCGGTCCGATAAAGTACGACACCTTATATAGTGTAGGCTACTCACAGCTCGCAAAACGAACGAACGCCGCCCAGTGAACCAACGGTCTTTTACTCATTCAGCTCCACTTACGACTAATGAAACGGCCAGGGTCACTATCATAGGCAATGTTCATGTATCTGCCAACGCACTAGACCTACTCAGCTTAGGACCATCCTTCGCGCCTACACAAACGGTCAACTCAATGGTATACCGCAAAGTTCTAGGATCCTTGCAGCGCTTTAGAGATCAGTTGCGCGCAAAAATCAGGCATGATAACAGTTTACAGCCGCCCTCTGTCTTATGTAGAAGGGTACTCCCTCCTATTCCTTTCCCATCATCCTTTTACAAAGAGACTGATTCTTGTCATGAAGCGGATGTTAAATTTTGCATACTGTCGGCAGGAATTTTGAATGTTCTCAACAAACATCGTGGTATGAAACAATCTAATTTAACATATACGCAAAGACAGGGTTTCAAAGGGCTGCGCGAATTGACCTCCAACGGCAATATTCGTCTCACTGTTAGTGACAAAGGAGGCAAATTGTTATTATACGCAAACGCTCGATCGCAACATAACCGAACTTCATCTATCCGATGCTACAGTTTATCGTCGCGTGACCGAAAAAGAATTCCTTTCTCAAAGCAAGCGACTCAACCACATCTGGATGATGGTCGGAAGCAAGCGGGACTAGATGAAAAGTTTCTTAGTAGGCTTAAAATTGAAAATCCGGCTTGTCCTGTCTTTTATGGCCTCGTAAAAACACATAAACTCGCCTTAACTGATCCACGAGATGTGACTGCGTAAGGATGTCAGCTTTTTCTCACGGTCGCCCACAGCAAATGATGACAAAATGAGCGGTCCGATAAAGTACGACACGCTTATATAGTGTAGGCTACTCACAGCTCGCAAAATGGTAAAAACGGTTTCAGATCACTAGTGATAGACAAATGTTCGTTCCTGCTGTTCATTTTAGGATTACGAGCAAGTATGAATGAAGCCTCTAACGCTTTTCGAGCAGCAATACGTTCTTTGACGGCCAAAATGCAACACTGGACTTCAAAATCATCTCCCCCATGGTACTCTTTTCTGTGCTTTCCAAGAGGACTTACGAGACTCTGTCTTCTCTTACTGGCCAGATGTTCGCTGACACGTACATGAAGCGGTCGACCAATTTCGCCCATGTAAATGGCATGGCATATCTTACACTCTAACTGATAAATCACTCCGCATTTTGAACAGCAGACATGCATACATACAGACAGACATTCAGCTTTATATATAAGATTACGGACCAGTTGTTTTTTGATGTTGTCTTGGGGTATGTTCACAAGAACAACATCATCCGCCAATTGCGCTTGTATTAGACATTGCTTGAAAGCGTTGGTTGCTCTATCGGACACGAACGGTAAGCATAGTGATATACGTGATTGAATCTGGTTGCTACCGTTTGCGCATGTTCTTTTGCGAGATTTGGACTGCAGTTGGTAACCGTTCTTACTATCTCGTATGCCAATTTCGTTAATTCCAGTCTCTCAACTTCACCGCTGTAAACACTGCGCGCTGTTTTAAACATATTGCGAGTAATCGCTCCTTCTACAGCAGATGGATGCGCAGACGTGGAATGCAGAATTATATTCTTAGAACTCTCCTTCCGATACCATTTGACGTGTGCTGCTCCATTTTCCAACATCACCTGTGTATTTAGATATGATAGCCAGCCATCGTGTGGTTTTTGTCTTGTCAAGCTGATGTACGGCGATTGTTCATTGAGAATTCTAAAGCACTCATCCATTTCGGATTGAGTTGCAGTAGCAATTATAGTTAGAACCGAATATTCGTGTTCGAATAATTTATTCGAAATATTCGACTATTCGAATATTCGACTATTCGAATATTCGAGAAAGTCCAATTATTCGATTATTCAAATAGTCGAATAAATGAAAAAGGCCTGTATTCGAATAATTCGTTCATTCGATGACTTGGAAAAATGAGTTATTCGAATATTCGTTTATTCGAGGAATTTCAAAAGACAGTTATTCGAATATTCGAATATTCGAGCCAACTTGAAAGACAGTCATTCGATTATTCGAATATTTGAGAACATTCATTCGAACATTCCATGTCAAAAGAAAACTTCAGCTGTTCTATGAGTACAAGTGTGTCCTCGATCGGTCAACTACACAAATGAATTTTCATACGACAGAATGCTAGCAAGCTTCCCTTTTTAAGGCATGGGTCGCGAGTCATGCCAGAGCATAGTGATGGCGAGCCTTATGCATAATTCATTTGAAGTGCTGAACTATCTTCTGGAAATCGCGTCTGAGAAGTTGAGATGCAATATCATGCGGAAATACCTCCAGGCTCTAAATTGGGTGAAGAAAAGCCGTCATTAGGCTAGCGGACCACTGCTCCTCAAACAGCTTGCATAAGCATGTGAAGGACCAGCAGTCCTTCAAGGCAGCAGGTATAGGCAACACTCATTCCTTCAACTCGAGATCTTCACTTGCCTTGCCAGCCTAATCACCGCTCGCATGTCAAAATACCTGAAAGATACGTTACAGCGCAAGGCTAGAGCAAGGCAGGTGAGGACCTGAGCCGCTTGACTTGTTGCGGCAGCCTGTATATCAGTCATTACATCAAATCGGCTGCCCTTATAGTCCGAAGGCGTAGAAAACTAGCGTTATAATGTTATAAAGTTAGTAGAGGAAAAGTACTCCGAGTAGGCGTGTAGGCTGAACAACAATTATTTTGAACCTGAGTAAAAGATATGGAAGATCCCTTACAACAAAAGTACAAACCTCAATGCAACTGAAACAACTTTGTGAAAATTCAACCCTACAGCGGAAACTGTGAAACTAGTGACTGATAATTCCCGACAAGTATTAGATTATCAGCTATTATACAGATATTTCCATTATTCTTTTTCTGGATAGATGAGCGCAGAAGTATTAGGTTGTCCCGAAAGTTTTGTCCGTTTTTTTCATCGCTCACTAGAATTCACAGAACACCATGAACAATTTAGATACGATATGATACATATTTTTATCTTCTTTCTTACAGCTGTATGCTCTCTGATTTACTCTGTCTTTGCAATGTTATCGCTACGGCTTCTGAGCAGCTCAGAAGTAACGTCAAATCTTTACTGAATTTAAAATTTTTTATTCTGATGTCTTCAAAGAGCGCTGATAACGGTTATGTAGAGCAAGCCTTTGCCTACATTGCACCCATTTTGGATTACATGGGCCATGTTTACCAAGCTCGTTGTAATTATTTGTTTGACAAAAACTGCGGGTTTTTGATTATGTTTACCACGTAAAAGTACCGAAACTTCCAAAAAGCTGCTTTTTCAAAGCAAATCAAACTTGTTCATGTAGCATAAATAATTTTTGATAAGAATCATATTTCAACTCGCAAAAGCTTCAAAAGTTTTCGTGTATTTGCTGCAGTTGCGTGTTTCTTGACTCTGAAAAAAATCGAGATTTCCGAAGAAATAATGTTTTTGAAGCTAAAAAAACAGCAAATCAAGAAAATTCAAAAATATTTCCTTGTAGTCCGAGAATTGCTCTATTTGATCCATACTTAGTCCTTTCCGAAACTTTGGAATAAGAAAAAAAGTAGCCTAACTTTGAGCAGATAAAATTGGCGGATGGAAAATTTTGGCAATTATCAAAGAAAGCATGTAAGATTGTGCTTCGAAAATGCATTCTTAAAAGAGAAGGAAAAGCTGCATCGAATGCGTGTTGAAACTCATTCAGGTCTTTATTGTGCGTGGTTTTATAGTGGCATGAAGAAACGGACAAAACTCTTTCGGGACAATAGCAGAGGTTCACTGATTTTATTACTGTGGGCCTTCCTCGTGCTCCCCAGTGCTAGTTTTAGAACTCACGCAATGCTGACCATTACAAATAAATTACAAACAACTACCTACTCTTAAAGGTTTTCCGTGTTAAATCTTTAGCTTTGGGAAAAAGTTCTGTGTAGCTTCGGGAAAAACTTCTGTGAGGAAGAATAAATGCGGACTTGAAACGATTACTAAGTAAGGCATAGTAGCCATCTTAGAAGACCATGTACACCTTGAACTGCATGTTTGAGTAAACTTCTTCTGTTTCCTATCTGAAATCCTACCAACGACAGTAATCCAGTCATCCTACCACTTGCTACACATATAATTATCAGCTACAAATCTAGATCAAATATAGCGATTAATTTCTTGCAGAAAACCGCAACAAAGAAAAAACCAGCATTGTTTGTTGCACGAGATTATTCGAATTATTCGAATAGTCGAATATTCGGTTAGGTATGATTATTCGATTATTCGAATAGTCGAATATTCGACCACATGTAATTATTCGATTATTCGAATAGTCGAATGTTCGACCAACCCCATTTATTCGAATATTTGTTCATTCAAATTTTAAATGTAGCATTATTCGAATATTCAAATTCGAATAATCTGAAAATCACATATCGAATAATATTCGTTCGTTCGAATGTTTTTCAAAAGCCGATTATTCGAAATTCATTCGTTCGACGAGATTTTTCGGTCGTTTCAACTATAGTAGCAATGTAACAATCATCGATGTACCGACAGTACATCAGGGGACATCGCGATAATACCGGCTCCTCTATTTTGCTCATGAAGCAAATAGCGAGCGCGGGCGCTAGTCTTTGTCCCATCGCTAGTCCTCTTAGCTGTGCATAGTATTGTCCCGAAGACGTTGCATGCCAGGCATTCCTTGACCAAGGAGATGATGCGCGCTTTACTGAGCCCGTATGTTTCCATATTGACAATATGGGAATCGAGAAGCCCAGAGAGCGCTTGTAATGCGTCATTATTGGACACATTAGTGTATAATGACACAACATCAAATGACTCCATTACGCAATTCTGGTCAAAATGCGTTTTGCGTAGTTGTTCACGGAAGCGGCTTGTGTTCGGCAAATGGGCAGGGATCTTACATAAGAGTTGACTAACGATCTTGCTAAGGAACCACGAGATTCTGTCGGTTGGCCCACCTATACAGCTGATTATTGGCCGAATTTTGCAAGACGCAGCAGTTACATCTCGTGGATCAGTTAAGGCGAGTTTATGTGTTTTTACGAGGCCATAAAAGACAGGACAAGTCGGATTTTCAATTTTAAGCCTACTAAGAAACTTTTCATCTAGTCCCGCTTGCTTTCCGACCATCATCCAGATGTGGTTGAGTCGCTTGCTTTGAGAAAGGAATTCTTTTTCGGTCGCGCGACGATAAACTGTAGCATCGGATAGATGAAGTTCGGTTATGTTGCGATCGAGCGTTTGCGGCATAATAACAAATTCGCCTCCTTTGTCACTAACAGTGAGACGAATATTGCCGTTGGAGGTCAATTCGCGCAGCTCTTTGAAACCCTGTCTTTGCGTATATGTTAAATTAGATTGTTTCATACCGCGATATTTGTTGAGAACATTCAAAATTCCTGCCGACAGTATGCAAAATTTAACATCCGCTTCATGACAAGAATCAGTCTCTTTGTAAAAGGATGATGGGAAAGGAATAGGAGGGAGTACCCTTTTACATAAGACAGAGGGCAACTGTAAACTGTTATCGTGCCTGATTTTTGCGCGCAACTGATCTCTAAAGCGCTGCAAGGATCCTAGAACTTTGCGGTATACCATTGAGTTGACCGTTTGTGTAGGCGCGAAGGATGGTCCTAAGCTGAGTAGGTCTAGTGCGTTGGCAGATACATGAACATTGCCTATGATAGTGACCCTGGCCGTTTCATTAGTCGTAAGTGGAGCTGAATGAGTAAAAGACCGTTGGTTCACTGGGCGGCGTTCGTTCGTTTTGCGAGCTGTGAGTAGCCTACACTATATAAGGTGTCGTACTTTATCGGACCGCTCATTTTGTCATCATTTGCTGTGGGCGACCGTGAGAGAGAGCTGACATCCTTACGCTCCTCACCAGGAACACTTGGTAAGCTGTTCAACTTGAGAACTTATCTGCGTCACAATGGATGAGTCAAGTATACGGTTTGGAGGAAGTGTCTGGTGGTCTAGATCGTTTGATTTATGAGTGATTGACTCGCTTTCAGACCCCTGAAGACGGCATTCAGCCGAAACGTCGGGCAGTAAATAAAGTGTTACTTTAAAAACCTGTTACGGCTTAAAGAAACCTGAACAGTATCCAATCAATTGAGGCTTCCCTTTCCCACGCTTGCGGTGGGAGAGTGATTAGAGGGCATCTTCGCGAAAGAGGTGCAGAATCCATGCAAAGCGGCGAGCGGGAGCGGAGGTGCTGGTACCTCTGACACTGCAGTTGATAAGCCCTGTACGTGAAGCTGTTTCTTCGCGTTAAGCAGAGTATCCATCGTATCATTCGCGTCTCTGTCGCGCTCGGGATCTGCTCGTTTTTCGTAGTTGCTGGCCAAAGTTCTGCTCCCGGTATACTTTTAACTTAGTAATATCAAAATTCGGCGGTCGCAGAGTACTCCTGTAACTTGCCGCCAATTCAGCCACTCCGCTTTCGTCATAGCATGAGCATTAGTGATCGCTTTGCAATCCGACGTGGTCACTCGGGAGCCTATGCATTTGAATGTGGAGACCTTTTCCAATGGCTGCCCATCGATACTGATTTTACCGTTGGTTTGCGATCTGCGTTCCAGGTTGCTCGGTCTTTCTAAGTTCAGTCGCGCCATATGGGCTAATCGCGTTCTCCATTTTACGGTTGCCTTTTCAAACTCCTGCTTCGATCTACTGCTCGACGTCATCCGCACACAGGAGCGTCCACGAGTGCGCTGAATGTTCATAGTCACTGTATCCATGGACGGTAGAAAGAGAAGTGGTGACAGACTCGATCCTTGGTGTACTCCAAATTGGATTAGGAATTATCGACGTTCTCACTACATAGCATACGGCGCCTCGCGTTCGCATAAAGAAGTTCGATCTAGCGGACGGACTCTTCTGGAAGTCGCGTTGTCTCACTGCAAACCAGATCAGCTTGTATGGTATCCGATCAAATCCTTTTTGAATTAAGGAGTGCAAAATGGATCGTGTTAGTAATCGTACGGCATGGATGGCGTTGAGGATACCAGATCTTCTACAAAACCGCATTGGTTTGGGATGACCTCCACGATATTCGGAAGCGTGTATTAATGACTCGTTATGGTAATGACTCGCTCGAGGATCTCCATCGTGTGACGCAGAAGCGTATCGGTCGATATAGCTCGCTGACTTCGTCCTTGTTCCTCCAGATGATTCTTTCAGAGAGTGTGACACTCATAGGACAGGTTCGCGGCACTTGCCTCTCGATGTTGATCTGCTTGACAAGTGATGTAAGGTATGCCACTGTTGTATCACCATCCATACTTCGGCAGGTATGTCGTCAGACCCCGGTGAATTACCGCTAAACGTCTTGTTCAGTGGCTGCACAACTTCTGTCTTTTCGATCCAAGGTACTGGTCCGAATATGGGCGTTCCTTGGCGGGTGCGGAAACTCTTCATTAAATAGACTCTCCTAGTATTCGCTCCACCACTTGAGTATCGCCCTCGGCTTCGTCATGAGATTACCCGCTGCGTTTTTGATGCGCTGACATGGTTGAATGACTTGCTTCGCTCTATGTCCGGCAGCGGCCAGTTAGTAAACCTTGTTAGCTCCAGCAGGTCCTTCCAGCTCGTCGTAGAGTCTCTTGGGCTGCACGACAGGAGGCACGCCAAAAATAGGGGGGGGGGGGGGTGGTAGGCCCGAATCTTTTGTAGTGTGCCTCTTTGGCTCAGCTACCGCTCTCGAGTTCAGTTCCTGATATCGACGGAAGCTCTCGTCTGTATGAGAGCGCTGCCTGGTTTTGGAGGCTTATTTCATCTCCTTAATTACTTGCTGGGCTGACCCAGACCGTCACTAGATCTGCTTCAACAGACCGGCGTCCTGGCAGAATGGTCTGCACTCGAAATCAGATCGATGACGTTTTTTACATTATAAGCAGAGCAGGGCTGTTTGAATAACGGAAAAACCACGGAAGAACAGACTGTAGCCAAAGATAGGAATTCCAAAAAAAAGGACGGTTTTGCCAATTTTCTCGCTTAATTAGAATTCAAGTCGGCGAGTTGTCAGGATATGTGCTTCAAAAGTTCTAGAATGGTAGACTGTTGTGAAAATGGATTCAAAACAACGGAGAGTCTTGAGCATTGCTTTGTGGAAGGCCTGGGATAGCGTGGCAGCCGCTGCCACATGTAAGTGGAGACGCAAGCGTGCATAGAGAGTAGAGACTGCATTTGGCCGTAGTCGGGAAACTCCGCGTGTTTGAAGCAAAGCCTCGCATAGTTATACATCATCATGTTCCTCAAGAGGGAACTAGAAGCACAAAACGTCGCCGAGGTGAAACCACTCTACGACCCTATAAATGTGTATTTTCATGTGTGGGTTGTTCTTTAAAGTTTCAAGCGCAGTTTTGTTTTCACACTAATCCATATATCGTTTTGGATTTATAAAACACTTGCTTAATCCAAGAGTCGATTGCGTGAGAAACCTGTTTCTGAAAAAAATCCGTAGTCAAATCTACTTTTGACACGATAAGCTGAGAAACGCACTATTCTGGTGCTGGTGCAGTCAAACGGGTTATGACACACTCTATGCACTTCGTTCGGTATTTCCAAAGTGCTTATATTCTTTCGGCTTCGCCCTGGTTGTTTTCAGTTTTATCCGGATGAGGGTCGTGCCTTACTTCATTGCTCATAGTGGAAATCAGAATACGGCTTTATGTTATGAAAAAAATTGCGTTATGAAAAAAAAATGCGTCGGCGAGCTAAGTTCTCAGTGTTCACGCGCCAGGCGCTGAAGCTAGGACTTGTTGTGCCAAAAACTTGTAGTCAATTCGAGTAGGAGTTTTACTGCATCCCAATATTGACTACAATCAACATTGGGATGCAGTAAAACTCCTACTCGAATTGACTACAAGTTTTTGGCACAACAAGTCCTAGCTTCAGCGCCTGGCGCGTGAACACTGAGAACTTAGCTCGCCGACGCATTTTTTTTCATAACGCAATTTTTTTCATGATTGTTGATTGTTCGGAGCGTACGTCCCCACATTTTATTACAGGTCCCTTTAAAAAGTCGACAGTGATATTTGTGGAACGAAAGATCACGTCGAATTATCTGGCTCTGTTCTTTCAGCTCAATGGGTATCGTATGGAACCGCTGAACTCGTGCGTACTTTTATTATGCGTATTTTTTCTTCTCCAGCAATCAATTTTTCAAGGGACTTCACTCCAAAGCAGAATCGAGAAGTACTGAGAAGCATGGAACAGAATGAGATCCAGGGAGTAGTAGCCACCAACAAGCTGTCCCGAGGGCAGGACATCCCAGAAGTTGACCATGTAATGTGATGGTATTGTTTGTATCGACATCATCATCTCGCAACACTAGATTAGCTGTGATCAAGTCACCGTACAATACCGTTCGTAGTTTGTGAAAAAAATGGCGGTGGCCGCTTCAGGCGGTGGCCACCGAAGTTAGGCGGCGGGAGCCTAAGATCGGGCGGCCGCCGCCTAACATTTTTAGAAATCCTCGAAATAGCCTTATCTTGATTCAAAGTTTATGAATTTCATATCTACTCAGGCAATCGCCGGGGGCAGGCGGGCACCGGAAAAATAGATTGCTGATCTCTCGCACCCCGCTCGCGGATTTTTTGGAAAGCAATCAGGACTTTTCGGAAGACCACTTGCTGAGTTCTCGATTTTTCAGAGATTCAGCAATATATCTGCAAAAGATAAGAGCGAAAAAAATTCAACAGGCGGTCTCTCAAAAATCCGCTGACTCAGCAAGCGGTCTTCCGAAAGTCCTGATTGCTTTGCAAAAAATACGCGAGCGGGGTGCGAGAAATCAGCAATCTATTTTTCCGGTGCCCGAATGCCCCCAGCGATTGTCTGAGTAAGAGTACCATTCAACTGAGCTCAGCGAGGTCCATCTTCCAGTATGTGGATGTGTTACAGTCTGCAGGATACGGTAGGTCACGTTAGCTTTCACAAACAGACTTTTGTTTGGATGGATTACCCAGTGGCTGATAATATTTACATTCGTTTGCTGTTGTTGGCACTTTCTCTGGATAGTGTAGGAGCAAGAGTACCATTCAAGCAGTAAAAAGTCACTTCGCACGAATTCGTTTGAAAATTCGCTCAGAGTGGGTCATCGACGCGCAATGATTATGCGCAAGATATTTGCAGCTTATATGTGAGCCCGCACGGACAAGCGACGACACCTTATAAAAACTCGCTAGTACCTTTTCTGATGGAACAATCTGTGAAAGTGTCTACTATTACTGATACAACTAAACCAAAAGAGGGTAGACTGTAGGGAGTAATTTTAAGAAACCAAAAGATTACATCTTACAGCTCGTAACGGAGTGGTAGCAGTATGCAAACTGAGTTACAAGTGAGTCGACGATAATTCATTCGCTGAACATTGTATGGATACAATCGGAATACGATGTAGTATCACACTTGAATATGTCTGCAAGGTTGCTCCCGCGCTTTCAAAGAATAGCAGTTGATTCCTATTATGACGTCATCCTGTAAGAAATCAACTGATTTTGAGGCATAGCACTTACGTGATCTAGCTGTATATAGTGATCACAATTTCTTGTATGGACGTGTTTTTGCGATGATATAGCGCACCGCATATTGTACATAAGGAGCTTTAGTAAGCATTTATCGGTAGAGTGTGCCCAGATACCGTCCTTAACAAAAAATTGACTGTAGCCTCTCTTTGAAAATTGAGATAATGGCCGGTGAATTCTTGAGATTCGCAAGGTCCACGAACAATTTATATGCCACAAATCTGCAGCAACATCTTGGAAAGCTAATTTGGCATCAGTGCTTTGATTTGCATGCTATTTTAAGTGCTTAATTGGAGTTTCGCTTTGATCTTAGGTCTTCGGTTATGTTCTGTGGGTTTTTGTAAGGGCGCAGCTCGAGGCTTCTTATAGATAGAGAATTCTCATAGGCGTCATCCGAAGAGTAACTTTCCGAGTTTTATAGCAACCTTACAGTGCCAGAAAATTCTTTGATATGAAGGCGAGAACGCGGTAGCAAATTTTTGAGAAGTTTACGTTCATCTGAATCCTATCTACCGTTACAGTAAGAAGCTATCTTGCTTGATGAGAACGCGAGTTTATAAGCTCATAACCTGGAGTGCATTACGGAAAGAGGCCTGATTCAAGCATTGCCGGATAGAGGTGCTCACGACTCTAAACTACACATGCACGCAAGCAGGTTCATCAACAGATGGACAAATATGCAGGCGAAGTTGTCACTTTGCCACCTTGTCCGGCATGCTGTTTACGAAAAATCACATTTGATTTGCAAGATAGCTTCTTACTGTAAGATTACGGTAGATAGGATTCAGATGAATGTAAATTTCTTGAAAATCTGCTACCGCGTTCTCGCCTTCCATCAAAGAATTTTCTGGCGCTGTACGGTTGGTATAAAACTCGGAAAGCTGCTCCGCGGATGACGCCTATGAGAATTCTCTATCTATAGGAAGCCTCGAGCTGCGCCCTTACAAAAACCCACAGAACATAACCGAAGACCTAAGATCAAAGCGAAACTCCAATTAAGCACTTAAAATAGCATGCAAATCAAAGCACTGATGCCAAATTAGCTTTCCAAGATGTGGCTGCAGATTTGTGGCATATAAATTGTTCGTGGACCCGCCGGCCATTATCTCAATTTTCGAAGGGAGGCCACAGTTAATTTTTTGTTGAGGACGGTATCTGGGCACACTCTACCGATAAATGCTTACTAAAGCTCCTTATGTACGATATGCGGTGCGTGCCCGGCTCCGCCCGGCCCTGTCAAAACGCTATGTTAAAGAACACCATCCTATTCCTGTACGAACCTTCCCCTGTGCCCACGCCTACATGCCAAATCACTATTCCCGCTGTGTTAGTAGACAGCATGCTCGATTACCCCCCAGGGCCCGGCACGCGTTGGTTTGGAGGTTTTTAGGAAACGAAGTCCCCCATGGCTTTGCGAAAGTCAGTAAGGAAACCCATATTCAACCAAAATAGCAACAAAAAAGCGAACAAAGCGCATTTTGAGGTATGTAATACAACAAAGAAGCAAAAAGAAAACATTTCGAGTCGATTAAAGGCTCTGCCATTTGGTATAGTACCATTTTGATGCTGGGAATGTCGAAAATCTCATCTCCAACCAAATCTGTAGCCTCAACAATCCTGCGATGCATTTTTCGCCACATATTTTAAAGGACACCGCAAGTGATTGGAGCGCGATATCTATCAACGCGTAGAATTATACTACTTTTGACTCAAAAAAAGGGGAGAGGCAACGGTTTGATCCGCTCTCTTCACTATACGAAAGATTTTTGACCGTTCTAATCGTCCAAATCAAAAAGGTCCAAAACTTATGTGAACTCTCCGATATTTATGCTCCGAACCAACCCAGTTGGTTTGGTAGTTGGTCTAGAAACCAACAAATTCGAGAACGGATATTAGGACACATAAGTTTTGCGAACTTTTTACATAACATAGTTTGGAGTAATATTGTATATACATAGCCCAAATTCGGAGCCATGTGATTGTTTGTGCGCTGTAAACAAGCCATTTGTTTGTTTGAGTCTTGCATTTGAAATTCGCGCGCTTGCGAAAGAACACGTTCAACTCGTGAAACCTGACAGGTTTGTCGTGTTTTTTGGCGCTTCCCAGGACCTCATAAAAACGATGTCCCCGTTGCTTCTAACTCCAAAAACGAAGTCCAATTTGACCCCAAACCATCGCTGCCGGGCCCTGTTACCCCCTGTGCAAACTCCCAGCTCCGCAGGTCAAACTTTACAAAAAAATTAATAAAATCGATAAAAGTAATCGATAATCTTGAAAATTTATATTGTATTCGGAATTCCCATGCTCGATTACCCCCCTGTGAACTCCCAGCCCCGTAGGTGAACTCTGCAAAAAAAATCGATAAAAATCGATAAAATCGATATCGATCGATGACGAAGAGTAGCCTACGACACCCACCGGGGCCCGAAGTGCATGTATGCCAAGTTTGGTCCGGATCGGTTCAGAAATGGAATTTTCTATTCGGAACATACGTACAGACAGACAGACAGACAGACAGACAGACATACATACATACATACAAACAGACATTCAGCTTTATATAGAAGGATATGCGGTGCGCTATATTTATCATCGCGAAAACACGTCCACACAAGAAGTTGTGATCACTATATACAGCTAGATCACGTATCGTTCCCCTCCACAGCTCGTGCTGCCCTTGTGGCGTCGCGGACTTGCCACGTGTGACTAACACATTGGCAACGTTGCCAGCAACACGTTGGCAACATGCAGCAACATTTGGCTTGGCCAAAATGTTCTGCCAACATGTTGGGGCATGTTGCAAACATGTTAGCCACAAGTGGCAGGTCTGAGACGCAGACCAAGGGTAGCACGAGCTGTGGAGGGGACGATAAGTGCTATGCCTCAATATCAGTTGTTTTCTTACAGGATGACGTCATAATAGGAATCAACTGCTATTCTTTGAAAGCGCGGGAGCAACCTTGCAGACATATTCAAGTATGATAGTACATCGTTTTCCGACTGTATCCCTACAATATTCAGCGAATGAATGTATCGTCGACTCACTTGTAACTCAGTTTGCATACTGCAACCACTCCGTTACGAGCTGTAAGATGTAATCTTTTGGTTTTTTAAAATTACTCCCTACAGTCTACCCTCTTTTGGTTTAGTTGTATCAGTAATAGTAGACACTTTCACAGATTGTTCCATCAGAAAAGGTACTAGCGAGTTTTTAGTAAGGTGTCGTCGCTTGTCCGTGCGGGCTCACATATACAGCTGCAAATATCTTGCGCATAATCATTGCGCGTCGATGACCCACTCTGAGCGAATTTTCAAACGAATTCGTGCGAAGTGACTTTTTACTGCTCCTACACTATCCACAGAAAGTGCCAACAACAGCAAATGAATGTAAATGTTATCAGTCACTGGGTAATCCATCCAAACAAAAGTCTGTTTGTGAAAACTAACGTGTACCTACCGTATCCTGCAGATTGTAACACATCTATATACTGGAAGATGGGCCTCGCCGAGCTGAGTTGAATGGTACTCTTAGATATGAAATTCATACACTTTGAATCAATAAGGCTATTTCGAGGATTTCTAAAAATGTTAGGCGGCGGCCGCCTGACCTTAGGCTCCCGCCCAAGTTTGCCGCACTTCGGTGTTCGCCGCCTAACTTCGGTAGCCGCCGCCAATTTTTTTCACAAATTACGAGCGGTATTGTGAAAGGCCTGCACGCATTCGGTAACCTCTTCGATATAAAGTAGATTGCGTTTGGCGCATATTCGCGGAGGCATTTGCACGCCGAATGTATCCTTTATTCTTGTTGGCTATGATAATAGTTTTTGCTAGCACAAAATTCGGTACTTTTCCGTTATCCGGACCCATTTTTTCAAAGAAGCATATTGCTTCATTCCTCGTACCATATTTGGTCCCGACTTTACAGGAAGGAGTGTCAACCTTCTGCCACGTGTCAAAAAAATTTGACATGTCTTTTACATGTTTAACAGGTTTAACCAAGAGTTTGAGTTGCCCTACCTAGCGACGTAAGTTCAGTCTTTTTATTAGTCAATAGTGACCCCATTTTCGACTAAACTATCAAAAATGAGCACTGTTATAATAATAACGTCATTCTGTTACTAATTAAACAGATTAGACTTGCCAAGAGTAGAGAAGTGGACTAGGATCCCATCATCTAAATGACAGAATAAGCAATAGCAAGGAACTTTGAGCCATCATTTATAGTCCCGTCTGGCTAAATTCGCAAGACGAAAAGTTTGAAGAAAAAGACAATGCTGAATCGTTGCTGAAAGCGATCAAGATGTTCTGATATAAATTTCAGATTGTTTTGCTCTCAGACAAACCAATTAAACAGCTTTAGGTGATCACAAATGCTTTTTTACCTCACCGGAAGTGATTTCGAAAAAACATGTCAAAATGGACCAAAACGTGTTAATATTTTTCTGACACGTGGCAGAAAGGCAGTCCTCGTGGAATCCATAAAAAATTGTTCTTAGACTGAAGAACGTATTTTATGAGAGCTTTTTGAGAAAATGGGTCCGGATAACGGAAAAGTACCCAAAATTCTATCAAGCAGCGTTTCGCGCTTTTTGCTCTAAGCCGCGCTCCTTTCATCGCCCTTGCCCGGTCAAATCCGCATCTGGCCCGGATGCGGTCCAGTTATGAGAAACTACGGGATTTGATCTTTAAGCCATTCTGTGAATCTGGCCTCAACCTAGAATCACAGTGTCGATCATCGGCGATCATTTTTGTTACAGGCTTACGGTGAAACTTTGCGTGCATGTGAACTGAATTGTGGATTAGCTGCCGTTCGAAGAAAAGTTAAAAAAATCTGAAAAGTAGTGTAGTACGATTTTACGCTCCTCCTCTCACCGATTCTTTACAGTTTCTAATGTTTTTGAATGGCATACCCATTTTTTCAAAGGAAGTGGAGAACTCATCATGTCCTAGGAGCAATCGCAGGCAGCGAGCATGAATGTTTCCTGCTGGTACTTTCCAGGTCGGGCGGGCTACCTTAGGCTCTGGTTCCAATATGGGAGGTCCGTTTAATCGAGTGACCTTTTTACGTAACTCCTATATCACTTTGAAGAGCAATAAAAGATGGTTCCAAATCTGTCTACATTGTCAAACCTTCTGGACGCCTAACTATGAGCGTTTCCGGGATAAAAAAAATTGAATGAGCAACTCGATCAAACAGATGTTCCATTGTTACTTATCACACTTTATCCAATAGGTAGTTTATGTCTAATACTCACACTCGACACTGCTCTACTTGAGCGCTGAAAAGCCCGTAACAGTTAATTTTACCTAGGTTCTGCATCCATTTTTTGCTCCAAAAAACACTCATAACCCGGTATCCAAGAGGGCTTGGGCAAATAATAATAACAGATCTGGAATCAGCGTTCAATGCTCTTCAAAGCGGTATAGGACACTTCGACACTTCTAAAAGACCACTTCGTCCTAGCGGACCTTTCTTGTAAGTTCCGTCTCCCCTGCCTCACAACTGTGCCTCGCAAAATCTTCGCCCTCCCACACAAATCTGTTAAACAAGGACGGAGCACCAGTATTGGGTCTTTTGGCTGCCAAAATTTTTGGTGTTCGGGTTGATTGAATTAAAAAACAGGTACGTCATTTATACACGACTCGTAAAACGCACCGTTCCTTCGTGCTTGGGAGCACGGCTCGGCACAGGTGGCTTGTAAGCCAGCTGGTACGTTTTTTGGGACGAAAAGCAAAGGGGGTTTCTTGTGACCGAAGAGACACGGAAAATTGGCGACGGCGACCTTTTTTTTATAGTCGACGTTTCGTTTTTTGGGGGATTTTGGGGAATTTTTCAGGTTTTTAGAGGAAATTTGGATGAGGGTAGATGAGGGTCAAAGGGAACTTCGTAAAAATTCCCAAAAGTCAAGGGGGACTTCGTTTTTTCCATTTTCATCTAGCCACCTCGTGCCGAGCCCTGCTTGGGAGAGACGGCAGATGGTAAGAAAAACGGAAGAGACTTGATCAGAGAGATGCCGTTACGTCCGCTGTCCTCGTGTTATAAATCGCCTACACTCGTGAAATTAGGGTACTATAATTTGGCAAAAGATATCGGGAAGGACAGATACTATGATCAAACAATGCATACATACAGTCGAGTAGATTTTTTGCTCAATATAGTGTGCTTGCACAGCAGGTGAAATGCGGTAGAATTTGCGAAAATAGCTACCCCTGTGACGCTGCCCAATTGCGCGCGCAAAATACCGGCATTACTGGCGTGGTCATTGTTCACGCACAAATTTTACCGCATTTCACTTGCTGTGCGAGCACACTATATTAAACGGAAAGTCTAGGAAATATGTATTCTGCAGTGCAATCTCAACATTTTGTTCGTCATCTGGTTAGCCCAGCTCCGTTCTGAATATACCAGAAGAGCAGTGGCGTACCGAGGGGGGGGGGGAGAGAAGCGGCCTCCCCTCTCCCCCGAGAAAGGATCGCGAAATTTTTTCAAGCTACTTATACGGTCATAAAATGTGCAGCGGCTTGTCTATACTTGTAAATAATTGTTATATTTCCAAAAAATTCTGAAAATCAAGTTTAACCTTATTTTAAAAGAATTTTTCGGGGAGTGGTTGCTGCCACGCCCCTTTTTTCTGAAATGTTATGGGCCCGCAAAAAATTTTAGGAAACATTTTTTTCGGAGTGCGTGGCTAACGCCATCCACCCTCATTGAGAAATAATGTTTTTCCCCTCCCCCTCCCCCCGAACGGAAATCCTGGGTACGCCACTGCAGAAGGGGGATCAGTATAGGCGGAATAAATCCGAAACTAAATTCTTTTCTGAGGCGTTACTAGATGGTCATTTTGTCCAGATAGAAATCAAGCAGAGTTGTAGTCTATAAGTCAATTTACCCTGACAATCTACGGTGAGTGCTGAACATGAAAGTGCAATGGATCGAATTCAGTTTGATTAGACTGTTTTCAATTTATCAGATTTAATGGCTGTCCATGTTATGTCAGCTACGCTTGAAGATGTTTCTTTTAGGTGATCGTCTACGAAATGTCGCAGAACTTTGATGATTATAAGCACAGGTTAGTTATCATCCAAGAACGACAAACTCTGTCAGTCGCCTATGCAGCGTGCACATCATTTTCATTGAAGTTCCTTCACACAACGCAAAGGCTTTACTTTTTGTGTCCCTACTGCAGGACAGAAATAGATTGTCGTTGTACTTTCAAAGGAGCAGATTATTAAATTTTGTGAAATCTGCAAAAATAAAGTTCCTCGTAACACCCCTTCCCCCTATTCTTTGTTCTGCTAGTAGTTTTAGACACTGCAAAAATTAGCTCATATAGCACTTTAAAGACGGTATCGAAATTTGTTACAACTTTTTTGCCCTTTGACGGGACTATTTTTGACTATCGTCTTTTGTTTTTTAAGAACATATCAAATTCAAGCGTCGACCTCTAGTAAAAGCTGGTAGAAGTTGTTCATTAGCTTGGATCTGTTACCGAGAAATGATAGCATCGATCTGGTTAGTGGCTTTACAACTCACCCGCGCTTGCATAGCTGCCGGGAACTAGTTCTCCCTCACTGTGCTTGATCTAGCAGATTTCCAATATGTCGCAGAGCGTATGAAGAAGCGAAAGGAATGTATGTGAAAGGGGGAGTCCTTGGTAAAATTTGGAACTGCCCACTTTAACAGAGTTCTCTAGATGAACAAAGACCAGGGCCCGGCAGGAGGTGGCATTTCAGAATTTTGAAAACGATATCCCCTTTGAAGCCAAAATTTCTTACGACTTTCCCTTTGACCCTATTTTTGACCCCCGTAAGTCCCTGACAAACAGATGTACACAAATAATAAGATGGGCGGCCTCAGCGCTTATTATAGTAGTACTACCTGGCTTTCCTGGTCCAGCCCGGGTCATCAAGGTTTCAGCTCAATGGGTTCATCCGCAAAGAAATCTATAAAAAAGCATAGGGTCAAGATTTGCACAAACTTTGACGTTTATATATTAAGATACTATTCATTTATTAGTCAGCTGCGAAACTTTACAATTTACAATAACCGATTGCGATTGGAGCGCGCTTTCCGAGGCCGATCATAACGCTGTGAACCCTATTTGGGGCTGTATCGAAGCGGTGCCTTGGTGGTTTTGGAAACGGATTTGAACATGTAGTAATACTCTCGACCTAGTCCACATTTATGTAAAGAAATCCGGGAAATTATGTGAAGGGAAGCAGGGAGCCACCCCAGGTGGCTCCCAGGTGGCACGGGAGCCACCTAATTTTGAAAAACATTTACCGTTTTTTAAATTCACATAAGTTTCTCATAATTCTTCATACTTTTTTTGTGCTCATGGTACTCCAACTACACAGCAAAGTTGGTGCCATATCGTTACTTGTGCATTGAAAACGAGCCTATTTTGTTATTTTCCTCTTACAAGAATTGCGATTTGAATTCCCGCCTGCGAGCAGGCTAGCGATAGGAGCACAGAATCTTCACATTGCTGGAATCTAAGTTCATAGGACAGTAGCATCAACAAGGAATGATGAATAAAGAATGATATGTGCATTGTTTATCGGTAAACAAAGGGGAAGTCGTTATAGAAAGCATAGTTGGCCTGGGCAAAGGGGAAGTCGTATTTTGGGCTCCGCCCGGACCCCAAAATACGACTTCCCCTTTGCTTTTTCGGGCCAAGAACGATATCCAGCTTGTGAAAGCGCCACCCCCGCCGGGCCCTGACAAAGACCATGCAGAGTGTTCATGGTGTAATATAAATAACTTCGTGGCTTGTCACTGTTTCTTAGTTTGAAAAATCGTTGCCGGACAAAAGAGATCAAAAAGGTGCATTTGAGCGCGCGCATGTCTTTCCATATAAAGTTTCTGTTGGAGGTAGGAAAATTACTTGCTAATCAGTGTTCGCGTTTACGACACCTTAGCACCTGTTAGAGAAATTTTTGGTAGTTGAATCATCGTAGCATATGGCGTTGACGTAAAGGCCACTTTCTGGATTCACAATGCGAATGATATCGTTTTCGAGAACTGCTGTTCCCTCATCACATTCTCTGTCGTGTTCCTATTGTCACCTCACAAAGTTTGTCTAAACGACGAGGCTTGATAGTATGTAGTTCTCGTGTGATAAGTACGGGTCCTTATGACCACGTTCCTCAAGCACAGTTCGCCATTTCACCAAGCCTGTCATAGCGTATTTGACATTTTTGGGCACTTCTCTTACATTGTGTTCTGAGTTGCATTTTTTTTGAAGGTGTCTTGCTTTCGTGAATAGAAAAGTTTACTTGGAAGATATTCCTCTAGGATTGGTCGGACAGGCAGAATGGGAAGAGGTGGAAGAGCTACAGTGCTTTTCAGTGTGGAACTGGATTACGTACACATTATCAACCTATTTGAGGTACGTGTTTGACTTTGTTTTATAGTATCTACAACTGATGTCCGTCACTTTGCAGTTCATGTGCGAGCACGATCAAATCATACCGCAGTGGTTATACACCGAGTATATGAGGTGCAAACAGAATATGTAAGTCTGTTGTATACCTCAATGTGCGGCAAATGAATGCTGAGCTCCCAAAAAACGCAGACCCGAAAATTTGGAAATATTACGAAAATCAAAATTGCTTTCGATTGGTCCGATTTTTGCTCATCTAGAAAGAGAAGGTCACAAAACCCGTGTTCTTGGCTTTCCCGCCTTTTTTGTGACGTTTTTGGGCTTTCTTGAGCATGCTCAAAAATTGCAAAACTGAGGTAATTCTCTTTATTTGCTTGTAACTTTCGATCTTTTTCGTTCTAATTCGTGGGAGAAGCACCATAGTAAAGAGTAGAATTTTCTTTATCAAATAATAACACTTTCGAAATTTTTCGTGATCCAGCTTAAAAAATGCTAATCTTGAGTAATTTTATTCAATTGCTTCTAGCTCTCGAACTTTCTCACGTCATCTCATGGCAAAGATACTGTTGCAAAGAGAAAGGTTTCCTCTTTCAAACAAAAATCAAAACGGAAAATTCCACCAAGACGGAAGGAAGTTATGATATTTTAAAAAACTGGCGAACGAATTTTTGAAATGACCTAATATATATCCTACTATAATAACGCGCTAAGGGTGTTTACGTTTTTTTGTGTGTGTGTGTCTGAATGTCTGTCTGTCACGAAATTAATAGCGCGAGTTCCAGCCAACGTCCTGAGCCCAAATCTTGCATAGCGCATGCTACCAGTATAAAAGTCCACCATGCGAAAGCACGAGCGGATTTGTTGAGTGGGTTCCTCAGAAATTGCGCGTCAGCCGGGTCCAATTGGCTTTCGGCCGCATATCGGATCCATATCACCACTTTTTGCAAAGTCGTGGATGTGCTTAGCATCTCAATGTACAAGCCATGGGCTTTGCTCCAAAAAAGGGATCAAAAGTCTACTACTTTACAAAAACGACGCCGAAAAGTATTGATTGCTCGATTGTCGATTTGCCAAGGTTTTACTTGAGCATTTGAGAAGATTTTTGCATAGAGATGTGGCTCAGAGTGTTATTGTCCTTATAGCAAGTATCTAGCCAGAAAAAAGTTCAAGAGCCTATTCAAATTTGCATTTGTTCTTCTGCGAAAAATTTCGTCCTCTCAAAATTACCGTTCTCACATGGAAAAGCTTTTGGAATGAGTAGTTGTTTTCATTTTATTCGTGATATTCGGCATCGTCCGGTGAGTTTCAATGCCATCACAAGGCATGAATGAGTAAAGCGTACAGAGTAGGACACAGCGAGCCTCTGCGAATCAGTGCATTTCATAGCGCAAGCTGCAGCAAATATTTCGAGCTGATTTTCTGGCTATAGCACGCCAGCAGCACCCAGGTTGATTATGTAAAGAAGTGAGCGAATCTGTTTCGGTTGAAAATCGCGAGTCAAACGGATCCACCAGGCATTTGCTAAGGCAAAAATGATCCTAATGCAAGGAGTCTGCAGTAACTATAAGACTTTTAACTTGGACATCTTCTAAGCCCTGGAATTCATCGCAGATACATAGCAAAAAGTTAATTTCGTGCAAAAGTGGATTCAAAAAGAGATGACTCAACTGTTCATTTTCAAAACACTCACTGTATAGCTAGAAATATTCTAGGCTGGGAATGTAGCGTGCATCTGTTGTTGTTCTAATTAGCCAACATCGCATTGATAGAACGGATTCAAAATTACACTAACCGTTCACCAAAAATTTCGCCACGCTAATTTTACCGGTTTCACATGAAAACCTCGGAGAATGAATGGTTGTTTATATCATATTCTTCCCGATCAGAATTTTTCGGGGAGGTTCAAAGCAATTTGAGAGATGAGGCAGGGCGCTGTTTAGCTCCGAGGACAAGCATGGACGCGCAGACCCTCACGGCACCATATTCATGGGGTGCATAGAGCCAGTACCTGCTGTAGACGTACCACACTTTGCCTTTCTTAAGAGGAGATATTGCTCAAAAACTACAGAGTAGGACCAGTGCGATCCTCTGCGAAGCATCATCATCCACTTTCATACTTTCACCACCACCACTACTAAACAAAGCTCTCGAAAACACTACAACTACTAAATCTTACCATTAGATAAATAAACAAGAGACGAGCCGCGTCGACCCATGCTGACGATGTCCCCATAAGCTCATCCTACTATAATAACGCGCTAAGGGTGTTTACGTTTTTTTTTGTGTGTGTGTGTGTCTGAATGTCTGTCTGTCACGAAATTCATAGCGCGAGTTCCAGCCAACGTCCTGAGCCCAAATCTTGCAGCGCATGCTACCAGTGTAAAAGTCCACCATGCGAAAGCACGAGCGGATTTGTTAAGTGGGTCCCTCAGAAATTGCGCGTCAGCCGGGTCCAATTGGCTTTCGGCCGCATATCGGATCCATATCACCACTTTTTGCAAAGTCGTGGATGTGCTTAGCATCTCAGTGTGCAAGCCATGGGCTTTGCTCCGAAAAAGGGATCAAAAGTCTACTACTTTACAAAAACGACGCCGAAAAGTATTGATTGCTCGATGGTCAATTTTTCAAGATTTTCCTGATTATTTGAGAAGATTTTCGCACAGAGGTGTAGCCCACTATGTTTATTGTCCTTACGGCGACTACCAATCCATAAAAATTCCAAAAGCCTATTCGAATTTGCATCTGTTCTTCTAAGAAAGATTTTATCCATGCGAAAATACCGACCTCACATGGAAAACCTCTACGAATGAGTAGTTGTTTACGAATTATTCGTGATAGCCTAAGCCTACATAGCGCGGTGAGTTTTAAATTTGCGTGTCAAACGGGTCCATGCGCCTTTTGGCACGCAAAACTGGGTCGCTAAGGCCCCGGTCAGACTTCACGCGACTTAATCGTCGCGACCAAATCGCCAAGATTTCCATTCATTTTCATTTCACATTCAAAAATTTCGGTCTGGAAAAGTATCACAACCGAATGCAAGTTGATCGACATGGAATGATGTTGTAACAGTTGTCTCGTCGCGATTCAGTCGCGACGATCAAATCGCGTGAAGTCTGCCCGGGGCCTAATTCGACTTTTTGCAAAGTTCTCGGCGCGCCATAAATTCTAGCCGAAAGAACGCTCAAAAAGGCTTCTTTTTTTTTTCGAAAACAGCGCCAAAAAGTGATGAACGCGTAGATAGTAGATTTGGTAAGGTTCTGTTTGAAAAAACTGAAAAGATTTTTGCACTGAAATGTAGCCCAAGATGACTATTATACTTATGACGATTCCGTTGGCTAGACATCAAAAACGAAGCTCTTGAATATGAGGCTTCAAATTTTGCGATTTTGAGTTTGGTGCCAGAAAATCGCAGAGTGCCGCTAGCTAGCCGAAAAAAATCTGTAGAATTTACCTACACAGCAGAAGTCCATCTCTTACTTTGGAAGGCTTTAATCTTGCACGGTGAAGCAAAAACAAAAAATTTGTGAAAAATGTCATTTTGCGGAAAAAATCCCCTCATGTCCGCAGTTTTTCTGCGAAAACACTTTTTTACACTCGAGAAAACGTCGCAAGGCTCTAAATAGGCACCATGTCCAATTTCTGGTTGCAAGCTGTGTTTCTGTGGAAAAATTACAGCGATAAGGGGATTTATCCATTCAAATAAGAAATTTCACAAATTTTTTGTTTTCGCATTTCCATGCGAGATCAAGGCCTGCCAAAATAACTATAGACTTTTGCTGTGTAAGTAAGTTCTACAGATTTATTTCAGCTAGCTAGCGGCCCTCTGCGATTTTCTGGCACCATCAAAATCGCAAAATTTGAAGCCCCATATTTAAGAGTTTGGTTCTCGATGGCTAGCTCATGGAATCTTTCGCTTGAACTTCCGTCATATAGCGTAAAACTTCTAATATTTTAAGCATGCAAGATTTGTGAATTTAGGTTGAGTCTTTGTAAAGTTATTGAATTTTGTTTAAATTACGCAGTGAGATGGAATAGTTCAAAATGGGATTCGCAATTGCAAAAAAAAAAAATACAAAACTTCTCACGAAGAAACCATTCGAGCGATTCGCACATCGCTGGTACAAAAGTAGCGAGGCGACATGGCTGAAATTGCGTGATGTTGCAGCGATATTCCCGCTGAGAGTGTGCCCGACCAAAAGAGTTCCGCGATACGTCGCAGCGTCAATCTAAGGTCTAAGGCATACCTCATGCGATTCCAGTCGCTGCGCGATTTGGCACTGCAGCGACTCTTCATATCTGGCCGTAAGCGCGCTTTGCATGGGTTAGACTTGACGGTTTTGCTACAGCTTACGGAAGCTACGCGCCTATGCATTCGAGATCCGTGCACGGTTAGTTTGTAGGAATCTGGCGATCCGCCAAGTCGCGTGGATGTAGCGATTTGACGAAATCGCGCGAGGTATGCCTTAGGCCTAACACAGACGCGGCGCGACCAAAGAGTTGGGCGCGCGTGCGCTGTGGACTCGGAACATATGTCCGAGTTGGAAATCGCGATGCGACAGGAATCGCGGTATGCCTTAGGCCATATGGAGTAACCAGCCTGTACTTGAGACGCTGCCAACTGATTTATAAATCATTCAGGAGGACATCACTGTCAATGTCGGATAGCTTTGTATCAGCGGACTCAAACATATCAGAAGCGGAAGAGAGCGACGACGAAGTGCAAGCTGAAAACATAGTAAAAGCGCCGAATGCTGTTGAGTGATTGAATTTAAGCATGACCGAGGGCATTGATCGCTTGTTTTTATATAAAATGGGAATTTGGATGGAACATTATGTCTTGCATTGCGAGTTGCTTCTGTTTGTCTACCTCTGCATCTATTTAAGTGTTATCCCATGCTATGATTATCTGACTAATGTGAGAGGATTTTGTCTTTCGATTCGTTCGCCTCATGTAAGCCAAATTGTACATATCGCGATGATAACGATAAACACGAAGGCGACTGATGGATCGTGAGGTGAGTCAGTTTTGGTAAAAAGGTACTCGAGTCTATTCGAACGACGTTTACATGAGGGGACTCATGTTGAAGTCAAACAAGTTATGCGTTTACATCGGTTCGTCAGAACTATTTGTAGTAATGGTCAACGGTCCTGTTTGGACTTAGGCTTGTAGCACACAGCGTCAAAGCGTCACCAGCTTCAGGAATAGTCACTCCGTGGTGGCGATGTGATGTCGCATTTCTGAGGCGAATCGTTGCCAAAAGTTTCTTCGTGTAGCTATTTTTTGTGAGTGTCAACCCCTGAAAATATACGCGAAAACTCATTGCAAGTGACATACTTCTGCATGTGAATATTAGGTTCTCCTAAAAGGTTTGTCGTTTTCTTTTTAAAGATTCAAAACTTTTTTATTTCAGTAAGTTTGGTTAATTGATATTTTTGAAGAAAGGAAACCTTCATTTTGTGTTGAGATCTTAGCGAGTTTCTGATATGCGCTGATGCAATATAATATTAGGTTGTCCCGAAAGTTTTGTCCGTTTTTTTTCATCGCTCGCTAAAACTCACAGAACACCAGCTCAAGAACGACTTAGGTATCATTTGATTCAGATTTCTATCCTCTTTCTTACAGCTATGTTTGCTTATCGCCTTGGATTTTTGAACAGCTCAGCAGTAACGCCAACTTTCTTGAATTTTAGAAATTTTTATCCTGATGTTTTCGAAGAGCTCTGGTAACCGTTATGTAGAGCAATCCTTTTGCTACATTGTGCCCATTTGACTACAGGGGCCATGTTTACCAAATCCGTTATAATTATTTATTCAGTAAAAAACGCTTCTTCTTCATCATGTTTACCACGTGAAAGTACCAAAAATTCTAAAATGCTTTTTTGGAGGCAAATCAAACTTGATTATGTTAATCACGTTTCAGTTCGCAGAAACTGCAAAAGCTTTTGTGTATCTGCTGCAGTTGCTCTTGCATGACTTTGCAAAAAATCGATACCTTCGAAGAAATAATTTTTTTAAGCTAAAAACAGCAGATTAGAAGAACCGAGAAATATCATCTTGTAGTCCGAGAATAGCTCTGTTTGATCCATACTTAAACCTTTCCGGAACTTTGGAATGAAATTTTTAAAAATTAGCCTAACTTTGAGCAGATAAAATTGACGGGTGGAGAATATTGGCAATTATCAAAAAAAAAACATTCAAGATTGTGGTTCGAAATATATTAGGTCGTTCCGAAAGTAATGTCGCTTTTTTCAAATGAACGCCACAGTTCATGGAATCAAGATTTTCTAGAGCTCTTGGAACCGGCCGATGCAGCATTTCGTCCTCTTTCTAATGGTTGTAATTTCATTGCATAATATTCAGTGAGCTCCCTGAAAACCACTAAAACCTGCAACTCATGCTTTTTGTCATGGTCAAGTTCGTCTATTTTTCTATATTTTTGTACTGATTCCCTGAAGATGCACAAGTAGGAGATAAATAGAGCAAACCCTGTAGGACACAAAACATTTTTTCTTTTCCGTAGTTTGCTTCTTAGAGTTTATAGAATCAATTTTTGCTATCAAATTTCAGATTTGGTCAACTCAGACCTCACAGAACAACAACCGGCAAGCAACTCGGGTGTCATTTGACGCAGCTTTTCCTCCCCTTTTTACAGTTTTTCTTTTGGTTTCCGATTCATAAAGTTTTCCAGCATAAAATCAGCATAATTCAGGATTTCCAAAGCGCCTCAGGCTGTACCCAAAATTTCCGAAATTTTCAAAATCGTGCTGCTTTCTAGGGTTTGCTCAATCCACCTGTTACATGGACTTTTTCGGAGGATTGTTGTAAAAATTTAGAAAAATTGTGAAACTTGACCTTATCAAAAAGCTTGAGTCGCAGATTTTGGTAATTTTTCTGGAGCTTATCGAATATCGTGCAATGGACGTATGATTATTAGAAAGGGAATGAAATGCTGCACCGAATGCTACTAAGACCTTTTAGAAATCTTGCTTCCATGTAGCGTTCACTTGAAAATAGCGACATTACTTTCTGAACGATTTAATATTCCGTAAGAGAGAAAAGGAAAAGCTGCATTGAATGTATAATGAAATCATTCAGATCTTTATTGTGCGCGGTTTTATTCAGATAGGTTGTAAAGCTCCATCGAAAGTATAATGAAACTCATTCAGGTCTTTATTGTGCGCGGTTTTGTTCAAACATTGGACCTGCATAAAGTAATTAATCTTTCCAGAGTTACGGAAATGTGCATGTGCGTCAGGTGACTTTAGGATCGCAAGGCCTTAAAATCATGGGAATATTCCGCATAGTACCCGGAACAGCAATTTGAGGCGCTTCCTGGAATACCCACTCCCCAGCGATCGTGATATGATATTATGTTATCTTCGTACTTGGCCACATTTTACACTAGAAATTAATAAGTATGTCGTAAGCTTTGCGGAAACTCTTTCCTACAAGTACTCATATGATTCGTCTCAAACTTTTTGAAAAGAGCACTGAATCTTGTTACATTAAATCTCAGCAGGACCGCTAAAGGAGTTAATAAGATATAATCCTGATTTTGGCATTTGGTCAGAGATTCTCCAAAGCAGTTGAGAGAAAAGTAATTGAGTGTGATCTTTGTTATCAAATATAATATGTAATCAGATTTGGCGATCCGCAAGCTGTAAACTATGAAAATCATAAGTTTGTGGAACCTTGTGGTTGCCGGCATTCCTGCTCTCACCACGGACGATGTAGGAGCAAGAGATTCGTGGATAATAACAAAATGATACCATATGTAATCAAGAGTTTTGGCTCAGTACAGGCAAACGGCGAAGGCTGTAAAGCGGTTTTGCAGGTAACAGATAATTTTGGATTTGCTTGAAATGATCAAAACAATTTGATTGCAAAATTTTTTGCTTATGGGGATCTGAAATTGAGTCTTGCTCTCAAAAGAGTCCAGATTAACCATACAACCATTGCTTGCTGAATTTCCGAAGGCAGTATGCGGGCAGTCTCGGGAGTGCCTTATTTCCAGTGATACTGAAGCCTCCACATGCAAGCCCTGGCCCGGTTTCCTCTGCAGAATGTTGCCTCTGGAGCGAAAAAATCGTTCCAGAAATTTGGATATAGCCATCACTCTACTCACCTCGTCCTTACTGGGGTTGAGCAGCCCTGCGAATCTTTTTACGCAGTCAATTTTATAAAAAAAGTTTCAGCATAATTTTCGATAACTACATAAAATCATGCTTTTTCCGGAGAGACCTCCGGGCTCTGCACAAACGACATCCCCTTTGCTTCCTACCCCAAAACGATATACTAGGTTGGTCCGAAAGTTTCGCGGTTCTTTGAAATGACCCGCAAATTCGGTACAGTAAAGATAAACAAACACTTCAAGCTGTATCCGATGCAAAATTTCTTCCTCTTTCCAGCTGTCATATTCCCAACGTGATTTGTTGATAGAGTGTTGAGATAATCGCTGGAAATTGCAACCCTTCTTTTTCAACATGTCCAAATTTCGCCAATTTTTTAAAATTTTTATATGAGACTTATGGGGAGTATTAAATAACCAAAAGGTAGGGCAGATCTTTTGTTAATGCATCTAGTTTTTCTCTTTTCTCAACTGCATTTTTAGAGTTTTGCTAAATAAATTTCCAACAGTCTAGAGTTTCGAAATATTCGCATAACTTGTTATTGCACCAAACATTGCAAAATCTTCAGATTAATGAGTTTTCAAAACACAATTATCATTATTATTAATCCTACAAACTAAATGAGCAATTTTCGCTTCAAAAAATGATGACTTTGAAAGTTAGAGTTTATCAGTGTGCACTCGTGAAATGGAGTAATACTGAAATTTTCCCTGCAAGTTTCGAGCATCTCTCCAAGAAAAAAAAATAAAAAATAAAAATAAAAATTTTGAAAATCAGCGAAAGTTGAACATGTTGAAAACGAAGGGTTGTAATCTCCAACAAGGAACAAGGATCTCAGCACTCTTTCAACAGAACACGTTGGGAATATGACAGCTGGAAAGAGGAAGAAATTTTGCATTGGATACAGCTTGAAATGTTTATTTATCTTTACTGTACCGAATTTGCGGGTCATTTCAAAAAACCGACAAAAACTTTCGGACCGACCTAATACAAGCCTGCATAAACTATCTGCGCCGAGACCCTGGTGTTCTTCCCCATAGGTCCAATTGCTTTGTTCTTAACCTTGCCATGAGACTCTCCGTTCTTAGGTTATTTGCATATTAATGTTTAGTATAAAGAGCAAGCCCTAGCACCAGCTCTTTTTGCATCTCATGGGCATCGAAGTACAGAAACATGAACTTCTCTACAGTGCGTAATAGCGGATGTTGTAGGATAATATCTCTAGGTAACTCGTTGTCTGTAGCTTTCATCTCTCCAATTTAGAAATCAATTGCAGCTTTCGATAAGAATCTTAAAACTACTTTCTGAAATTCTTGTTCTTCTAGAATTACTCACCTTTCAGCCACACACATCACAAGTTACTACAACAAATATAATTACGCTGAAGATTTTTGAATCTGGATAGATGACTATGAGTGTGATTATATTTGATGTTTTCGCGGAGTAAGTAGTATGCAAGACTGATTGCGCTTGTTTACAAGCACAATTGTTTTGCGCACTTGAAACTTATTACCATTTATGCAATTAATCCTTTCGTTCTTTGCCATTTCGAATCAGAGATTTTGCCTTATCGAAGTTACGGCCATCGATAGCTCTCATAATTGATGGGGCAAAGGTGAAATATTCGGAAAATGGCCGTATACTCTATATACTAAATGTAATGATAACCTCTGCAGCGCTGAAAGTTTGCGCGAATTAAATTTGGCCATAGAGCTTCTCGCATTCTAGATTTCGCGTCCAGCGACCAGTCGTTCTGCCCAAGTGTTGTCGGCAAGAAAGCACTACATTGACTACCAAGGACCCCAGAGTATACATGAGAAGTTTGTCTATGGGGGGGGGGGGGGGGGCGTGGCGAGAGCGAAGAGTAGGTCGAGGGAGGATGTCGAGGCAATGTCGCCGGTAGGCTTTATAACGCGAATGGGGGCGGGGGCACTACTTGTGGGTGTCAATTGAAAATCGCCGCATGCGTTACAGTAACCAGCGCGGAACATCCACATTGCTAGAGTGGCGGTTCACGAGAGTAATCCCGGCTTTCCAGGGAAAATGCTGTAAGCCACAGTTATTGGTGAACAAAGCTTGTAATAAGAAACATCGAAGTTTTTGAGTAGAAATCTTTACTATCTATCATTGACTTCTTGATCATGGTAAATTCTCCGGAGTAATTGCAGTTCTTTTGTTTGCTATAGATGTTATAGAGAAACTCTTACATGATAATCGCTCAGTAGTATGCACTGTTTCTGACTTTTCGCAAATTTGCTCTCACAAGTTTTGTGATCCGCATCTTTAAAGGATAGATTTGCGTTCCGAGTTCTGCTGACCGATTTCTCCGCATGGATGTGCAACCTGCAGGGTACTGCCAGTCTTTCGCGAGCGGCGTCTGGTAATTGAAAGTCTCAAGTAATGGGATACATCCCGCTGATGGGTGGCATGAGCTTTCAGCATGCAGAGGTGGTGGATCGTGGTTCGCGCGGGACCTCCCACTTCAACGATATATTACGATAATCATCCGATCAGAGGCAAAAATCTGCATAGTTCTTAAAAGGAGCATTTTGGTGTTGTCTCAAGTGCAAATTTCACGAAGTTGGCCTTAGGCTGAAGAGGTTGAACAGAAGTCATGCGATCCACTGAGATCGCATTGATGTGGATGTGTTATAGTATGATAGTCCTTACCATGATACTTTTTTCACCAGCTATTCCCAAGGCTCGGCACGAGCTGGCACCAGGGAAATTTCAAAACGAAGTCCCGTTTGATAATGAAAATTTCGTACGAAGTCCCTTTTGACCTGTTTTGAAAACCCGTCATCATTTTTATATTATGTAAAAAATGTAGTAGTGTTTTCATGCATTTCTGATTTCATGAAAGAACTTTTCACAGCTTTTTGAGCTTTTTAAGTGGTCGAATCACATCTTGAGAAGCAGAAAAATCCGATTTTTAGACTGCGGAGCGGACCGAGTGGTTTTCAAATTGCTATAAAACGCTGAAAAGAGAACATTATGAGACTATTTCTTCTCCGTATGTAATCTTTTACAGTGTAGATACATTTTATGTAAAAAAGTATGAAAACTTATGTGAGCAAAGTGTCGGTGCCAGCTCAGCTGGCACCCAGCTGGCACGGTGCCAGCTAATTCAGGAAAAAGTTCGGCACAGCTTTCATTCACATAAGTTTTCATAAATTTTTGGCACATAGTTCCGGTCCACCAACGCGCATGCAACAAACCAAATTTGGTGTCATACTATTGCGTTTTGGCTGAAAACAACGCCTTTGTTTGTTGATGGACAGCTTGCCAATGGCATGCCGGTGGCATGCCGGCGGCATTTTTGCGGCAGTTCTCCGCCTCGGCCCCTGTAGAAACGATATCCCCTTTGCTTTCCGCCCTAAAAACGATATCCAGCTTGACCCAGTGCCAGCTGTGCTGAGCCCTGGCTATTCCTATGTATGACTGTTCAGCTGTTGCGAATTTTCAAATTCGTGTGCAAAAAAGGGCTTCAAGAGAGCTTCCATATTCCAGCATGTAGAAAGAAATGGGCGCGTCAAAGATCTGTTTGCATATTGATGCCAGAAGGAACCTCATTAATTGGCTTATTATCGCCTAATAATGAGTATATTCCTCATCTGCTAATTCAGGTCGTACAGCTGCCATGCTCTGTGCGACCAATTCACATCCACATAATGATGTATGAATTTCTAATTTCTACTAGCAGAAATTTTTTTGACAAACAAAATGCGTTTATCTTAGCGGAAGGGGGAGTCCACGTATTTGAGAACTTTTTTGCAGAGTGCAGACGAATTGCTCTTCAGTGCACTTGGATTAAGTTTGTTTACATGGTCGTCTTCAAGTCTTCACTTTCATGGTAGTTTTATTCTTCCATAATTCCTGGCCATATTTTGTTGCTCAAATCTTTGCTCCCGAAGAATTGTTTTCTAATTTGCATATTTTGCACTTTGATATATGAGCACCGATATAAGCAGTTCATCAAAATTCCGCATTTATTGTGTTTTCGTGGATTGATATCTGCAATAGAAAGCAAAGCATCCGTAGAATAGCGTCTCCTCAGACAAAGCCAATCTTCGTTGAGGTCAAACAAAATTTTCCTCAACTTTGTTTTGGATGCATCTTTCAGTCTACTTCTATTATATTAGTCAATCTTTCGTAGCCCCTGTTTGTTTGTTTCATTCCATTCCTGTCTTTGAATTTGCATGGCCGCTTAAGCTGGGAGTAATAAAGAAAGCAAGTTGTATTAGGAATTTGCTGAGTATGTAGAAGACAGTTTTGATTATCGAAAAACCTTAAGCTAATCGAATAAGACGTTAGCACCAATGGACGTACAAACGGATATACATAGAACTTCTTCATGTTTTCGCATAATTTCATTCCTATTGTCAGCTTTGACTGATTTTGGGATACAATACCGCTCGCAATGGAAAAGAACCCCGCACTCCCCCGAATTCGCCAAACTTCGCGTCGCCATGTCTTGCTCCAGAGTAGACGGATTCTGAATCCAAATGCACCATTCAAGCCCAGTTCGACGAGTTCGACGAGATGCACCTTCTAATATAAGAAGTGCCTGTATGGGCACCCTATTGTTCAGATTTTACGCATATTTCCAAGAATTTTGCTTAAGGTAACTTCTCGTTGTGCAATGTAAGATTCTGAGTGACCTACCATGGGTAAAAATCTGACAAGATCCGTGAAATTTGACCAAATACAGTACCCAAACCTACATATCAGAAAATACACTTCGCCGAGCTGAATTGATTATGCTTTTGGATTGTATCTTTATACATCATCACGGATCACTTCAGTACCTTAATCAGAAATCTTCAAATATGAATCTCATCGGCCTCTTCACTTCGAAAAAGTGCGAGGTGAAGCAAGGAAACCAGTGACTTCAATATGGTTCGACATGCAACATCTCGCCTTTCTCTCCCGCGTCTCCCAACTATCGCAGACGCAATTTGACTGCGGTATACTGACCCCTTCCTGCGCCTCTAATAGAAAGTTTATGTAGTCTGTAACAGATAGTTTAGCCATCTATTCAAAAAAGTACTATCAATTCCCTTAGCATTTCTATTGATGCTGATGTAAGGCTCGGAGTTCATTTAGAGCTTTTTGTGCAACTGTATGCATATATCGCCCAATAAAATGATCACAAAAAGCTGGAAACCCTTTTAAAAGCTTAAATCAGCATATCCATACATAAACTTTTCACTTCATTGTAATTTTCTGGTAGTAGTGTTTTGCGCTTTACTGTATTATTGCCTAGTTAGGGTAAATTCCGAACGCATTTATCGTTCTTGTTCCCTTCTGGATGTGTCAAAAAGTAGGTATAATAAGATCAAGAAGTTATTATATCCACTTTTCAATACTCGTAAACAGTCATCCTCAGTTTTATACGAGCAAGTTTGAAGTCCTTTTCATGGATACAACTCTCACGCGAGCTTCACATTGTAACGAAATGGGGAAATAAATTGTTTAGAGCAGTTATGGTAGTATACATAAGCTAATAGTGAATGTGACTTAAGCAACCACAGCGCTTTGACTAAATATGTAGAATACGTTTTTTTTGACTTTTTTGCAAGGTTGGTTAGTACCACGCTCCTTTTCAAAATTTAGTTAAAAACTTGTTGAAGTCTGGAGACGACGCCAAAAATTTGATGAGCGTGGCAAAACACGCCTTTTCGGAAAAAATTTATGCCAATCCTCCCCCCCCCCCCCCCTCAAAAATATCCACTCTAAATGCATGTATTTTCTTATACATAGGGTGTCCCGAAAAAGCGTAAAAAGTTTGATCGATAACTCTCTTGTAGGGAGGCTTTGCAGAGCTTGAATTATCATATTGTAGGGCTATCTTCAGCGTCTATTTGTAATAAAAACGAAAAACCGGTCCTTTTTCATTGTGTCATTACGGTAATTTTTTAAAAAGGGTTCTGTGCAAATGAGGGCATACATTGCTCCAAAAAAGTTAATCTGCATAGCCATAATACACGAAATTTTCGCTTTATTATATTGCAATTGGAAGATACCACAGGAATACTGTAGTAGTTGTTTCCCAATAATCAAAAAAATCTAATTTCCATGTAATGGCTTCACGAGTTCAAAATCCTGGCATAAAGTCATTACACGATTTGGAATTTTTCAAAATTAGCAGATGATTTGTAATAACAACCATGTGCTGAAAGTTCATTTGCAATCCTGCAGTGATGACGATAGGCGTTTGCTCAGTTCTAAGTTGAACCCTGCCCTATTTGAAGCCTTCTTTCGGATACTTATACTACGTTGAACCAAAACTTCAGTTGCACCCTTTTCAAAACATCTTAACCTTCAGTGGCGTCGGTTTGCCAGGCATTGATTTCATTAGAAAAAGTAGATCCTTCCCTTATTAGTGACATCTTGGTCTCTTCCTTTTAAGTTCTGATACTAGAGATAAATGGAGAAGGAGAAACCGAGGCTTGCTGATTCAAAGCAGAATTATGCATTGAATTCTAGACAGCCGATAGCACAAGTAATCTGTCTATCTCTTTTCGACGGTGCAAAGTCGCTGAGTTCGAAAAAAGAGCACAGGACGGGGATTTTGATTTCATTAGATTTAGAAAACGGTTAGAAGACGTGTGCATCTCTTTTCTTATTCAATTTCTCAAGTCAATATTTTTATACAAATCCTCGAAGGTTCCTTGAAATTACTGTGCCGAACCCAACCATCGGGATCCTTGTCCCTCTTTTGAAAGGCTCTGAATATTATACAAATTTTCATTCAAATGAGCTGATCGAAATCATTCCTTCACCTTTTTATCATTCTTTCCTCATATGGAAATCGGACCGTATTGGTCAACCGCTGCATTTCATTGAAAATCGGTCCATTGACTGAAGTTCATCGATCAATGTCAATCTGCTTGATTGTCTTTCCAAGTGTCATCGTTAGTTTTCAGCGGCTCTTGCGTCTACCACCACTTTTACATCTGCTTCCGATGCGCTTGTACGGAAAGGTTTTTGCACTCTGATACTCGATTGCGATCTAGACTGCAGAGCAATAATTAGAAGTGTGCTCGCGGCTGAGCCGTCCATCAACTGCTAAGTTCATTACCAAATCGGCGTCAGCTCGGTGGAGCCGAGCACTCAGACACACTCATACGCAGACAACTCACTTACGAGGTCCTGTCGAATGCGCTTCTGCAGCGAGTTGTCGGCAGCGGCTCGACGGTGCTGCTGAAGGTCGATTGCTGGGGATGTCCCGATGAGCGATGCCGCCATCTGACTCTACTGGCGACGCCAAGCGACCGCTGGCTCTGGCCGCCATCTTGCTCTGTATGATTTTTGTTCTCGTCTACGTCCTCATCACGTTCCCACCGCCGATGCTCACCGAGACGATGCACAACACGGCGCGGCTGCAGCCGTCTGCATCCCCGTCCTTGAAAGAGATCTCAACTACTGTTGCTGATCCGTACCGATTCGCTGGTCAGCCATTCCACAGACATCAAATCCCTGACATTGTGCGACCATTGCTTTACCGTGTCCGGCTGAAGATCTATCTGCCATGGCGGCCGTGAGTTCAAGTTTGCATCTTTATACACTTAGAAATGAGAATGTCAGAGAGCTCTGAGTCATGTTTATGTACTCTTCTCCGCGCCATAGTTATTGTCTAGACTTATTTTAACGTTTATAGCAAACTTGCAAAAGTTGCACACTTCCCATCCAGTATTGTAGGATCAGCGTAAATCAAGTCAAACTCTATGATTGACATGCACTACGTGGTGTCTGCCATGAAAGCGTTATGAAGTTGAGTTGACAAGTATCACTGCAGAATACTGCAATTGTGAGAAAAACGCTGGTGACTTGGAGGCTAGACCGTTTATTCGAGATCTAATAACTTTTTTGTTCTATTCGCATGTGAAGAAAGTTTTTCTTGTGAAGGAAAAATTCAAATGCATTTGCACGTGCCGAAAATTTGTCGTCCGCTTTAGCCACCGGGAGTTGATTATGTAATGGACCGTAGATAAGTGAATTTTATACGAAAATATGCCTTTTATTGATTACAAAGCATGCACAAATATTAAAAGCCAAGATATACATAGAGCTTGTAGAAGATGTAGTCATCGACTCTCAGAATCTTCGACATAAAGAAGATTCAGTGCCGATAGCAATGTAATTTTTACTGAGTTTTTAAACTTCTACCTGTTTTTCTACCTTTTCTTTGAACCGCTACTTACAAGAAAAACTCTAGAAATCTCTGTTCTGTCTGCAATTGCATATCTTAATAGGACAAGAACAATAAAGCAATTGTAGAATGTTTTTTCTTCTGTCTTGTTTAAGACATCCGCAGCAAGAGCCAATTCTTTCAAACATGTTTGTCATTTGCAACCTGTGCTACATAATGTATATCGAGATAAAACTAAAATTTTCAACCCAAAAATTTTCACCCCACCCGGCATAAGCATGACCTGTCGTTGTAGTCCTTATAACTCGCATAAGAATAAGCGCAATGCACTTGCAAGCTTTTCGCTTTGTGCACGAAGAAGCGCCTGGTACTTTCCAAATCAAAAATAAATGAGAAAATTCTTTGATTTACTGCAGCGATGTCATAACAGTTTTAAAGTGTTACTTTTCTTGCAACTTATAAAGGGCTAAAAAAGTGTTTCTTCCCGGAATTTGCAAAAATTTCTAATGAAGAAATTCGGGCAAATCCGAGTCGCTGCTCCAGCTTTGAAAGCGGGAAAATTCTTGCAACAACTCAATATTTTTATCCACTCCTATCATTCTTAGTGTAGTCGTTCTGATGGAAAAGGAGCCACTCATTCCGAGGGGAAAGGAGTCAATCTTATGGCTTTTATTCTGTGAGATCTCATTATATAATGTACAAAGATATTGAGTTAGAGTTGGAAAAGTAGAAGGTAACCAATTCTGGACGATGTAATTTCGACATCACGTCATGTTGGTGTGGTAGTATTAGACTGACTCTCGAACCTGAGTTCAAATACTAATGGCTTTGAGTCTTCACCTTGTGCTCAATCCTTCTTTTTCTGGACGATTATTACTTGTGCATTCTGATTTGTATGGACGCATTTCGCTTGCAGTAAATGTGACACAGTATAATATACGAACCGTAGACTCTTATACTGGAACGAAAGTGTTGAGATTACTTTTTATATCTTTCTTCTTTTCTTCACTTAATCATTGTACGCTTAAGAAGTATCATAAAAACACTGGATGAACAGTAAACCAGCTGATTTTGAATTGCAGGTTGAGAAATACTAGAATGGTAGTAAGCTGAATTTTTTCTAAACACCGGCGATTATGGCACTATACACATCAGAAAGCGAACCCTCTGTGAAAGGGTGTTTTCAGTGACAAGAAGGATCAAAAATGTCACTGTCTCCAAAATTTATAGTTCAATGTTATTCAAGTGTCAACGAGCCTACTGGCGGAAGCTACTTGACGCTACCTTGACAGAAGCCAAATTCAATTATAGCCGAAGTTGATGTAATGTTTGAGATAGAGCAAGCTTGATTTTTGTCGCAAGTATTGAAGCTCGCGTTATGAAGTCAGTTGCAAACAATTGCTTCCATCAAAGCAAGCAAAGAATCTATGACGGTTAAAAATGAGTACATATACGACGATAATTTCAGTGGCGTCACGTTTGGTACTCGAGATTTCACCCTGGACGGAATGACACATATGGAATTCACAGTACGCTATATCACTAAACGGGTGCAAATGAACACAAAAAATTTGAATATAACGGTTATACGTCTCTACATGGACACGAAAGAAATCCCTATATACGAGGTTGGTCATTCTGAAACAGTCTCTCAATACAACGCTGACGTGCTTGAGATCTCTAACAACTTCCCTCACCTTCTGGACGTCTACTCGTCACGTGATCTTCTGCCAAACCACAATTACACTCTCGCTTTGGAATTTCACACAGACATAAATAATCCAAAGTATGCCGGGATATTCACTGCACCTTATAAGCATGGACCAGAGAATAGGTAAACGTAGTTCGTCCAAGTGCTGGCTATAACTCCGACCTGCACAGGTTACAGGTTTAAGACCGCCACACATCTGCAACCTCAGGAGGCACGAAGTCTGTTCCCTTGCATCGACAGTCCAGAAGCGAAGGCAATGTTTCAAGCAGTCATAGTCCATCCAGTGGGAACATACGCCTTGTTCAATATGAAGGAAGCAAATATAACGACTGAGGGGTAAGTTTTGCTGTTCTCGACCACCTCCATAACGAAAAATCTTTTAATGTAAAGTCTTCGTTATCTGCTAGCTCTTTGTTAATCCTGTTCTTGTTGACCATCGTACTTTCGTCTAAATACATAATTTGTAAAACAAAACCGGTTCGTAATTTTCTTCAATTAGAGTCGAATAGATTTTCCGCTCTATATATTGTGCTCGCACTGCAGGTGAAATGCGGTAAAACAAATGGCTGTATTTGAGACGCTGCCCAATTGCTCGAGCAAAATACCGGCATTATGGCACGGGTGCATATTCACGCACAAATTTTACTGCATTTCACCTGCAATGCGAGCACACTATATTAGGTATGCAGAAAATCTACTCCACTGTATGTAATTCTACAAGAACTTTCTCGTATCGGATCTTTTACTTCTTGGATAACTTCGTAATCTCCAAGTTTGTGCACCTTGCCATCTTCAAATACCGCATTTTTTGGCATCCTTTCTTGCAGGACCCCCTTCATTACAGCCCGAATGCATGTTTCGTCTCTTCATTATCTTGGGTATCGCTGGGAAGATAGAACAATACCAGTGGCGTACCGAAGGGGGGGGGGGGCGCGCGCCCCCCCCCCCCCCGAGAATGGGTCGCGAAATTTTTGAAAGTTACTTATATGGGTTGTAAAAATGTGCAAGTGACTTGTTTATTTTTGTAAATAATTGAAATAATTTTTAAAAATTTTTAAAAATCCAAATTAGCTTTGTAAAAAATTTTTTTTCGGGGCGTGGCTGACGCCACGCACCTTCTTTAGAAAAATTTTTTTGTCGCGCCCCCCCCCCCGAGCCGAAATCCTGGGTACGCCACTGAACAATACGTTTTTTTTCATCTTGCACTCCTTCTTCGGCCTTAGCTAGGTACTGTGAAAAAAAAACTTTTTTTTGCAGCGGACAAGGTGTAGGCAGGGACTCTTTTGCTGCAAGCATTTTGGTGAAGATTAGAGGAGAAAACATGGAGCTTGGTACACCCCGAACTCTAAGACTGATTTGTTCAAGTGTAAATGCTGTTTGATTATCTCTTCGTGGTAAACAGCACATTTTGGTCACGTGCAGCTTCGAAGGTTTACTCCAGGCAAAACTGGGTACGTAAACTTCTTAAGTGGGTATGCATATAAGGTGTTCACATGCGCAATGGCTAACAAGGGAAGAATACCAGGTGACCGTGGTCTTTCGAAACGAGATCTATAGTAGCATGGGTACACCGTATCCCTCGTGTTCGGACGACCGACGATAAATGCGAGCTTCGCACACAAAACCAACGGCAGCGTGTGACCTAGTGACAGGGTTTTGGACTGCGGCGGGGCCGGTTGATTTTGGGTTTCAGTCCTTTTGTGTGCACCATTTTTGCTAATGTACTTAGAACTTCTTTTTGAACAAAAACCACTCCAAGCTCCCAGCATTTCACAGGGAGCTGCTCAGCCGCTTCTCTGTATTTCGCAAAGCGCTTCTTATGTCGCACAATTCTCGTAGGCATTACGCAGCGCGCTATATATATTTGGTCGCTCATTTGGCGTGTTTAGGCTCGTCGATATTAGAGAAAAATCCCTGCGACTTATACACTTGATAGTGTAGTAAAGGGAAGCGGCGTTAAAACGCAAGAAAACAGCAATGAAAGCTCTCAAAAATTGTTTTCAACAGGCTTCTCTCAATAATACTTATTTTCATTCATTAACCTCTCTGTTGCAGTCATTTGAACATCTATTTGCGAATAGCACGGATTTGTTCTCCCTTCTATATTGTTTGCCAAACAAAGTGGTAATTCTGAGAAAAAAGGTTTTTTGCAGTCAATAAAAATGGAGTGGGAAGCCTGACATGGTGCTGCTAAAAAGGAAACTCTAAGGACATCAGCAAAAATGTTATACAAAGAAGGACTACAACCTAAGTACATGAAAGTCGATCATAAATTATTTTACAAAAACGGGAACGATTTGCCTAATAGGCTTTTTTGGAGTTGCTTAGATCCTACTTGAGTCGAGGCATGACGATCAGGGTGGGATATCGCTTGTCAAATGTACTTGCATGCTTGAGTGTTTTACAGGATGGCGTTCTATCTCCGTTACTCTTCTCGATATATACTTCCAAGCTTTCATAAATGGTGTCCACAATCTCTGGTCATTTACATATGTATGCGGAAACATCAAAATTTACGGAAGCTTTAATGAACGAAATTATACTGAGCTTCGCTTTGCAACATAGGTGCGATAAGATGAGAGTGACTACTCCGGGGTGAAGGGCGTCACAGTTTGCAGCCCCTCCAGGGTGAAGGGCGTTTCAAGTAATTTAGGAGGTTACAAAACGTCGCGTCGAGGGTGAGGGGAATGGGGGGAGGGCGACTTTGCATGTACGTCGGAGGGGGGGGGGGAGGGGTGGAAATGCGTGTAATTGCAAATGGTTTGCATGTGGGAGCGGAATTAATAAGTCTGCACACAACGCGCGGCGGCGGACGGCATCCTTATTCCCTCTTCAGCAACATCTAGCATGTATACTCGATTTGTCGCATGCAGAAAAAGGATGCCATTGCGGACGCTATTATATCTCCGATCAAGCGTCGTTTCATTCCTCTTACTTTCTGCCCTCCCTCTAAACCCATAGTATCTTAGGGGCGAGAAGAACGTTCAGTCTCTGCGTGCGATGTAATTGTAAATTTCGTTTTCTATAATTGGGAATGGTATCTGCAGCGTTCTCCTTTGAAATAATTTGAAAACTACTGTTACTCAAAGAAGTTAGAATAGAGAAACAAGAAGTGAATAGACCACTGATCTAGCATATGCGTCATCCACCTGATAAAACCGCCACAGCCGTTAAACTACTTCTCTGCTCTACGACCAAGATTGCCTTAAGGAATTGTGGCTGATCCCTCCATTCATGTCCAAGGATGGCTCTGTGAACATTTTTAAACGCTAGACGGGTCTTTAGCTGAGATTTTGTAGGCCTTTTTGTAGGCTTGGCTTGGAGCAGTACGAGGACTGTTCAACTCTTGTGCGCTTTTTTCATGCTAATACATATGTGAAACAAATCAAGCTGAATTTGTTTATATTCTTGCCTAAAAGTTTTGTTTCATGCTCTATGATTCAACGAAAATATCATGAGCAATATGACCACAACTGACTATCGTGAGATTATGAGAAGTTTACATATGAAGAAAATTTAACAGGGATTAAGTATGGTTCCGGGAAGTGTGCTAATAGCAAGTATCAGGAAGTATATGGGTTATAAAGATGTGCAAGTGACTTGCTTACACGTGTAAATAATTGAAATTATTTTTGAAAAATTTTTAAAAATTCAAACTGGCCTTGTAAAAATTTTTTTTCGGAGGCGTGGCTGGCGCCACGCACCCTTTTCCCAGATTTTAAGAGTTGGGGCCCCGCAAAAATTCTAAGAAGCACCCCTTAAATTTTTTTTGGAGTGCGTGGCTAACCCTACTTTGTCCCCCCCCCCTCGAGCGGAAATCCTGGGTACGCCACTGTAGTACATATTTACACTTTTCTTGTTCAGTGAAGATGGCGAAGATCACGAGATCTAGGTGTAAAATTCGCTTCCAGCTGGTTTTTCAGCTGGTCCATCCTTTCCACGAACACATCTGCCCACCTGGTGGGGGGTCTTCCTCGAGGGCGTTTTACATCGCGAGGGATCCATTCCAGCGTTCTTAACGTCCATCTGTCGTCTGTTCTTCTTGCAATGTGACCGGCCCATCGGTACTTTACCTTCGAAACATACTCGACTGGGTCTCGTAGACGGAACATACTTCTTAAATCAGAACTGCGAAGTCCGGCAAGATGTTGCGTACGTCGGTTAAACTTCAGAAGACTCCGCTCCATCGCTCTGTGGGTGGTACGAAGAGCTTTCGACGTGGCAGCAGTGTCAGCCCACGTCTCGGCTGCGTAGCAGAGCGCTGGGAGAACGGTTGAATCGAACAGATGAGCTCGGAGCGCAGGGTCCGTTAGTTGGTCGGTGGCTTCTTTCAAAGGCCCGTAAGCGGCCCAAGCTGCTCTTCGCCTTCTGTTAAGTTCTTCTTTCAAGTCGTTCTGCATGTTCATTGAACGTCCTAGATACACGTAAGAAGAGGTCTCCGTGATTGGGGAATCTTCCAGCTTCAATTCCGTATCCTCAATTAGGCCGTTCTTCATGAACTGGGTCTTCTTCTGATTGATTCGCAGTCCAATCGTCTTCCCTACTTCGTTCAATTCCTTTAACATCATCTCGGCTTCATTGATACTGCTCGAGAAGAGAACGATGTCGTCCGCGAAACGAAGATTCGAGAGGAATCTCCCATCAACTCGTATACCTCTCTCATTCCAGTCCAGTGATTTCATCACCCACTGCAAGGCCGCCGTGAACAGCTTAGGCGATATGGTATCGCCTTGTCGGACTCCCTTCCCTATTGGTACGGTCAGGGGGCGATGGAACAGCTGTAGCGTTGTAGTGCAGTCCTTGTAGCAGTTGGCTAATGTCCTCACATATGACGGATTCACTCCTTGGTCGACTAGCGCTGACAGGATAGCGTTGAACTCGACGCTGTCAAATGCCTTCTCGTAGTCGACGAAGGTTAGGACGAGAGGTAATCGGTACTCCCGGCAAACTTCTATGACCCTCGAAACCGTCTGGATGTGATCCATGCAACTGAATCCCTTGCGAAATCCAGCTTGTTCTGGAGGTTGGGCTTCATCCAGTGTCCTTGAGATGCGAGTGAGAATGATCTTGGTGAAAAGCTTATACAGCACGCTCAACAGGCATATCGGACGATAGTTTCGAAGATCTTCCCGTTCGCCCTTCTTGAAGAGAAGAACGGTTCTTGACGTTCTCCACTGGTCGGGAATCCTTTCCTTCTGGAGATAAGATGTTAAGTGCGCCGCCAGAATCTCGTGTAGACAGTGTCCTCCAGCTCTCAGCAGGTCCACGGAAAGATGGTCTGGTCCTGGAGCTGTGGACGTCTTCATGGTCTGGATCGCGACGCGTACTTCAGCAGGAAGAATTCGTGGTGGTGTGTCTCCAGTGGGAACAGCGGGGTCGGCACGGGTGTTGATGAGCGGAAGAGGTTGGTGTAGAAACTCTTCGCGATCGATTCCATTTCTCGGCGGGAAGTTGTTGGTATCCCATTTTCGTTTAATAACGCTCCCAGTGGTATGTGGTAGTCGCAAAGGTCCCTTCGGCATTTCTTCAGACTTCGTCTTTGTTCAGCGGCTTCCAAAATCCTCCTTTGCCTGTACTTTCGTAGATCCTCCTGCAATGCCGTTCTGCAGCTGGTATTTGCCACCAACCGAGGTGAGATGCATTCGGATCCAGCCTCAAGGATCTTCTTCTATCAAGCAATTCCTTGGTGGTGCTTGAGATGCGATCCAAGTTCCTTGCACGAGTTATTGAGGCGCAATACCCACAGGCTTCCAATCCTTTGAGAAGCAGCTCGTAGTCCTTTGTTGGGTCTTCCTCGATGGGCCACTCACAACATGATAAGAGCTCCTCTAACCTTTGACCGTCGTAAACGACTTCCTTCCTTCGTGGACTGGATGGCAAATCTTCCTTTCCAGCTTTTGACTGAATCGTACCTTCGCTCGTAGGAGGCGGTGATCAGAACCACTGCAGAAAGATGGCACTACCGATACGTCAAGTAGGCACCATCTTCGGTTGGTGAGTATGTGGTCAATCTCCGCAAGTGTCGTTCCATTGGGTGACTCCCATGTCCATCGTCGTTGTTCTTTCTTCATGAAAAGTGAGTTTCCATGAAACAGGCGTGCGGCGGATAGGATCTTAATAAGACGGTTGCCGTTATCATTCCGGAGCCCAAATCCAAATTTCCCGATCCTATACTCCTCTTCTAGTTTCATCCCGATTTTCGCGTTAAAGTCACCCACAACAAACTTGTAGAAGGACTTTTCGTTGCGGACGACCTCCTCTACATACTCGTAAAAAGCATCCAATTCCGAATCATCAGCTGCTGATGTTGGAGAATAGCAGTTGATGATGCTGATGGTCTTCTGGTGTGGAGGGTGTAGACGAAGGATGGCCAGTCGGGGAGACAGGATCTCATGCGAATCGACGAGATGGACGATCGTTGGGTGGACGACAAAGCCGACGCCTCCCACGTTCCGCGACGGAACTTTCTCACCACGAATGACGAGGGTCCCATCGCTCAACTGTCGCACGTCTTGCTTCCTGGACTTCGTTTCCTGCAGGGCGATGACGTGGTACTTGATGTGCCCTGCGGCGTGGAGAAGAGCGTGAAGGTCGGCGTCTGTGGAGACTGTTCTGGCGTTGTAAGTGCAGAGCATGAAGCAGTCTCCATGGCGGGTCGTCGCAGGTGTGCCGTTTTTGTCCAATCCAAATGGCGCCCTGAGCAACCTGCCACCAGCCTTGTTTCCTTCCGGCGCCTTAGTCGGGGTCTGATATCTTCGCCATCAACGACCGATACGAAAATCGTGGCTGACGCTTGCGAGGGATAGGAACGGATGGAAGCTGTGCTGCGGCCCGCACAACACGTGAGGACGGGCCAACTAAGTAACTAACAAGGAAGACTTCCCAAGTCAGCTCGGCCATCCCGGATGAGTCATATACCACCGTAACGGGCTTGAAACGCTGATTCCAAATCTGCTTTCCTTTTCTGCGGAGCGACTTTCCGAGAGAAGTTATGAGCGTTTAAAAGTCTAAATTTGTCATGTTCAAAGTGGCTTGAAATTAGATGAAAGCTGTAAAACAACACCTAGCGGAATTTCATTATCTGCGTTCCGTCCTTGTAATCAATATACTTGATACAAAACTGATAAATCACTTTCATGTATTATTGTACAGGTTTCGCCAATTTTAAGCCACTTAAAACATGACAAATTTGGACTTTTAAACGCTCATAACTTCTCTCTGAAAGTCGCTCCGCAGAAAAGGAAAGCAGATTTGGAATCAGCGTTTCAAGCCCGTTACGGTGATATATGACTCATCCAGGTTGGCCGAACTGACTTGGGAACTCTCCCTCTTAAGTAAGTTGTTCAGTGTGCTCGTGAGTAAGGCGTAAGAAGGAAATGGTACAATGGCAGCAAAATTGGAGTCTTCTCACATTTATCTTTACTTTGACATTTATTGCTTGGCTGAGGATGGAAAGAACGACAACAGCAAACTGCCTGATTGCCCGAAAATTCTGAATTGTGCTGAAGACTACCGCATACTTGATAAGACTGAACTTATGTTTCATTTGGAAGTTACATTGAAATGAAAGACAAGATGAGAAAAAGCGTCTCGTTTTTGATCACAAATAAACTTATAGGTAATTAGATCCGATGAAGAAGAGAGCGTTAGTGTTTTCAAAAACTAAGTGAAGACCTACTTCGTGTTCTATATTCCGGAATAGCACAGAAGTTATTTGAACGAAATTCTTTGTGTATCGGAAAGGAGGGAGAAAATTTTACAGATACTCACGAACTTTCAGGAGAAAAAAATTAAAACTTCTGAAGATCAACAGCAACGTCGGCAAGGAAGGTCTCTTCAGAACAGTGTTCCTTCCCCCCCCCCGCTTTCAGAAAATTTAGCCTAGGGTCCTTTCATGAAGGTGCCTTGAGAAATATGTAGTAAGTGATTTTCACGTCCCCGCGAGTTTTCAGGATAAAAAATTGGTAATTCCTGTAAATGAACAGCTGAAGTGATATGGTCACCATCAGAACCGCGTTGCTATCCGCATTCGCATTTAGAGAATATATAGTTTGTTTGGGGTCCTTTCAAAAAACTGCGTGGTGATGGGATGGCCAGTGATTTCTGGATATCTGCATACTGTGCGTATACGACGGTAGGCCAAAACATCAGTGCTGGTTTGTGCAATGGGCCTATCAGATATTGTTGAATGACATAATGTCGCTAACATCACCATCACCTCGATAACGACCCCTCCTCCTCTTCCTGATACCATACGACCCCCAGGTGTGGCGTGCAACACCCCACGCTTGACCCTAGATATCAATCTCATCATGCCACTTCTTTTAAATGCTTTCAATTCAAGACCCTGATGCTGTCATTCATATCTTATGGCAACGGACTGCATGGTATCCGTTGCTTAGAATGTTGAGTCAAAATAAACTGACAATGCCAAAATTGTTTCTCTAAGTTTTCCTCTCACGCAGGTTATATTCCGAAATGTTATGGCTAGAAATAATTCGTTTTTATATGCAAGACTCGTAAAATCTTTTCTTTCTTGTTTTTATCCATAAATCTTGGAGAGGTAGTAGTTTAAAGCTTTTTTTAAACAAACATCAACACTCAGAATCTTCTACTCTCATCAAAGGCATCATGCCCCAATATGGCTAAATTTCTAGGAGCTGAGCTCTTTAACTTTGCAAGCTTTGTTCCATGCTGTAATTGATATAAAGATGATTGATTTGGTATTTGATACATCCATGTTTTCCCTATTCAGCAAATGACAAAAAAATTGTGACCTGCCATTTTGAGATTCTAATAAAGAAGCGAAAATGTCTCATGTTAGCGCACAATAAGAAAATTGGGGCATTACACTTCTTTGCACCTTTTTTTCAAAAATAGATCCCAATCGAACAAATTAAACTCCATTTTCCATTGAATTGCTTTTCCATAGATACCAAGCAACAGAAATATGTCTGCAGAAGCGCAAAAGCGACCGAAATTATTTATTAGCCAACCTGATTCGTGCAAAATGGCAAATTTTCTGCTGGCAATTTTCTGCAAATTTTTACATTTCCGCACTGAAGGAAATGTTTACGAGGCAGAGAAGCGAGTACCGACTGGTTCACTCATATTTTGTTCCTAAGGTGCCGCAAAAGAGCACAGAAGTAATGGCGCACCCAAGATCCCGTCGGGGGGGGGGGGGGAGGGGGAGCTTGCCACAAAAATTTTTTCTGGCAAGGGAAGGACCCTCGGTCGAAGTGGGGTTCCCATACGTGATGCATATCATTGTGCTGGTCTTGAGGCACTAATACTAAATCCGTGTTCCTTAGCTGCTCACTGATCTTCTGGGAAAAGTTATAAGCGATGGTTTTCCCAGGATGACCACGAATCGCTTGAGTTAGCAGCGCCGATAAATGTCAGTTGTGGAGGGATGGCTGGGTGGAGAGCTGCGGAGATTATAGACAAGTGAACGTTACTTATGTTTCATTGCATGTTTGCAAATTATTCAACGAGTGCCGGATGTTTCTCTGCCTTGGGGTCCTCTAAGGATACTATCATACAATACAATCTACAAAATGGAAGAATGTGCGGAACATAAGTATTCCGGAATTTTTACCAACATCCATAGTCTCCACAATTATCCACTCGGCCATCCCTCCACAATGACATTTCTCCGCGCCGCTAACTTAACCCTTTAGGACCTGACTTTTTCCCAGTAAGAGAGAGAACTGCTCACCTACTGCTTATGATAGGGTGGCGTTTGAATAACAATACAGAGAAGTTTGGAGCTTTTTCGACAACAAGACTTTTTTATTTTTGATTTTTTCTGCCAACCTTCATTCAATTTTCTGATTTTTTCCAACAGAGATGAAATCGCGTACTCATAGCAGATGTGCTCGTGTGACATCATACTCCACACTTCAGTTAATAGTATAAATTCATTTCAACTATCAGGGGAGATAACTGATATTTTTTCAGCAGATGCTGCGGCATACAACCGTTATCGATTTTTTGTCACTCAATTGCGCACAGAGATTCCTACATTGTTAGCACCACCATAATGGGACTTGCAAATTACTAATAGGAAGGCAAAGGTTGTCTGAAGCTAACTATAGCAATAAGTAGTAGAAATCTGCTGTTGCGCCAGTAACACTGCCCTTTGAAGTTGATGGTGGCAATTGCCACCACCAGGTCCCAAAGGGTTAAGCGATCCGTGGTCATCCTGAGGAAACCATCGTTCGTAACTTTTCCTAGAAGGTCATTGAGCAGCTAAGGAACCGGATTTGGTATTAGTGTCCCAAGACAAGCACAATGATTGCATCACGTATGGGAACCCCACTTCGACCGAGGGTCCTTTCCTGAGAAGGTGCATGGCGTCAGCCACGCACTCAGAGAAATTGGTAGGCTTACTAAAATTTTTGCGGTCCCATAACCCCGAAATTTCATGATTTGGGCGTGGCTGCCGCTACGCCCTCGAAGAAGTAAAATTTTTAAAAATTATATTAATTATTTACAAGGATAAACAAGTCGCTTGCACATGTTTATAACTCATATAAGTAACTTTCAAAAGTTTTGCGACCTTTCGGGAGGAGGGGGGGGGGGGGAGGGCTGGTGTGGTATGCTACTGTTATGTATGTATCACGATCTCGTTTTTGCATTTGGACTTTGCTTAATGGACCTAGGCTGAATACACGCAAGTACTGGATTTTTAGAACTGCTAGGGCAGGTATGTTCGACATTCATTCATCATCCTCCCATGAAACGTTTTTTGCGTGTTCTCAGTATTCCTTGAAGAACTTCCAGATGGTTTGACCGATTGACCTTCTCACGTGTCCCTGCGCAAAACGTGTCTTCTTTCAAGCTTAGTTTTAGGAGCGTCGATCTCATGCAGGATTCTTGTGCTGTTTTTTCCTTTTCGGAGAATACTTCTCCCTGCTCTCACTGTTCCGCGCTTTGCTGCCGAATGTTCTTGATACCATCTTATGAGTCTGATTTTACTGACTAATCTAATGTTGTTTTGCGATGTTACTAATAAGTTTAGTGACGATATGCCCCGTATCTACTAAAGCTCTCCTTCAATGCAACAGTCAGCTTCAGTGTTTGCGTTGGTTATTTCTTGATTTTTCTTCCTTCTGTAATGCGCATCACGTGTGCAACAAGTAAATAAATTTGAAAAAAACTCCCGCCTAGCACACTATTCACTAGGCAACACGCTGCCGCTGGCTTTGTGTGCGAGGTCCGCATTTATTATCGGGCGCGCGAACTTGAGCGAAATACGCTTATAAACCTTTACATAAGAACGCACAGCAGATGTCGAACACGGGTATGGGTTTAGCCTACTAGAGTACCTATGTTGTTGCAGGTAAGCCGGCGCCTTTTCCTGGTCGGTCAAGGCGTCATCATTTCTTCATAAGAAATCCGGGTTGTTTCGTTTATTAAATAGATGATCATGGAATTGAAGTTATCTAATGGAATGTTTCGCTTACTTACATCTTTGTTCATGATGACCAGGGTCAAGTGGCATGAAGTGTGGTATGCCACACCTGGGCGTATGAGACAGGGATCGGAGGGGGTCGTTATCGAGATGATATTAGTGTTAGCAATAACATGAAATTCGTTTAATGTGATAGGCAAATTACTAGTACATTGGTGTATTGGCCCTACCATTGCCTACATACAGTAAGCATGATGAAAGGGCCCTAAACGCATAAGAAGCTCATTTCCCTAATATTAGCATGTTAAATAACCCCTGTGGCTTAAGTTCCAGCTAGCTTTGAGGATTCTAAATATTGGGCCACCCGAGACGTCATTTTCGAACATGTTAACTATATTTCATATTTGAGTTAACCACTTCTTTTTGCCTTAATGCAAAAAACTACCACTTCTTTGCTCACATTAGGAATCCCACTCTAATAATCTCCCTATAGAATTAAGACTTGTCCCATTGTCTTTTCGTTTCTCAGGCTAGAGAAGACCAATCAGGCTCAAATCATGTTCGTGAAAGTTCTGAGGTCTAGGCTATCGTAAGTATCTATTCTCGCTACCTTCTCTTGCGATTTGCATTGTAGCGCACTTAGCATGTTACCGTAACCCAATATTTTCGTAGTATTTCCCAATTGCATAGGTAAGGAAAAACGGTTATGTCTTTCAATACAAGGATCGATTTTGAACGAAATTCTTGCTATGTAGAGAAGAAGATTTGACAGTGGCAACTTTATAAATACAAAAATATTTGAATGCTTTGAAGGTACTTTATTGGGGTGTGGCACAACCCCAATAATAGGGGTAGCTAATTCGTTGTGAGATATAGTACCGTGTTTGAAAATGACGATCTCACTTGAGTGGCTCAATACCATGAACCCTCAGAATTCGCTCACGTTTCCCATAGGAGTTATTGGACATGACAATTGCGATATGTTACTAATTATGCTTGGTAGGGACTTTACAGGTCTGCCCCAATCGGGACCAGACGGATCGTTTGCTGAATTTGCGCGCTCGCAGCGCTGGGAGGTGCCCGCTACATGCGCCCGCTGTCGCAGAGAGCGAAGAGATTAAGGAGAGAGCAGACTAGCTCGCCGTAGACGTAACCCTTTTGGGGCGGGAGGAGGGGAAGGGGGGGGGGGGACGTTGAGACAACCTATGGGCAGGGTGTCTCCAGCGGTTGTGGCCACACCTCTTGCTCGATCCTGATGATGACCAATTTTTAGAGGCTGGACAACGACAACTTTTCTACGATCTCCGAAAATGTCCACATATCTGTTCGCAATTGTGGTAGGTACAATGCCTTATCAAGAGACTTACACGGAGAGAGGTGTAAGGGTAAGTAATGCCCATTCATGTGCACTTAGCTACTCATTAGCTGTTTTGCTCAGATCCGAATCTATGCAGAGGCTGAGAAGCTGAGAGACACTACTTTTGCGCTCGCCCTTGTGCCGAGACTACTAGCGTTTTTTGAAGATTATTTCCAGTTGCCGTATCCGCTGGAGAAATTGGGTAAAGTTTAACTCTTCGTTGCCTACTAAATACAACTAGTGATAATTATCAAAGCGAACTACAAGGATGAGATCATTCAATGTCAAACTGCACGGCCGCTGCTGTTCTGCTGCTTCAATAGTGGATGTTGCTAGGCTTGACAACCAGCCGACATAATCGTTCCATCCAAGCAGTTTGCTCCCTTTGTTCACGCCCGCGCATGTTAACGAATATAGCGATCTGAATAAGTCAGTTCACAGCCACCACAAGGAGTAGGGTGACTCACTTCTGCTTACCTGCGTATCCCAGCTTGAAAATCCTATGCCTTCTGAACCGGCCAGAGAGCCAAGATGGTACAGCGACCCGTCATCTCCTAACATGAAATTTTCCCGATAGAGGACTCTATGGGGAAGATCTGGCAAACTTCTCTCACCTAGTTGGATACCCCGACCATAATTGCGCTTGACGGGACTCCGCTGCGTCAATATCTGATAGCGAGAAAATCTTGCAGACTCGACAAGCAGAAATAAGCGAACAACCTGAAAACATGATCACACATGGTAGATTAGAAATGAAGCAGCCTATGATGAACGCCAGTGTTTCAAAGATTTAAAGGCATGCTCATAAGTAAGGGTCCTGAGCTCTTGGCCGCATACAATATTAGGATTTCCCTTCTGTCAAGCCCAAATCGCGGCGCGGGATGTCGCTTCTGAATCAAAAAATCACTCCGGAATAACGATGAGTCACGAGTACCCTAGGTGGCATTTTCCTCTCCAGCAATGCCTGCCCATGCGTGCTCACCCACCCAATCACCGTTAGGAGAAGACGACCCGTTGGTTCTTCGGAACGAAGGTTGTCGGGGTTTGCGCGAATATTCGACTTCATACGGAAACAGGGCACACATAGCCCCGGAACAACAAAAACATGTAGAGAATTTGGTTGGACAGTCTCTTGAGAAGTTTAACGACGGTTACAATGTTGCTTGCATCCTTATGATCCACCTCACTAATCTGTGGCCATTGATTTGCGCACGTCTATCAAATTTTACAATCGACTGATCTTTCTCTTAACTGGCAAGGTTATTTTCTTACTTAAGCATGTATTGGAAGATGTTTACCAATTCGCAACCAGTTTCTGAGCGACTCAAAGGCAGTGTCCGGGCAAAAACTCGATTTTGAGATTTTGTGCTTACCCGGGCCTATTCGCTATGCTGAATCCGAAAATCCACATTGGAGAGCGCGAAAACGGCAAAAAAGGGCTCTAACACTGGAGGGAAATCAGCAAGTGGGCGGAGTCTACCCCACTGTGAATTCATGCTTCCAGTTTCCAGAGCAATTTTCTCGAATCCGTTTTAGCCGCCCTGACATCACTACTGATCAAGTGCAAACGAATGACTTGAAACCGGAATCAAAAAGATCGCCTCCGAAGCTGGGAGCGTGAATTCACCGTGGGGAAGACCCCGCCCACTTGCTGATTTCCCTCCACTATTAGAGCCCTTTTTCGTCGTTTTCGCGCTCTCCAATGTGGATTTTCGGATTCAGCATAGCGTATAGGCCCGGGTAAGCACAAAATCTCCAAATCGAAATTTTGCCCGGACACTGCCTTCAAGCAAATGCTTGCTGCTCATAGCGATGGAGCAACGGTGATCTCGAATACTATCAGAAATGTTCTCTTACAATCCGATCTCTTCAAGCGTGCAACGAAGGTGCATAGCGTTGCGGCTAGGCCTGTGTTCAATTCAAATCAACATGAAATCTCTTGTGTGGATTCGTTAGAGGCCCATCAAACCTATTCATCTGCTAGAAGTCTTTGATCTTACACATATGCACGCAGAATTTGAAAAAGTTTTCAATCCTTCCAGTCCCTTAGAAAACAGAAGAGGTTTATGCCTAAAATCCAATTGCCGCGCCTAGCTTTGAACACCAACGCACGTTGCAGTTGGAGACGGTCGCGCTTTGAAGCCAAATGTAAGCGCCTCCTTCAAACATACTTTACAAAGTTTGATGGTCATTTCTGTTGGAATATAATGTACACTAATGGAGACAACATAGATGTTGACCGGAATATTCATGAGCAATCAAAGGCAGCGTCCAGGCAAGAAGTCTGGGCACATGGGAATCTCAAGTGGATAGTAATTTTGGAGCCCTAACTAAGCTACTGTCCAACCGTCGGCTCAGGTAGTGCTCTAACGGCTGAGATATTCTCCTCGAAACTGGACCCCAGAATCATATTTCGCATGGATTCATGGCGCAAAGCGTGGGTCCTCACGCGAAACTGCAATGATTCCATGCGAATACGATCTTGGGATCCAGTTTGGAGGCGTATTTTCAGCCGTTAGTGAGTCACCTGCGCTGCCGCTTGGAGAGGGGTTGAGGAACGAACACTCAGTTAGGCACTGCCTCCGCGCGCTGCTGGGGCATTCATCCTACTGATGTGCATCGTGTTGGGACCAGTAATCCGCGGAGGCGGTGACTATACGAGGTGTTCGTTTCTCCACCCCTTGGAAGAGCCTTAATTAAGGCCCCAAAATTACTTTCTACGTGAAATCCAAGGGGGTTCGGATCTGCCTGGACGCTGCCTTTGAGACCGCGATAACTGCTCGCCAATGCTGGTGTTGAAGGTGCGTGCAACTAGGTTCTACAAGGCCTGTACCTCTTCCGGGCGCATCACCCAGCCAGCAGCAGCATCTAGCTTTGAAGGCGTCCAATAAGTGTAAGGATTGGCATTGTCTGGCGAGTAATATGAGACCTGTAAATACTTGGTTTCCATTTGGTAGACTACTAATGCATATCTGAATTACCTCGGTGTCTTTGGGTTCAACTTCACCTATTCGCGCATCGATCTTATTAGGTTTGAGTATCACGTCTTGTATAAACTCACTGTAAGGACGTGAGCTGATCTGAAAGTCGGACAAGAATCTTGCAAATACCTTTTCTCGTATATTTAGATCATCTTCTTTCCATTTGCTACCTGCTCTATGATCCTTCCTAGCATCACGTAACCAATGTTTGAATATGAATACCTCGTTCCCGGCTGGAACTTGGGCTTGTACGATTTAATGTAGAACTCGATCAGTGCCGTTCCGTTTAGTTGTTTGCTGAAGTTATCAAAATCAATTAGTGTTTTTCATCACCCTTTGAGGTTAGCTCTTCACACTCCCAACCAAGACCTTCTACCTTCTGCACCAGTTTTGCCAGCAAGAGAAGTAATCAATTTATCTAACTGGCATGCTTTACCACAAATTTGATAGATGATAAAGTTTAGACTGGCCATAAATCCAAGCTGGTCGCATTATTGGATTATACTACGGTCGAGTAGATTTAGCGGTAAATATAGTGTGCTTGCACACTATATTTGGGGGCAGAGCTGGCCGAGAGGTTAGTGCCCTTGACTACGGCGAGGAAGGTCACAGGTTCGGTTCCGCGGTGGGCCTAATTTCTTTGGCAAAAGCTCTTGCCCCACGAATCCAGCGTCAGGCTGCTCATCCACAGAGGAAGCAAGCGACAAAGCGGCTGAAGAAGAAACCCCGTCGCATCAGATGCTCTTTTATGTCTCATAGTATACTTCGAGTCAAGGCTAGGGCGTTCCCCGGAGGCGACGCACATTCGAGCCCGACGAATGTGGACAGTAGGCGAGGATTACCGTCTCAGCAAGATGAGCGGGGACGGCCAAAGAAGCTAGCTCATCACAGGAAAACATCCAAGTTCTCGGCATTACGTCTAGCTACTATCAACGTCGGTTCACTCACAGCTCGACACCGCGATCTGGCCGATCTTCTCAGCATACGAAAAGTAGACATCGCATGTATTCAGGAAACCAGATGGAAAGGTGAAAGGGCGCGTGACATCGGAGATGGCTACAAACTTCTGTACAAAGGAACCACGAACAACAGGAACGGTGTCGGCATAGCCGTCTCTGAAGCTCTAAGAGATAAGATTACCAGTGTAGATAGAATGAGTGACCGTCTCATGAGTATAAGATTGGGTACCGGGAAAAAAGTGCTTCGAGTAGTAACGGCCTACGCACCGCAAGTGGGATGTGAAGAATCGGAGAAGGAAGAATTCTGGCAGCTGCTTGATGACTACGTCGCTTCAATACCAGAAGAAGAGATGTTACTGATCGGTGCGGATCTCAATGGGCATGTCGGAGAACAACGAAGTGGTCTACAGAAGTGCCATGGAAATCACGGTTACGGAACACGTAACGACGAAGGAGAACGTATTCTGAAGTTTGCTACAGCCCACGACCTAGCCTTGGCGAATACGTACTTCATCAAGAAGACCAACCACCTCGTCACGTATGCCAGCGGAGACCACAAATCGCAGAAAGACTTCTGGAGCGTACGGTACAGCGAGCTCAAATATGTAAAAGATAGCAAAGTCATCCCACGTGAAGAATGCATGCCACAACATCGGCCGCTGATACTGGATCTCAGCATCCTAGTCGACAAGAGAAGAAGGGCGATGACCGAACAAGAAGTACACATCAAATGGTGGAAGCTTGAAGACAACGCCCAAACCAGAACGTCAATGAAATCTGCCCTGCCGATACTGCAAAGTGATCCAAACCACTCCTGGATGCTTCTGAAAGACAACATTTATCAGATAGCTGGCGACCTGCTAGGCCGCACGAAGCCCGGAAGACGAAAGCTCGAGAAAGAAACATGGTGGTGGAGTGACGAAGGCAGACCGTGGTAAAGAACAAGAAGACGGCATACAAAACTTGGCAGAAGACACGATCAGAAGATGCTCACCAAAGATATCTTTCAGAAGATGCTCACCAAAGATATCTGGAAGCGAAACGAGAAGCCAAGAGAAGTGTCAGAGAAGCGAAAGAAGCGTACGTGGCCAAGCTGTACAGTAAGCTGCACACTCGCGAAGGCGAACGAGAAGTCTACCGAATCGCCAGAAGAAGAGCAAACGCTACAGAAGACGTAGAGCACTTCTACAACATCAAAGATGCACACGGAAGGATCCTGAGGTAGCCACAGGAGATAAACGAAAGATGGAGAGCTCACTTCGCAAAGATGGCGTCCGCTAACCCCGAATACGAATCCACCATAACAGCCGACCCTGTGAATGGACCAGTACCAGCTATCACAGAAGTAGAAGTCCGTACTGCCATAATGAAGACGAAGAACGGCAAGGCTGCAGGTCCAGACGACAACCCCAGCGACTTCTGGAAGAAGTGCGGACAAGCTGGAGTCTCGTGGCTTACACGACTTCTGAATCAAATAATAGAATGCGGGAATATGCCAGATGAGTGGTACAGAAGCACGACGATACCAATATGGAAAAACAAAGGCGACATAGCCGACTGCTCCACATACAGGCCAATTCGACTCATGTGCCATACGTTGAAGATCTTCGAAAGAATACTGGAGACGCGGCTTCGAAATATCATGCAACTGGCCCCCCACCAATGCGGCTTCGTAAAGGGATGCAGTACAACCGATGCCATCCACACAGTGAGAATAATGGTGGAAAGAAGCAGGGAAAAGCAGTGTGAGCTTTATGCGGCATTCCTCGATCTGGAGAAAGCGTTCGATAGAGTACCACATCAACGAATATGGTGGGCGTTACGGAAGCACGAGGTACCAGAAGAATACGTCCGCTGGATCAGAATGATGTACAAAGGAGCCACCAGTCACGTACGAACAGCAGTAGGACGCTCAGACAACTTCCAGATAAACGCCGGCTTACATCAAGGTTCCGTTCTGTCGCCGCTTCTCTTCATCACAGTCGTGGACACGATAGTAAGAGACTTCATACGCCCGCTCCCTTGGTCCGTCATTTACGCAGACGATGTGATCCTGATGGCGAGAAGCAGGAAAGAATTGGAGGTTGACGTGCAGACGTGGAAAACGCAACTCGAGCTAGATGGTCTGAAGATCAGTACCGCGAAGACAGAATACATGAAGCTGGGACCTCAAACGCCAGGAACGATCAAGCTCGCAGACACGGCAATGGAGAAGACCACGTCGTTCAAGTACTTGGGAAGTCGCATATCAGCAGATGGTTCACTCCACGACGAGATGAACGGCCGAATAAACGCAGCTTGGATGAAATGGAGGAGCCTTACAGGAATTCTGTGCGACAAACGGATGCCACTGAAGCTGAAGTCACAGATGTATCGCACTGTAATCCGTCCAACCGCGTTGTATGGAGGCGAATGCTGGCCAAGCGCACGTAACGACGAGAGGAAGCTTGGTGTGATGGAAACACGTATGTTGCGATGGACGATGGGCGTAACGATGCTCGACCACGTCACGAACGATACAATACGATCCACCATGAAAGTAGCTCCGATAGTCAAGAAGCTGCAAGGAAGACGACTGCGATGGTACGGGCACGTGAGCAGACGAGAAGAACAACATATCACAAGGTTAGCAATGACAGTGGAGGTTCCCGGGAAAAGACCACGAGGAAGACCAAAGCTAAGATGGACCGATCAAGTGAAAGCAGATTTGAGAGAACTTGATGCAAGGATAAAAAATAGTGTGCTTGCACAGAAGGTGAAATGCGGTGAAATTTGCGCGTAAACAAGTAGCCACGTCAGTACCGCGGGTATCTTGCGCGCGCAATTGGCCGGCGTCACAGTCGAAACTATTTCTTCACGCGCCAATTTTACCGCATTTCACCTTCTGTGCAAGCACACTATATTTACCGCTAAATCTACTCGACTGTATATATTAGTAAAGTTGCGAGATTACAACTGCTCTAACATGAAAATTCCAAGACTTGACTTAGGCTCCGTCTATTGCGCAGTTCTAACCTTCAAACTTTTATCAAGGTCATGACTTACACAACCATTGAATTTGAAGAAAATACCTAACACTTGGTTTTTTGGCGTCAAGTTTGAGTAAAACCAATAATATTCTGATAAGCTTGTCCGTTTATTTCGCACCTCTCCCCAGACCTAACCACTTTCTGAATCGATATCGAAAACTTGCGAAGAATAAATTTCAACATCCGCAGTGCCCTGAATTGGCTTACGTGCACGTGCAAAGTTTGAACCAAAACGCTTCAGAATTTTCTGCAAACACACGCAAACGCAGTGCTAAGCAGACATTCAGCTACATTTATGTTGTGAGTTAGATGATAGTCTACTTTGCCTAACCATGTCACTTGTAATTCCTCGGATCGCGCTTAGCATTTGTCAGGCAGGGGCTGTACTCTTCGAGGAGTATAGCATCCCTTGATCAATATGCATGAAGCACGTGTAAAATCGGCGATATTTGCTGCCATGGGGATCGCCAGTGAAACGAGCTTGGCATCTATCTGTTCTCAACAGCGCAGCATACTGTGATGACACATACTTTGATGGTACTTTAGAGGCTATTAAACTAGATCTGAGGGCGTCGATGGTATTCCTGTTGCGAAAAGGTGGCAACGCAAGTCGCATACTGCCTGTCTGGAATCGCAGTCATATGAACTGTAAAAGTGAATATCTCCCCGTGGCCCAAATCTGCCATGCGTTTGCTTTTTCAGTGAGTTGAAGGCAGTGTCCGGGCAAGATGTCGACTTTGCGATTTTGTGCTCATCTGGGCGTAATTATATGTTGAATCCGAAAATATGCACGGGAGCACGCAAAAACGGCCAAAAGGGCTGTAATGGGGCATGCACACTTAGAGCGATAGAATTGTCGCGATCTCAAGCAGCGACGAAATCGCGGACCAAGTCACTAGTCGCTCTACTGGGCATTCTTCTGCATCATCTGCATTGCGGTGCAATCGAACACTGTGTTTCGCTTTCCCTGTTTCCGCTCAAACTCGGCCTATGGATCTTATGGTCATGGTGATCACCATGGACACTGTTGCGCACAGGACCGTTTCTGGAGATTATGGTGATGGGCGCTAATCAAGTCCCTGCAACTTTGTATAGTTCACAGTTTGACCGCAAGTATTAGGTTGTTGCAAAAATAATGTCCGTTTTTCCAGGCCTATATTCCAAACAACTTTTTTTCCATCAAACTTTCTTTTTGATATAGAAAATGCATATCATTGAAAAGCTCTCTTTATGTACATTCTAACGGTGGTGGAATCAGGCTGTTATTATTATCTGTGAAAATTTCACCAGCATTTTGCGCATCCGGACTCAAAATCGGAATCTCATAGCTTTCACTTTCTTGACCACAATTCAAAAGCAAATAAACAAAGTCTTCTGGAAACATAGCAGTTGTATTGGATGAAGATTGTTTACCTACTGCGTGCTTATGTAGATTTTTGGAGATATTTGGACTGAGTAATTGACGCCTCAAAATAAATACTTGCTGCTGACATTCTATGGGTCAGAAATTTCTCATAATCAAAACAATCACCAAAACTTCGCCCATTTCTGTAAGCTTGAGATAAGCACACCTCAAGAACAATATCTGTAAAGAAACTTAGCTATTCAATGCGCGAAGAAATCCAAATTTTCATAATTTGGCACTTACAAGCCTACAACAAGTAGGCTCAAAAAAGTGAACTTTTTTGACTTTTTATCTTTTCTTTTCGTAGAACTCCTTCGTTGGAGTCTTTTCTTTACAAACGTAAACTCATGGCCTGTGGCTACAAAATGAGCTGATTGCCAGCCATACGAACAAAACTTGAAGAAAGTTTTAAGCTCTTAAAGGCGAGGTTTTCAAAAGAAAAACTTTCAGTTTTCGGACGCGTGGTTTCCTTCCAGTTTGCGATATCAGTATGAGCAGATGCGCGCTAATTTACAAAGGTTTGCTGTTTTTGATGGTCTTGGCTGCATTCAAAAATATGAAGACTGAACGAAGTTATAGCCTTCCAAAGTGAAAATTTGCAAAACGGACACTATTTTTGCAACAACCTAATACCATAATGTACTCCTTATGGTAGCGCATTACGGCGCAGATCGGTGGACAGGGCCCGGCACCGATGGTTTGGGGTCAAACTGGACTTCGTTTTTAGAGTTAGAAGCAACGGGGACATCGTTTTTATGAGGTCCTGGAGGAAGCGCCAAAAAAAACACGACGAACATGTCAGGTTTCACGAGTTGAACGTGTTCTTTCGCAAGCGCGCGAATTTCAAATCAAGACTCAAACAAACAAATGGCTTGTTTACAGCGCACAAACTATCACATGGCTCCAAATTTGGGCTATGTGTATACAATATTACTCCAAACTATGTTATGTAAAAGTATCCGTTCTCGAATTTGTTGGTTTCTAGACCAACCACCAAACCAACTGGGTTGGTTCGGAGCATAAATATCGGAGAGTTTACATAAGTTTTGAACCTTTTTGAGTTGGACGATAAGAACGGTCAAAAATCTATCATATAGTGAAGAGAGCGGATCAAACCGTTGCCTCTCCCCTTTTTTTGAGTCAAAAGTAGTATAATTTTAGGCGTTGATAGATATCGCGCTCCAATCACTTGCGGTGTCTTTTGAAATAGTGGCGAAAATGCATCGCAGGATTGTTGAGGCTACAGATTTGGTTGGCCTAGGAGATTTTCGACATTTCCAGCATCAAAATGGTACTATACCCTATGGCAGAGCCTTTAATCGACTCGAAATGTCTTCTTTTTGCTTTTTTGTTATATTACATACCTCAAAATGCGCTTTTTTCGTTTTTTTGTTGCTATTTTGGTTGAATAAGGGTTTCCCTACTGATTTTCACGTCGAGAGGGACTTCGTAAATTTTCGCGAAGTCATGGGGGACTTCGTTTTTTAAAAACCTCCAAACCAACGCGTGCCGGGCCCTGTAGGTGGAGTCTCATATTTCATCTCTCAGGCATCTACAAAATCGAAAAGAAACCTTACTGGTATTTTTTGGCATTGAAGTTACTAAGGTTGACCCCGCCGAATGAAAATCCGCATTTTAATCAGCCACCATGTACCTACCATAAATTTCACGAATCAACTTTTCGCATAGATTGTTGTAATATTCGTAATCAGCACAACAATCCCGTAGATCGACTTTGAGTAAGGCCATGACTTCGAAACTTTTGGGGCTCCGCACTAAGCAAACACCAAAAATTGCGATGTTGCAGATTTTAATCAGTTTCTGAACATCTCTGCAAAACATTCTGAATCAACGAAAATTTCAGGAAATTCTTCACAAAATAAGTGCAATTTCGGAGATATATTCGCGCAGTTCGTATGAGGTCAGTGACGCGATCGCTGAGTCGAATCGCGACGAATCCGTTTAGAGTACCCCTTAGGAAAAAACTGTCAGCGAGTGCTCGTGCCGGAAAACTATCACAAATGAAATGCAAGGTGACCGGCATGCAATGAACTCGTAGCATTTGTCTGGTCGGGAGAATCGCGAGACGATGAAATCGCGTGATGTATGTCCGGCCCTTAAAGGCAGCGGCTTGGGAAAATCGCGACTGGGGGCTGTTCACAACTATATGGACTTTTGGACCGGCTGAGTCAGGTACTTCGCTTGAAATTCAAAAAAGTGTTTTTTTTTGTGTTCACCGGCCTTGCAGATTGCTGGAGAGGCAGGGCGAGTGATTCCCGCCATAACCAGCAAGTGACTGCAGGATACTGTAACTTCACCTATTTTGGCTGCAATTGGCTGATCAGCACAGGCAATCAATACGATACAGTTGACGGCAATCCCTCGCCCTCTCTCCAGCAATCTCCAAGGTCGAAAAACGCCAAAAAAGCACTTTTTGACATTTCAAGCACAGTATCTCACTTAGCTGGTCCAGAAGGCCATGTAGTTGTGGAAATCCCCCATTCACGATTTCCCCGAGCCACTGCCTTTAAAGCAAGAAAGTAATCAGCAAGGCGGTGCCTTCCACTATGAAACTCTCCCAGCTTCAGGAGCGATCGTGGGTTTTTCGCGGATTCTCGACTTGATATTCGGAATCAGGGACATGAGAAGGTTTCGGAACGACAAAAACATGGAAGCCGAGAATCTGGGTGGACGGTGCCTTTAAGGTGGCTAGCGGAAGCGAGAAGATTGGTCCTGAAGTGGGAGGGTGACTTCAAAAGTAGAGGGTCCCGCCCACCTGCTGATTTCCCCCTTTGCTTTTCAAGAGCGAACAGGCCCAGATAAACAAAAAGTAAATCGATTGCTTGCCCTAACACTGCCTTGAAGGCACTCTATTAAGTTGTTCCAAAAGTAAACTTTATTTTTGAATAAATCGAACTGTTTTTGTTTTCAATATAGTTAGGGTACCATTCGATAGAGGGAAACAAGCTCTACAAAAGGACCACTAAGGACCCACTTAAGTCGTAATTCAGGCAATTTGGAGCCAAAAATTTTTTTTCAGCTACCCTGAAAATCGAATCTCCTTCTAGAGAATTCCTACACACTTCCAACTTGGTCTTTATATAATAAACGCATAGTATTAGGTTGTTACATAAGTCTTGTTACACTTTAACTTTTTACGGCGGTAAGTCATGCACCTCATATTCTTTACAGGACTCCAGGGTACCATTCGATAGAGCAAAGCAACCCCTACAAAATGATGTGCAAGATTTCGCACCCGCTTCGATCCACAATGAGTTTGCATCCAAAAACTAAGTCGTACTGAAGGCTCAAAAATCGCGAAAAATTCATATCTCTGTTCAAAAAAATTCTAAAAATTTCCAACTTGCTCATAAAAATTACTCATTACATCAGACACTCATATGCACCGTTGCTGTATTTTTTCCTCATCTAAAAATCGAGAAAACAAAAATTTTCATGTTTTTACAAAAACGAATCTATGCTGTTTCTTTTCATGTAGCTGTATACTACAAGTCCTTAGAAGTATAACCGTAAATTTTCAGCTTTCTAGAAGCCCTAGTTTTCGGAAATCACCTAATTTAGCATTGAACTCCCGAGTGAAAAAAGCTAATTTCGTTATTTTTCGAAAACTAGGGTTTCTGAAAAGCTGAAAATTTACGGTCACACTTTTAAAGGCAGCGTCCAGGCAGATCTGGGCCTATGGGGCTTTTACGTGGAAAGTACTTTTGGGGCCCTAACTAAGGCACTGCCCAAGCGGCAGCTCATGTAGTGCTCTAGTGGCTGAGATATTCCCCTCGAAACTGGCCCCCGCGAACGTATTCGCATGGATTCATGGCAGTTTCGCTGCAGGATCCACGCTTTGCGCCACGAATCCATGCGAAACACGGTCGCGGGGTCCACTTTCGAGGGGAATATCTCAGCCGTTAGGGCACTACCTGAGCTGCCGGTTGGGCAGTGGCTTAGTTAGAGCCCTAAAAGTACTTTCCACGTAAAGTCCCCGTAAGTCCAGACTTGTCTGGACGCTGCCTTTAAGGGATTGTAGAATACAGCTACATGAATAGAAACAGCATAGCTTCGTTTTGTAAAAACAAAAAAATTTTCGTTTTCTCGATTTTTAGATGAGGAAAAATACAGCAACGGTGCATATGAGTGTCTGATGTAATGAGTAATTTTTATGAGCAAGTTGGAAATTTTTAGAATTTTTTTGAACAGAGATATGAACTTTTCGCGATTTTTGAGCCTTCAGTACGACTCAGTTTTTGGATGAAAACTCATGGTGGATCGAAGCGGGTGCGAAATCTTGCACATCATCTTGTAGGGGTTGCTTTGCTCTATCGAACGGTACCCTGGAGTCCTATTGAAATTATGAATTCACGACTTATCGTTGTAAGAAATTGAAGTGTAACAAGACTTATGTAACAACTTAATAGTATACAAAAAATGTATTTGGTATTCCGGGGATCAAACTTGAGAAACAAAGACGGTCCGAAATTGCCACTCTTTTCGGGCATGTAACACTTGTATTTCTCGATCATAAGAGCACATACAGGGGGAAAATATTAAGATTATACTTAGTAAAGCTTGTAGTATACAGTGACATATGTGGGAGGAGCCGGAAGGCGGAGTTTGCCATTTATGGTCTTTTTTTTTCTCGCTTTCTATGCGCGAAAAAAATAATAAGGACACTTTTGAGTACTACTATGTGCCTCCTGTATAATGACCAAGTTGGAGGTCCGTAGGATTTTTCTTCGCAAAAATCCAGTTTTCAGGTGCAAAAATTTTTCAGATTTTGGCTTCAAACTTTACATTTAATGCAACTTAAGCAAACGCAGCAGCTCTTGCTGGGCATGTTGTAAAACTTGATCTGCTCTATCGAATGCTACCTAAGTCTACTAGGAAAGCAAGAGCAGCTGGAGTTATTCAGAAGAGGAGTTTACCTCTGGGACAACCTAATATATATAATGGACGATTAGATCCCAGGATGTTTTGTACGGAGTGGTATAGTATTCTGTAAATGTCTTCTCCTTAATTCGGAAAAGTTAGAAGTTATCGTCATTGTTAACGAACGAATGAGCAGCAGAAAGCCAGAAAAAATAGGGGAAGAAAGCGAAATGCGAAAAATACTAGATACGGTTTTTTCAACGATCACGGGAACGGACAGGTGAATCTTGAAAGCGGTTGGGCAACTTTCAGTCATTTGATCTACCTTGAATGTAATAGACTAATTACTTTGTTTTGACCTCCAACCGTACAAAACAATTCATCATTTAATATTATTGCTTCTCGAATATATTTGGTTACACGGAAATAAATGAAAAAGGGGTGAGCAATTTGTTCTTCGGCAACAAATTTAGAATTTCATTGTTGTGCGTAGAAGTGGAACTCACGTTTGAGGTGTGCGGTTGAACTCGATCTTCTCAAGGCTGCTCCAACCTCCAGAAGAGTGCTCAAGCAGATGTCGCACGGTCACGTATTGTAACCACGGATGGGCTCTTTTGATATCGAACGTATAAAGGCCGCCTTAAAAGTCTTTATAGATCTATGAATGCATTCATAATAAACTTTTGCAAACTCTATGAAAAAGTCGAGTAATATGGTGTAAAAATGCATAATAGTAGCGGCAGCGAAAAGCGGTCACTGCGTGGGCGTTAGAAATATTAGGGTGGTGAGTAGAATCAGCGGAATGAGATTTAGTGAAGGGAAGTCAAATTCGAATTTCAATTCATGTAAAATCTTCCTCCGCTCTCTTACTGCGTAGGACTCAACTTTGACTCCGAACACTCTGTCTTCGAGATTGAGAAGACGTCTGTTGATTAGCTCTGCTATTCCCATGGCTGTGATAGTTTTGCTGATGGAGGCGATGCGGTAGCTATTCATGGGGCTTGCCTATAATGTATGTCCGCATATTAGCTGGTTTATTTGCTAAAGGTTAACTTACCCTTGTCTCAGACCTCAGATCTGAGAACCCATATGCGGCCGAAAGTAGCCGCTTGCCTCTTTTGTAAATACATAGCGACATGGAAGGAATGTCAGATAAACGCATCTAAATAACCAATTTACACTGGCACTTCCTGATCAGACGTACCTGCTTCTCAACAGCAAAATCAAGCTCTGTTAAATTGAAAAATGTTGAATCGAACACTTTTGTACAAGGTATGTCTTTTTCAGCCCATGTGAAGTCACCGGAATGCCAGACCACGTAGTACCTCGAAAAGAATCCTAGCGCTTTCCTTCAAATAGCACATTCAAGATATATGTTGACTACCAATAATATCAAATACGGTACCCTGATATAGCGGTGATCTGGTGGGGCTGCATCATCGTCCCATTCATCTCCTCGCCCATCTCGGTCAGATTTGATCCGCTTTGTATGCGATATCTAGAGAGTATCCGTAATTGAAAAGGAAGGCTAACAGAAAGCATTCTCACCTAACCCCAAACCCCTTCTCCCAAACAATCAGTGCAGTGGTTTGGTTTTTTTCGCGGTAAACCTGGTAGAGCTGTATTTTTGACACTAAAATTTGTCAGAATTTCACCACCTGAAGTGACGCTGGATAATATCCTTCTCGACCATGTTTGACGTCTTCTCTCAGAATCGTTTTTATCTCTCCCTCCTGCACAATGTAGTGTCGCATCTCTTGACTGGATCCCTGCCAGACTGCTCTGGATTGTAAGTTTATTTTTCAGTGTCTAGTGCGACATGAGATTTCGAAGCAATTTTGCAGGTGAAGCACTGCTTAATTTGCAAGGTTGCTCTGGTAATCAAAAACATGGTACGAAATGCTTACTGAAATCTTCCATCAGGTCCTCGGCATATGTGAGCAGGATTCATGCCTTTCACTAGCATCTCTTCTGTGACCATTTCCAGTTCCGTCATGGTCAGATTTAGAGAAATATCGATTATATTATTGCTTGCAGCAATCAAATTGACGACGTAGAATACAGTGCCCAAGTAGGAGTAAGAACAAACAGTTTTGATTTGAGTGCCGTTCAACTGTTCTGATTTGTATCTCATAACTTCATCTGCGCTCAAGTGGATCCGACTTGATCCCGAGTCCTTCTTGAACCCCGCAAACTCGGGATATATGGTCGAGGAGAGAGTGGGGAATAGATGAATGCCTTCAACGCTGCGGGTTTTCCATAGAGTGGATAATTGAAACTGAAGAAGCTTCTCGCTTGAAATGTGCGGTACATAGTTTAGCAGCAGAAAGGACCAAAGCGAAGGCAGTACGCAATTTAGCAGCATTCTTTGTTATTATTTCGGACGTTGTTTTCGGCGCATGTGTGTAGGGACGACCAGGCGGGTCGGGATAACTGGCTGGAACTGGAAGCTAACAACTTCTCTGCGAAAGCGCGCCCGAGTCAACACCGTCGGCTAGTTTTCTTTGATGGACACGATCATTATTGCGTAATTTCGCACAAGGCCAAGCCGTGCTCGTCCGAAGGATCATTTCACGGCCAAGTCCTAGGTCACTTTGCATATGAAACATTTAGAGAAGTATGTCAAAGCTACATCTCAAATGGAGTATCGTACATTGCGGATGTACCCCTGTTTTCTCATCTTTCTCCCATCAATACAAAATTTTGACAACAGATATTATCAGCTTCACATTAAAAATGACCTGTGCAGCGACAACTAGGATTGTATCCTTGTCAGTTGCTTGAACGCAGTGTCTGGTGAAGTTGGCTGGTCGTTTGAAATTTCGAAAAGGAGAATGGTAGGCTCCCCCTTCGAATCTCAGGGCTCTATGTCTATGTTTACTTTATGTCTCTACTAGCTGGCTTACCCGACTCCGCCCGGCACTGTCAAAACACTGTGATAAAGTTCTCATTCCTATCCCTGTGCATGCAACCTTTCCCTGTGTTCACGTCTACATGCCAATTCACTACCACTGTTTTAGTAATCAGCATGCTCGACTCCCCCCCCCCCCCCTGTGCCAACTCTCAGCCCCGTAGCTCAAACTTTGCAAAAAAATCAATGAAGGCGATCAAAGTAATGGATATCTAAACTAATATTGTATTCGTAATCAGCATGCTCGACCTCCCTGTGCCAACTCTCAGCGCCGTAGCTCAAACTTTGCAAAAAAGTCGATAAAATTGATAAAAGTAATGGATTCTAAAAACTAATATTGTATAAGTAATCAGCATAGTTGTAACGAACAAAAATTTTCGCCGAATGAACGAATATCGAATAATCAATTTTCAAAATTTTTCGAACGAATGAACATCGATTAATTGATTTTCGAAAATTCGGACGAATGAATATCGAATATTTGATTTTCGAAAATTCTTCGAATGAACGAATATTATTCGACTTTCGATTTTCATTTTATTCGAATTTGAATATTCGAATATTGGCACATTCCAAAATGTGGCTGAGCGAATACTTGAATAACCGAACTTGATCGAATATTCAACTAATTTCGAATAAATGTTCGAATATTATTCGAATATTTGAATGCAATATTCGAATATTCGAATATTCAAATAACTATCTTTTAAAACTACTCGAATGAATGAATATTGAATAACCTTTATTCAAAACTCGTCGAATGAACGAATATTCGAGTAAGTCATTTTTCGAAATCGTGGAATGAACGAATTATTCGAATATAGGCCTTTCTCATTTATTCGACTATTCGAATATTCGAATACTTCGAATAAATTATTCGAACGCGAATATTCGGTGCTAACTATAGTAATCAGCATGCTCGATTACTCCCCCATGCCAAATCCCAGCCCTGTATCAAACATGATAATTCTGGAAACTAATATTGTATTCGTAATCAGCATGCTAGATTACCCCCCCCCCCGTGCCAACTCCCAGCCCTGTAGTTCAAACTTTGCAATAAATCGATAAAATCGATAAAAGTAATCGATAATTCTGGAAACTAATATTGTATTCGTAATCAGCATGCTCGATTACTCCCCTCTGCCAAATCCCAGCCCCGTAGGACTCCACAAGAAATCGATTAAAATCGAGGAAATCGAAATCTATGGATAACGAATAGTGGCCTATGACATCTGCCCGGTCCCGAAGTTATGTGTGCAAAGTTTGGTCCGGATCGGTTCCGAAATAAAAATTTTTATTTGGATTCGTACACACAGACATACAAACCTACATACAGACAGACAAACAGACATTCAGCTTTATATATAAGGTCTCCAAATTTCCTTATATATACGAAGATTTTGAGACCTAAGTACATCTTAGAAGGAGTCTAGCCCTTTATGCGTGCGTGAAGAGCATCGCAGAATGCCTGTTTTTGACACTTTCGCGCTTTCCATTATGCATTCTGGGGATTAGCACAAGAAATGCCCAGATAAGCTCAATTTGAGATTGACGATAAGCTGGGACATTGCTTTGAAAACGAAAAAAAATGATGGGACATAAGATTTGAGCGTCTCCATTGGCCTCTTTCCAGTTATGTATCTAACTGTTATTTTTTATGCATCAATTCATCGACGTAAATAAACATAAAAAATAATAGACAGTAATAGCGATAATAATAGTAATAAATAATAGTAATAAATAATAGTAATACAAGAATAGCGGACCCCGTACGGAAGAACACAAAGATAAAAAAAAATTTACCGACGTGATGTACACTGATTACCTAATTCACAAAGGGAGTGGTTGGTCGAAGTGGCGTTTTGAGATGTTTGTTTACCATGTTGTAGGGCATAAACCGTTAATCCCAAATCTGTCTTCATTATCTGCGGCGCTTTTCTGCACGAGAAGTTATGGGCGCTTATTGAAGAAAAAAGTGAATGTGCAAATAATATAAAAACACTAGTAACATTTTTCTGGCGCTTAAATGGATCAGTAGTCTTTCTTGCACTCTTTAAAATAAATACTTTTAGATGAGATATATCTCATCTAAAAGTGCACTCAGGTTGTCTCACTCAGATTGTTTGCTCTTATATACGCTCATAACTCCTCGTCCAGCTACGCTCCGCAGGACAGATTAAAGAAGACAGATTTGGAGTCAGCATTTTACGCCCTCCAACAACATATACAAATTATCGCAAAGGCCCCTTCGACTGAGCATCCTTCCCTTGTCAGGCAGCGCAGGGCCCGGCACGAGTCGGTTTCAAGGGTTTTTGAAAACGAAGTCTCCCCTGACTTTGAAGTTTTACGAAGTCCCCTTTGACCTACCTAATTAGAAGAAGATGAAAACAAGAAACATAGTCTGAAAAAAACGTGAGATAAGACTGAAAATCCAGCTTGGAGCCAAATGCTACGCATGCACAAGAGTTCGGCATCGAAGCGCGTTATTTAACAAAGCGATATATGACAAAATCAAGGCGAAAAACAAAGGAAAGGCAGTGATATGAAAATGTTTTCATGCTTAGGAATAAATTTTTCACTGGGGAATCCGTACATGATAGAAGAATCTAAAACTTATGTGAAGTGACAGAAATATATGCTCCAGACGATCTTAGATTGGTGGCCGTCTGGAGACGATCTAATTTTGGAAAAGGTATTACTTCACATAAGTTTTCAAATCTTTTTGCATAATCCTTTCGCAAATAATTTTCAATACATATAGTTCAATTTTGGTGTCATATTATTCTGTGTACGCTGTAAACAAGCAGTCTATTTATTTTAGCCTTGCTTTCAAATCGGGCCGGCGTTAGAAAGGTCAGGCGTTAAAGGATTTTCTGGCAAGATCTTGATCCAAGGATTTTCCGCTTGCTTGACTTTATCTGCCGCGCAACTTGGGAAGCGCGAAAATGCCTAAAACGAGCTTCTTGAGAAGACCTAGTTTATGAGCCTAGGTCAGGGCGCAAGCAGCATGCAGTGGAAATCGCTAGGTGAACGGACTCCGGAACCTCACTTCCGAAGCGAATCTAACCCCTGTAGCGAGAGTTCTTTTTGCTGCGCACTTCACTGATTGTTTACCCAGGAAGGACGGGGGGGGGGGGGGAGGTGAGGGGAAGGGCGTTGGATGGGGCTTCTGATATCGCAACGCCAAAAATCCCAGCAGCCTCCTATTGCCGGACGCTGCTTTTGCGGAGTAGAGACTATAGCCCAAGGTTCATTTTGAACAAACATACTGCGAAAGCAAATTTAGCACTGATGAAAATCCTGCTGAACCCTAATGTACTTTTTTGGAATTGTTATTTTATTATTCTAGCAAAAACTGAAGTTCTTCTTGACCCTGGTGCTGTAGAAAATGAAGCACCAGGAGTCCACTATGGCGTAATGAGTGTCGCTGCATGATGTAGTACTATCGGCAAGTCATGTCGCTAATAACAGCACCGAAGCGGGAAGCTGATCAACTCAATATCTTTGAAGCTGATAGTACTTGATGCACTACACACTTCGCAGACAGACATTGCAAATAGCGTAGTGACCGCGATACGGTGGATCGCTCATGTATGATCGATGTCTGCCACTAGTTTACATGAGTTTTCAAATTTGTAGTAGAGTTCAGCATTCACCATCCTTTTGCAGATATATATGGAGTAACTATGATAAAAGTGGCTGCGATGGAGAATTGGGGTATGATTCCATTTTATGCACTTATGTTCTCTAATGCATACCGATAGATAGCCTCAAACAATCTAATTTAGGCCTCATCACCGTACGCCAAAAACTCCTGTTAAATAATAGCACCATTTCTACATTGACGGAAGCTCGAGTCACCTCTATTGTGCTTGCGCACGAAATAGCGCATCAGGTGTCTTTGTTGAAAATTTCAATTTTTATATCATGCCTATAGATCAATTTCAGTGGTTTGGGAATTTGGTGACGATGAGGTGGTGGGATGATCTTTGGCTCAATGAAGGATTCGCTTCAATGATTGGTTTGAAGGCGAACGACCTTGTGGATAATATGCCGCTCAGTCAGGCATGTCATGCTCAATACTCGTCAAGATCAAGTGAAGATATCTTTTGCTTGCATGTGAGAAATTCTATGCGAATGTATGATGAACAAAGCCTCTAACTACCGCTTCCAGCAGTGATCGCCTAATAGTAAGACTACCTTGCGCGATCCCGATATCGCGACTTCCATGTCATATCTCGGGTGATTGCGAAAGGTCGCTACCGCTGGCGAATTTTTAGTAACCCAGAGATCTCGAATGCACAGCCGCAGAGTTTATTGGTGCAAACATGTCAAAATTTGCTTGCCTGCAGTGCGCTTACAAAAAATCATGCGCCATCGAATGATGCACATCGGACGACGAGTAATCGCGCCAGCTATGACCGATGCCTTAGACTTTATGCTATGGGGGCCTGCTGGATCGCGAGAGTCGGAAGTGCGTACGGCCATTGCGCCGCGCTTGTCAGATGTGCGTCCAACGACTCAGGTAGGTGCCAGACTTATTCTGTTGAACAGGTTCATTCGGTTCACCGCCTTTGCTGTTGGACAATGCAATGCTGACCTATGAACCCGAACGAAATGGCTGAAGCGGATAAATCTGGCACCGGCCTAGTGACATAGGAAGTGAGCGGCGCAATGGCCGTACGCACTTCCGACTCTCACGATCCTGCAGGCCCCTATATCTTCGTCAGCGTTGCTGGCGCGCTGCTGCCGAACTAGCTTGCAGACTATCTTGGTTTTGGCAATCGAATCATCACTCCGATACCTCCTTTGTTCTTGTCAGAAGCATGCTTAGCGATCAATTAATGAGCACAGTTTTTGATGCTTTCGACTGGTGGTTGAATAGAAGACGTGAAAAAAACCTCAGTCGCTGGAAAACACGGGGTATCACAACAAGTTGTGAACGTTTTTGTTTATACAGCAATACGCTTTTGTTGCTATCTTCAAAAGTTATAAGCGGGACATTTGACGATGGGTACCATTTGATTCAACTGACTTGGCTTCGGGAAGACGGGGCTTCGTGACCTAAAAGGCTAGGTAACAATCAGAGAGCACTTGCGCGAGAGAGACGCAGGTGCGTCGCGGGCGCGAGCGGCCTTAATTAGGTCACAAAGCCCCGCCCTTCCGAAGCCAAACCAGTTGAATCAAAGTAAATGTGGGGTTCAAATCTTCAGAGCACCAATTTTCACACTTTCACAGTTTTCTGTTAGACTGCGCTCCACTACCCGGAGGGGATGTTTGTTACATGCGGCCCTTAACTCATTGACGACGATGTGGACCACCGGTGGCCTACGCGCTTTTTGCTGCCAGGGACGATGTGGACCCCCGGTGGCTCACACCTCTCGCAAAGTCGTATTATTTGCAGGTCTAGTATTTTTTCCACATATGAATATTTTTTCCAATTTTTTGTATTCTTAGGAGCTATAGGCTCTGTCGTTCAAGAAAATGTTAATAGTTGTTCACATAACAATGTTGCATTTCGTAAATAAGCACGAAACCTTCCCACACTGAAAGTGTTGTGCAAAATCGCGTCGTCCCACAGCGCCGCCGCGCAAAATTAGGCGTCGTCAATGGGTTAAAGGCAGCGTACACCCAAAATTTGAGTTACCGAATTTCCTAGATCTTTCTACACCGTGTATATACTGGGCCCAGAAGAAGACCAACTGCGTTGGTCCCGTCTCCCAATGTTGCTTCTGAGCGGAGAAAATCCCCCTCAATTTTCTTTCACGCGGCCCCTTTTCTTTCGCTCCGCCTCCTCCGGACGAATCCATAACAGCGTAAGCTGCAATTGCAGTTGCAGTTGCTGTTGCAACATCTGTTGCATTTTTTTGGGTGTACGCTGCCTTTAAAGGCAGCGTCCAGGCAGATCCGAGCTCGACGACCACGCCCACTTCCCTCGGACGGCCAACCCTTTATGATCGAAATCTCCTCAGCCTTGACGTGTTTTCACATGACCAACACAGTCGAACTTACAGCGTTTACCTGTTAATACTTGCTTTTGACAAGGATAACATCAGAAGCACTTGTCCGATTTTCCCAAATAGCCCCAAAAGGTGGTTTTCTGAGAAATTCACGCTTTTTGAGTTTCATATTTGGAATCAGCGCCATGGAAAGGCCTAGATAACACAAAAATATAGAAGTCGAGAATCTGCCTGGACGCTGCCTTTAAAGGCAGTGTCCCGGCAAATTTGAGTTGTAAATATGGCCATAATGCAGTAATAGTTTTACCTGTTGGGCCCTTAGCCACTTGCACAGGCTTCATCTGGGAAAACTCCTTCCTTATTGGCACCGAACTTCATTTTGGCACGCGCCGTACAAGTTCATCTAGTCTGTACATCACCGTGGCAGTTCACGTAAGCTTTGTGCTGTTCAGTCCAAGTTACAGGCCTTAGAATTTTCGTACCAAGACCCTTCTATTAGGTTGTCCCAAAAGTAAACTCCTTTTCTGAATAACTCAAGCTGTTTTTGTTTTCTTAGTACATTTAGTGTATCATTCGATAGAGCAGATCAAGCTCTACAAAATGACCTCCAAGGGTCCGCCTAAGTCGCCTTCCATGTAAAGTATGAAGCCAAAATCGAAAAAAATTTTGTCACCTGAAATTGGATTTCTGCGACAAACAATCCTACAGACCTCCAACTTGGTCATTATACATAAGGCATATAGTCGTACACAAATATATCTTTGCCGAATCTTTTCCGAGCATAGAAAGCGAGAAACAAAAATTGTCCAAAAATGGCAAACTCCGCCCCCAGCCCCTCCTACATATGTCATTGTATACTACAAGCCTTACTAAGTATAATTTCAAAACCTTACCTCTGTATGTGCTCTTATAACCGAGAAATACCAAGTTTTACATTAAAAAACCGAAAAAAGTGGCATTTTGGCCTTTTGGAACCCTATTTATTTGTCAATTTTGAGCTTCGGAAAAAATGCACCAAATACATTTTTGGGTACTACTATGTGTCTACTATATAGAGACCAAGTTGGAAGTCCGTAGGAATTCTCTAGAAGGAGATCCGATTTTTAGGATAGCTGAAACATTTTGATTTTTGGCTTCAAAATTTACCTAGGTTACGAATTAGATGGAACTTTGGTAGTTTTTTTTTGTAGTGCTTGCTACGCTCTGTTGAACGGTATCCTAAATCTGTCAAAAAAAAAACAAAAACAGCTCAAGTTATTTGAAAATGGAGTTTACTTTTGGGACAAGCTAATACTTTCCAACTAAACTCTCCTCCGAGCTCTTTTCCATAAAATGAGAAAACGCTCTGAATTTTGGTCCTTTTAAGCGGTACGTACTCTACGCCTCTTTCGCGAACTTGCTCTGTGATCACTTTCCCACGCGTGCGTGGGAAAGGCGGAGCCGCAATCGATTGCGAATGACTAGAGAGCCTGTTCGCGGAAGAGGTGCAGAGTCCCGTGCGGGCGGAGATGCTGGTGCACTCGACACTGCAATTGATAAGCTGTGTAGCTTCATGCCGTCCAAAGCAAAATCCGACTGAATCGGGGGTGTAGTACAGACAAGTGTTATGTACAATGTCGCCATCCCCTCCTTCCCAATTGAAGCATTACTCAAGTTTGAAACTGTGATAAAAGCTATAACGGAAAACGTCTAAAGAGCTTCTCTATCCCCCTCACCATAACAAGATTCGAAACAGAAATAATCAGATTGGTGGGGTAAACAAGCATATTGCTTACAGTAGGGTCAAGCGTGTTGATGCGATCCGGTTTCTCTATTGCGACACCTTCTTCTTGAATATACCCATTCGTATGTCCCCCACCCCCACTTCGTCCCTCCTCCCCTCCCTTCCCCCCATTTCCACGCTTTTGCGGTGGCCTACACCCCATTTCCACGCTTTTGCTGTGGCCTGCATCAACGAAATTCAGATCACTTCAAAGGCATTGTCCAGGCAAATCTGGACCTATGGAGCTCTTACGTGGAAAGTAATCTTGACGCCCTATATAAGACTCTGCCCAAGTGGCAGTTCAGATAGTGCACTCACGGCCAAGATATTGGGCTCCAAACTATGCCCCGTGACCGTAGTGGCACGGATTCATGGCTCGGCACCTCAGTTTCGCGTGGATCCTCGCGCGAAAGCGCCACGAATCCATGCGAGTACAGTCACGGGGCATAGTTTGGAGCCCAATATCTTAGGCGTGAGTGCACTATCTGAGCTGCCGCAGAGTCTTATTTAGGGCCTCAAGATTACTTTCCATATGAGAGCCCCATAGGTCCAGATTTGCCTGGACGCTGCCTTTAAAGGATGGCAGTAAACCGTAAAGGGAGTGGCTCGGGATTTGTGACTGCGAGCTTTCCACACTTACATGGCCTTCTAACAATAAGACCGTATTCATCAACGACCCAGTGGGTAAGTGATGTACTGTGGACCGAATCGAATGACTATTCGATTATTCGAATTAACCAGTGCGTCACCTCTGCTTCGCAGAGACTCGCACTGGCCCTACTTTCTGTGTGCCTTACTCATTCCCGCATAATGTCATTGAATCACCGCGCTATGCAGGCTATCGCAAATGATTCGTAAACAACTAGTCATTCCTAGAGGCTTTTCGTGTAAGATCGGTATTTTCACGTGGATGAAACCTCTCACAGAGGAATGATTGCAAATTTGAATCAGTTTTTGGACTTTTTATGGCTTGGTAGCTGCCGTAAGGACAATGAACATCGTGGGCTACATCTCTGTGCAAAGGTCTTCTCTAATGAATAGGTAAATTCTTGGCGAATTGAACATTTACGCAACTAATTCTTTTTGGCGCCATTTTCGTAAAGTAGCCAACTTTAGTTCAGTTTTTTGGGCTAAAGTCCATGCCTTCCACATTAGCTTGTCAAACATATCCATAACTTTGCAAAAGATTTCAAACGGAATCAATCATGCTGGCGAGAAGAAGTTTAGATCCGCTTGATGCGCATGTTTTAAAGGATCCGCTCAACGGAATCGCCTATGCTTTTGCACAATGGACCTGCATGTTGCTACATATGCTGTGCCAAATTTGGGCTCAAGAAATTGGCTGGAACTCGCTCTACGAATTTCGTAACGGACAGACAGAGAGACACAGCGGAAATGTTGGGTCCCTCTGTGGGAGCCCATCTATAAAAGTTCGGACGTTTTTTTAAAGATCAAAGAGCCAAAGGCAGCGTCACACCACGTACGCACGCTGGTTCACATGGGGACTTTTCTGTAGTACACAGGATCACCTTTTATATAAAGCTGACTGTTTGTCTGTTTGTCTGTACTTATGTTCTGAATAGAAAATTCCATTTCTGAACCGATCCGGACCAAACTTTGCAAACATACACTTCGGAACCGGGCGGATGTCATAGGCCACTTTTCGTCATTGATCGATTTCGATTTTATCGATTTTTATCGATTTTTTGCAAGTTCACTTACGGGGTTGGGAGTTGGCACAGGGGGTAATCGAGCATGCTGATTACGAATACAATATTAGTTTCCAGAATTATCGGTTACTTTTATCGATTTTATCGATTTATTGCAAAGTTTGAACTACAATGCTGGGAGTTGGCACAGGGGGGTAATCGAGCATGCTGATTACGAATACAATATTAGTTTTTGAAATTATCCGCTACAATTATCGATTTTATTGATTTTGCAGAGTTCACCTACGGGGCTGGGATTTGGCACAAGGGGGTAATCGAGCACGCTGATTACGAATACAATATTAGTTTGGCGCTATTCGGCTATCCGGGCTTTAAATTTTTTTTTGTCGTAGAGCTTGCTCAGACTTTGTGTATAAGGGTTATCTTACATGGTGATTACAGATATCACACTTTCTCCGCAGAACGTTTCCCCATGTGGTTTCGATAGGTGTACGGTAGGAAGTCAAAATCATGAATTCGACTGGAGTTCGGTCCAGAGAACTTACTCGACATGCTGATTACGAATTTCTTACTCTCTCTCTGCATATTGAGACCTTTTATAGAATTATGGTGGCCATACGGTATGGGATCGAAAATGTAGATTTGCTTTAAACTTCGTCTAGGGTGGTCATCTAGCGCGTTGAGCATGAATATCATGCTGATTTCGCAGGATAGCGCATTTTCTTGGGCTCGGTGGGTGCAGTAGATGGGTCGAAGTTCCAGATTTGCTCAAAACCTTACCTGTAACGGTTCACAAGCATACTGCTTATGAAAATGATGCTTACTCGCTGTCATAACGCATTATTTGAATTTATGGTGAGTTGCAGGGTTTGAATGGACATTTTTTCGCTTTCGGCCAATTTAGATCCCAGATATTCACGAAATGGGGAAACTGCGTTCTGCTGGCGGCGCTGGCGGTCTTCAGCGCCATCCTGATGACCTGTCCCAATGCGTAACGCACCTGGCAATTCTCCCTCCCCCTGTTTTTGCTTAGGCAAAAGCCGCCGAAGGGTGTATCGCGCGCTGCAGTGGTCCTATAAGGAAACTGATAACCTGTCCCAACGCGTAACGCACGCGGCAAATCTCCCTCCCCCTGTTTTTGCTTAGGCAAAAGCCGCCGAAGGATGTATTGCGCGCGGCAGTGGTCCTATAAGGAAAGCATTACGGTCGTGGGAAACTTTTATACCACACGAATTGCCTTTATTGTGGGGATTGAGCAGATATTCTTGAAACAGCACTTTAGGTAATTTTCTGCCAAGGTTTCAGGCAGGTTTATGATTTTTATCCGCTGTCACGCGAAATGACTACTATCTGTCATCAGCGACTCAAATAATCTCCATATACCGAGTTTGAGCAAGATCCGTCACAAAAACATTTTGGGGCCCGGATAGCCGAATAGCGCCATCAGTTTAGAATTATCCGTTACTTCTATCGATTTTATTGATTTTTTGCAAAGTTTGAGCTACGGAGATGGAGGTTAGTGAAGAAAGTAGGTGAGCATACTGATTACTAACAAAGCGGGAATTGGGAAATGCATGTAGAAGTGGGCGCAGGGAAAGGTTGTACTGGAATAGGGATAAGAGCTTTATCATAGTATTTTGATAGGGCCGGGCGGAGCCGAGTAAGCCAGCTAGTGACTCATAATAACGGGCTAAGGGTTGTTCACTCTTTTTGTGTTTGTGTCTGTGTGTCTGTCTGTCCGTTACGAAATTCGTAGAGCGAGTTCCAGCGAATTTCTTGAGCCCAAATTTATGGCGCAAGCTAACATCTTAAAAGTCCATTATCCAAAAATACGAGCGGATCCGCTGAGTGGATCTTTCAAAAATTGCGCGTCAAACGGATCCACATGGCTTCTGACCAGCAAAATTGGGCCTGTACCACCATTTTTCGCGATGTCATGGATACGTTTGTCAAGCTAATGTGGAAACCAAGGACTTCAGCCCAGAAAACTGAACTAAAGTTGGCTACTTTACGAAAATGGCGCCAAAAAGAGTTAGTTGCGTAAATGTTCAGTTTGCCAAGATTTTACCTGGTCATCTAAGAAGATTCTTGCACATAGATGTAGCTTACGATGTTCGTTGTCCTTATGGAGACTGCCATGCCATACAGAATTCAAAAACCTACAAATTTGCATCTGTTCTTCTGGGATAAACTTCACCCACGCGAAAATACCGCTTACACGAAAAACCTTTAGGAGTGAGTTGTTGTTTACGAATCATTTGTGATAGCCTATATAGCGCGGTGAGTTTCAATGTCATTATTATGCTGGAATGATCAAGGCACACAGAAAGTAGGGCCAGTGCGAGCCTCTGCGAAGCAGAGGTGACGCATTGGTGCATATAATATACATGTACAGTCATGTACTGATGTACGTGACTGGGAGGGATGCACGTGTTTAGCATATCACTTATCACAAAGTTGAAGAATACTTTTCAACCGCGCGGTCCTCTGTTCGGTTGCTTTTCGATCCATCTTACAACGCTTCATACTTTATGAAAACCCGACAATACCTGCCCATTTCCGGGACATTTTGTTCCACGGAGTGAATTGCCGTCGATTCTTCAACCGAACGAACTGCTGAAACGCTGCGAAGCACGCGCGGCGCAGCTGAATTGTTGCGAGAGCACGACTTGTACAATGGCGAATTTGTACTGGGGCGAGCATTTTACCTCGCAGCGCATGCTCGGCAGTGATGTACGATCCGTGCGGTCAGCGAACTAACTATACGACAAAAATGAGTGTATTTTCTTCCCAAGTAGCTACATTTCCAAAGATTCTTTTGGATTTCCTCACTTTACAACACACATTGCTCTTTCTAAACACACAATCAGTTGTTCTTCATACATTGTCAGAAAGAGATGTTTGGTCCTTGTGCCATAGTTTACTACTGAAAACACTTCCAAACTGACAGGGAAAGGCACCTAACTTAGGTCGGCATTTTTAGAAGCGACACGTATAGTTGGAACCAGTTTGAAATGCTGATTTCAAATCGCCTCCCGTAGCTCGAAGCATTTGCGTAGCCTTACATTTTTTAAACGACGTATACATCATTTGAAAGTTATACGGAAACCTACTCAAATCATAGTTTGTTGTCACTGCGTTTTGCCTGCAGAAACGTAGAATGAGACATCTTTGCTCTCCACTCCTCAAACAAATGATCTGATAATTTTCATTTTCTCAGATGTACGAAAACAAATCAATAAATCGATAGAAAGACCCAGTAAATCGCCACAAAAAGTGCCTATGTTCTGCGCCGTAACTGATCTATATGGGAGAAACTTTCGTCTCAGTCGGCCCACTCAGAAGGATTTCTCTCTATAAAACACAAACATTTTTAGCAACTTACAGGCAAACTTTGAGTTTTATATATGCATAGATAGATAGCAGTGCCCCCCCCCCAAGAATGGGTCGCGAAATCTTTGAAAGTTACTTAAATGTGTTATAAAAATGTGCAGAGGACTTGTTGTTACTTCTAAATAATTAAAATAATTTTTAAAAAATTTCAAAAATTCAAGTTAACCTTGCAAGAAAATTTTTTTCGGGGGTGGGGGTCAGGAGCCCGGAAAAATTTTGGGAAACTTCCCAAAAAAATTTTCGGAGTGCGTGTTTGTCTCGCCCCCTCCCCCTTCCGAGCCGAAACCCTGGGTACGCCACTGATATAGATAGATAAGAGACATCGTCGGCAAGAAACCTACAAGACGACCCAGTACTTAAAACTGTACAGGGCTCGACCAAAGCTGATTGAGAAGAGAGCATCTATTAAAAATTCTTCTATTTATCATTGGTGTTTCTCACCTCAAGAAGCATAGGTGTAAAAGTCAGACTAACAATAAGGTGACAACATCGTCACTTATCAGACTGCTACTCTTGATACATCATGAACGGCTGTACTGGAGCGGATTGATCAAAAGTTGATATGAAATTGGCCAAAAGGCGATGTTCCCGTTGGAGGTTTGATGGTAGCTCAATAAGAAAAAATTCTGCGCATCACGCGCTGAGAAACCCGGGTTAAACAGTTCGAAGAATAGCGGGACCGTGTAATCTAGTATCAAGTGATGTAGCTTAGGCCAGATAGGCTTACGTAAGTTTCGGCCTCTCAGCCTTCTTCAGAGCCTGGAAACGTCGAGGATATTTACAATCTGTCCTCCCAAGCATAGTTGCGATAGAGGGGAGCCGGGCCCTCTCCAGGTAAAAGGGGTCTCTGCTACTCCCATCTTCGCAAGGTGAAGGGGGTAAGTGAGCCCTGAAAGCAAAATGCCCGTAGTTTACATACCATTCGAAAGCTGAGGTCATGCAGAATCGACATAGGCCGTCGACTTTTTTCTAGGTCTTCTGTGCCGCGAGATATGATGGATTTTATGTACTTCACTAGTTGGCTTTCCCGGTCCAGCCCGGGCCATGGTTCATCGCACTGCGAGCCCCCCCCCCCTCCCCGCCCTATATGGTACCAGTGCGTCACCTCTGCTTCGCAGAGGCTCGCACTGGCTCTACTATCCACATGCCCTTCTCGTAGTCCCAAAATGATGGCTTTGAAACTTACCTTGCGATGCCGATCATCACGAATGAAATGTAAACAACTACTCATTCTAAAACTTTTTTCATGTAACATCGGTGACTGTGAGGGTAAGAAAGTATTCTCCAAAAGTTTAAATGCGATTCCGAACTAGTTACTGGGTTATAATGGCTTGATAGTCGCCATAAAGATGATGACAACCGTGAGTTACATTTTTGCGCAAAAATTTTCTCACATTTCCAGGTAAAACCTTGACAAATCGACCGTCTATGCAATTATTCCTTTTTGGCGCCAATCTTGCGTAAAGTCAACTTTTTGCTCACTTTTTGGGCTAGAGTTCATGGTTTGCGAATTTACTTGCTAAACGAAACCACGACTTTGGAAAAAGTCAAATTACAGGCCCACTTTGGCGCGCGAAATGCCGCGTGGATCCTTTTAGCGCACAATTTCACAGGTTTCAATTATCGAATGGACTTGAGATTTTGCATACTTTACCTAAAGCTGATAGGGTGCTACTACCGAAAATTCATTTCAAGACCCTTACAAGAGCTCGCTCTACGAATTTCGTGACAGACATAGATTCACACGTACACACACACAAACGTAAACAACCCTTAGCCCGTTATTATAAGTTACTAGCTGGCTTTCCCGGCTTCGCCCGGCCCTGTCAAAACACTACGATAAAGGTCCTATCCCTATACCTGTACAACCTTTCCCTGTGCACACATCTACATGCCAATTCACGAATGCACACGTGAACATTGCGAATTGAAAGCTACCTCTCAGACAACTGCATCGGGAAGTTCGCGGGTGCTTGCTCGGCCACCAATCATCCATGCCGCGAGCTGCCCGGTATGACCGATATTGGACCCGATAAGTGACCGCGGCGCATCCTGTAAGCGCCCGACCCGATTAGCATGCTTGTGAGGCCTAGGAAGAGTGAAAATCTTTTGGATTGTCTTTCACGACAACGATTTGAGTAATTGAACAACTAATTAGCTCATCTGTCGACATCATCTAATGTCGTCGATAAGACTCATCCGACTGCTGAAGTTTGTTTCGTAAGCATAAAAACTTAACTGTCAGACAGGACCAAACCCGAAAAGCTATTACCGACCCTTACAAACACTTAGGGTAGCCCCATCACTGCGGCGTACTCCACGCGGGTTGCGCCTTAACCTACAGCGTGTAAGAAGTACGGCCTTTGGTAAGACCCGCGGCCCGCCGAATGAGGTGATTGGGCCGCGACTCTCCCGATAACCTCTTCCCAATTTCAACTTTGGCCGCGGCGTTCCCGGCAAAATTTACATGGGCCGCGGCGTGTGCGGCTGAAATTTTAAGGGCCGCGGCGCGCCATGTAACACGCTTTGGGGCCGCGAACTTTCCGATGCAATTGTCTGCAATTTCCGATGTAACAGCTGTTAGCATATCATTTGCGCAAAGTTGAGGGTCATTTTAAATTGTTGTGGCGAGATTCGGTGGCCTAATAATTCTGCAGTGCCTTGTCACTGAATTTATGGAAGTGACAACTCCCAACTATTTTCTGTTAGTAGTCAACCAAACGATGCCAAAAGTAAGTTTAGTTTCATCTCCATACGTATTTTCGACTGGTTTGGTTTCAAGCATTAGTTTGCCATTCTGTCTAGGGTGGGTTCATACTGATCCGCATGTTGCGGAACACTTCCAGCAAACGCATAGTTCGAGCTGTGCTAAAACTGTTCTGGTACTTACGGATCAGTTTGCATTTTCATCACATATTTTCATCCCGGTCCAGGCCCGGATCACGATAGCTGGTCCCTGCTCCAGCCCGTCCCCCTCCCCACCTCACTCCGCCCCCCCCCTTCCCACCTAGCCGTTATGCTGCGCTGAAGGGTTTCCTATATCAAAGTAGCTCACCTGCTGTAGGCTCGTCTTGAATTACCGCTTCCTTCCAACCGCGAAAACCGAATGAGCTCTACTGCTATTGTTTACACCAAATCATGGAATCGACTCGTTAGCCGTTGTTGAGAACTCATTCTTATGCCAAAAATCAATAAATCAATAGAATGGCCCAGCGAATTGCAGCAAAAAGTAGCGCTAAACCACTTCCGGGTTTGAATACATATGTGTGCAAAGTTTCAGCTGGATCGGTTCATTGGCGGGCGTTTCCATAACGAACCATCAACCAAACGAACACACTTACAAAGTTTGAGTTTTATATATATAGATATATCAACTGATTTTGTGTCCTCACTTTCTGCTCTCCAAATGAATGCTACGAGGAAGTGGACGGGCCACGTTTGTTAATAAAGACTTGCTTTGTAACATAGGAGATAACCAGCAGTGATTAGGTCTTCGTTTGGCAGACTTTTGCTGTTGAAAATGGACATGATTTCAAATAAAATGCAGTGAATCTCTCGGTAGAGGGGGGGAGGTAGAAAGAAGTCGACGGTCTACGCCGAATCCCCTTTTCCTAAGCTTTCGAGAGGTAAAGGCTGCATGACGAAGGCGCAATGGCGATATTAGTTGAGCGTGCGCGAACGCGACGCTCGCTTATCCTCACCGTTGTAGAATCCGCACCCCATGCGCTCTGCGGCTAACAAAGCCGCGTTCGCGCCCGAAGATATTGCGCCTTCGTGTTTTTAGAAATGGGGTGGAGATATTTACTACATGCTTGTTCCACTCAGCTCCCTCAATGCATTGGCATTTATCGGTCACCGGAACAAGTGCTTTTAAGAGCCGGGAGGCAAAAAAGCCCTAAAATGCTTTATACCATTCGAAAGCTGAGATCTTTTTTTAAGGTCTCCTTAGCACAGTGAGATATGAGGAAATTATCTGAGCGCTATCTCTGATTCGCTTTAGGTGATAAAAAATGCATCCAATTCTCCTATATTTCATAAAACAAAATAATCACTGACGTAATCATGGTAATCAGTGCATGTAACACTGAGCTGTTTTTGCAATCTTTAGCAAGACTTTTTTTGGTTTTTACGAGCATCGAAACCTGGTAAACTTACCGTAGATATAGACTTACTGATTAAATGGTTTTTTCCTCTTTTTTACAAGCAAAGGCGTTTATCTGTTTATCTACCTTAAAACTGTGACAAGCCTTAAGAAACCTGAAGACTTGAAAATAAATATTTCTAATAATTTTTTTTTCCAAAAAACATGAAATAAAGAGGCAGAAAACAAGCGCCAACCATTGAGGTTCTTGAAAAAAATTCGAATGTTTTTTGATTCTTATGTTCGTTTTTGGAGTGTTTGTATTTCCAAATCAACTAAATTCGCGAAATAAAAATAATTTGGAAATATAAACACTTCAAAAACGTACATAAGAATCAAAAAACATTTGAATTTTTTTTCAAGAACGAATTTTTAATTTTTTGTGTTACTGCTATCTATTGTAGACGCATTCAAAGTTACGAAAAAAAGCAACTACCCTATTTTCAGGTGTATAAGCCGCACCCTTTTTGCTCTAAACGCGAGCAGACCCAGGCGTGCCGCCGCGCATATGTCTCGCGAAGCGGTCGCCTTATCGCATACTGCTCTCACTTAACGCGCTCCATGATGACAGCCAGTCTTTTGGCGTGTTCGCCTTTAGAGTGAAAAGGGTGCGGCTTATACACCTGAAAATAGGGTACTATAATAATTCTCATTGTATTATAATTGAAAGAAATACTACGGAATAATGTTTGCTGTGTTTGGAGTGAATCTCTAACACGTTTCGTACCGCGAAATCGCGCGCTGCGAGAAAGAGTGCACTTTCAGCCGTTAGCCAACAAAAGCCTTATTTCGTAGACTGTGTGCTATATCTGTAATCAGCTTGTCAGATAAGCTTCATACCCAAAGTTTTGGATGGATTCGAAGTGTTTGAGTTTTGTCGCTTGTGAATTACTTCTGTGCTTTCCTATAAGATAGGGACAAGAACTCAGTTTCCAAAAGTGTCTATGTTGTAGTTGGTACACATCAGTATCGGAACTACGGTTTTTCTTTGATATCGAAAAGGAAAGTTGCGACGTCGCACGCGTCGCTTGCGTTGCCGCGCTTCGTTGCAAGTGTTGTTCGATTTGTGCTCATATCTCCTGAACAAATATAGGCGGCACAACTCTACAAAGTCTTTGAGAAGTAGAAGCTTAGGCTTTTGACTTGATAACCTTCGACTAAAAGAAAACTTCCTATAAATACAAAAAGATCCTTCAAAGCAGGGTGCTGTGCAGCACCGGTCCGAAACGCGTTAACAGCTTTTTGATCATGATTCACTCCAAATTACTTTCTCAAATCAGCTTCAGTGAAGGGGGTCATCCGGGTTCTGACTCAAACGTGAAGGGTCAAGATCAGTTGTTCCCCCTATCGCAACTACGCTCCCAAATACTTCGTTTTCACCACATCGGGTACAACTCAACAGCCACAGAGCTAAAACAAACGAGGAAAACGCTAATAGGGTTAGCGCTCACCTTATAGCCTTGCGCATGAGAGGAAGCGACCACCGAGCAAAGCTGCCCGCTACTGATGAAGTTACTGATATGTTAATCACTCCCCGCGCTTGACCCGAACCCGACCCGTAGAATTAATGGCGGGACCAATTGCGAGTAAGTCAGTTATGAAGACTCCTTTTTTGTACATCGTGCTCCTTCAGGATGAGCTGTCCGTAGACATCGCTCGAGCAATGCGCAACGATCAGATGCCGAACAGCCTGCCCGTGTCGAGACGTGATGAAGCATTTGACCCGGAAACGGCATTCTCATCGAATACCTACAAAAAGGTAGAAAACCTAATGTTAAGGTTGGATCACTTTTTGGCAGTGCTCTATCCACCTGATCAAACTCATCTGTCTTCGCTTCTTGTCGTTTATGTTTCGTCTTTTTTTGCCTTTTTACTTGCCATCATGTGCAGCAAAAAGTCTTACGCCTTTAACATTGGTTCTAAGATAAGGAATGCTATGAAGAGAAGATGGGTTGTTCACTTTTGTGGTATGTTGGCTATATACCCTTTTTCATCGGGATTGGCGTCTGGAAGACGGGTCTTCGAGGCCTAATTAAGGCTAGAGAATAACCAGAGAACACGCTCGCGAGAGAGGCAGACTGCGTGGCGGGTGCGAGCGGTCGCCATCTATTCGCCAATCCCATGAATTAAAGGGTATTTAATATATTTTGGACCGAATCGAATGATTATTTGATCATTAAATCATTCGAATGCGAATGATTCGAAAATTCGAACATTTGAAAAATTTTAGATTTCGAATATCATTCGATAGTCGAATATTCGAGATTTTTCATTTTCTAATATTATTCGGAAGTCGAATATTCGAAACTTTCAACATTCGCAAATTATCCGATAGTCGAATATTCGATAGTCACTAATTCGTTCACTTGATGTTCATTGAATATTCGAATATTTGATGAGCACCGAATATTCGAAAATTCGTTAAGATTGACTATTGGAAAATGCGATGGTTATGAAATCATAGAAAATTCGATATACATAGCACTACATTCCATAGCATATACAGGGTCATAAAATTATCTACACGCTGCTAGATCTCTAGTAACTCACTTGAAAGCTTTTGCCAACCTTTGGGTTTCTGCAGGACTAGCTTCAGCTTACATCTACAGCAAGAAACGGCGTTTTGTTATTGTGGGAATACGGTAGGAACTTTCAGCATTTAGAGCCACTGCGATACATGCCGTTTGAAAATTTCTTCCAAAACATTTATCACGTTTTTGAAAAACATTGAAAACATTTATTATTGTTTACTGGTACGACTTAAAAAAGGTATAGATGAATACTAACGTTATAATCAAAGCCATTGACTCTAAAAAGCCAATATAAGCGTTGTCGGTTCTTTGATTTCCTTTCATAGGCAAAATATGGACCCCATCGTCTCAAATCCCTTCAATTAGTCCTATGGTAATTCTATAACAATGAATAGCGATCGACAGTTGCTCCATGGTAGATCTAAGGAAGCCAGCACTAAAGAACGAACTCAAAGTTTGGCAAAAGACTTTCTGACTCAGATTGGCTAGTTCTAGGCACGGCTCGGCACAGGTGGCTTGTAAGCCAGCTGGTATCGTTTTTTGGGACGTAAAGCAAAGGGGGTTTCGTTTTTGTGACCGAAGAGACACGGAAAATTGGCGACGGCGACCTTTTTTTTCTTTTTTTTTAGTCGACGTTTCGTTTTTTGGGGGATTTTGGGGAATTTTTCAGGTTTTTAGAGGAAATTTGGTTGAGGGTCAAAGGGGACTTCGTAAAAATTCCCAAAAGTCAAGGGAGACTTCGTTTTTTCCATTTTCATCTAGCCCTGGTTCTAGGTAGTTTTGGGACCCCCTGTATATCATCTCACAACACTCAACAGAATACATATGTTTGAATGGCCCCGTACGTTAATCTGAATAGTATGCAAAGCAGCCGTCTTTTTATGCCGCAGTAATTGCTTGATTTCATCACTCATGAAGCCACGATTTGAAACAATGATCTTCTTCGAATTTCGATTTTCAGCAACATTGTTGTAGGAGTAGGATTTTAGGTTCATAATGTCACCCATAAACTTTTTTTTCACCATGAATTGTACATTTAAACTATTCGAGTTGAAAATCAATTCGAATATCACTCGATATTTGAATATTCGGAAAAAAACTCTCAAATCTCCCAAAGTACAATAGTCATGCGGGCCTACCGTTTCAACTAGAAATCAAAAGCTCCGCAAATAAGAGAAAATGAACTAACACATCAAAAGAGACGCGAGAACGATTTATCGCTGCGCGCCCAAATACACGTGCGAGGTCACAGCAACAGAAAGGCTGCTTATAAAGGCCCTCACTGACCCCATTGTGATCTCCATTGAAAGCTCTTTTAGCGTGTTTAATATCACTTTTCGGGGGAGGGGGGAGGGAGTGGTACTCTGCTGAAGTGCAAGAGGTATACGCTAGGCCACCCTTACTCGGTCTAGATGGGTTTACCTAACGATACATTTAATCTAGCTGCCAAAATAGCTCAGTTTTCATCATACAAGCGCTCCGATTCACACATTACATATTTCAACTATTTCGCAAAAAAAAACTCGCAAATCTCGCAACAACTCGAAAATTATTTTTAAGTGAGTAACAGCTCATAGACTTTTGCGAGCAAAATTCACACTGAAACCCCCTAATGGAAAATTCAGAAACTTCGTAACTGCATAAATCTAATTGATTTAGATTTTTATGATCTTAATGGTGCGAAGAAAATTATTTGCACAAAATATTAGGTTGTCTCATAAGTTTTTCAATTTTGACTCTATGAAGCAATATTTCACATACTTCTCAATTCTGATTGAGATACAGGGTACCATTCGATAGAGCAAAGCAAGCTCTATAAGATGGCTTGTAAGTGCTTGCATCAACTTCAGCACATCACGAGTTAGAACCCGAAATCTGAGAACTTCTGGATGCCCAAAAAACTGAAAATTTTCTGTAACTTTGCTCAAAGAAAACTTACCAATTCCCAAACTCGCTCATGCATGTACACTCCACAGAACACATTCATATATGCCGTTGCTGTGTTTGTTTCTGTGCTAGAAACCAAGAAAAACAAAATTTTTAAGCCTCCAAAAAAGCGATGCTGCGCTGTTTTTTACGGTAAATGTATACTACAGACCTATAGAAGTACAGTCACAAATTTCCAGCTTTCTATACGCTCTGGTTCCCAAGAGATATTAATTTCAACATGTAATACCTAAGCGAAAAAAACTAAATTCGGTATTTCTCAAGCATAAGCGCTTCCGGGAAGCTGAAAATTTACCAGTGTATTATTGAAGCCTGTAGTATACATTTATCTGTGTGAAAACAGCGCAGCATCGCTTTTTTGGAAGCACGAAAATTTTAGTTTTCTCGGTTTCTAACATAGAAACAAACACAGCAACGACATATATGAGTATGTTGTATGAAGCATATATGCGTGAATGAGTTTGGGACCTGGTAAGTTTTCTTCGGGCAAAGTTACACACAATTTCCAGTTTTTTGGACATCCAGAAGTTCTCAGATATCGGCTTCTAACTCGTGATGTGCTGAAGCCGGTGCAAACGCTTACAAGCCGTCTTATAGAGCTTATTTTGCTCTATCGAATGGTACCCTGCATTTTAATCAGAGTTGAGAAATGTGCGAGTTATTGTTTTAGAAAGTCAAAATTGAAAAACTTATGAGGCAACCTAATACTTGTTTTCTCAAGACCTGCTTTAGTGCATTGTTGAAAATGAGACAAGGAAAGCATTTTGGAAAAAGGTTTCTATGAGAAGCTGAAACTTTGTGGATGAACAAGTGACCCAGTAATTGATTGGAAGATGGTGGATCGCTAACTAGTGAACATTTTGTATCAAAAGAATTAGTTCTTACTTCAAAATCTCTGATGAGTGTGTGTGAGAAAAGACTGCGTAAAACATATTTTGTAGGTTGGGTATATTTTGTTAGCGGAGTACATTCAGAACCTAAACCAGGGCTGCTCAGCAAGAAGTGGCTTTTGCAATTTTGAAAACAAAATCCCCACTGACTTCGCAACCAAACACGATATCTCCTAGGACGAGCCCATAAATAGGTTAAATCAAATAGACAAAGAATAATAGAAACGAAAACGAACAGACTGTTAAAAAGTTCTGATGTTCGCAATGAATTGGCGGCATGCTATGTCCGGGAGCAACACCGCGCGTTTGAAGCAAGGCTGTCGCCGTCGTTGAAAATTTTCGGTGGGCTGTGACTAGGCAGGGAGAAGGAGAAGTGTATGTAAGGTTTTGAATGTAGACTGAACTTATGTAAAACTGCGGAAAAGTTATATGCCGAGAGAGAATTTTACAACTTTGTTTTGTGAATCACCTCAGATGGCTTTCCCGGTCGCTCAAAAGCCATCTAAATGAAATTTTCCGAGCCTTCTGTTCACATAACTTTTTCATGAATTTTCATACAAGATTCAACTCCCTGATGCGCGACTACAGACCAAATTCAATGTCAAACCATTTTCTCTTTGCCGCGAACAAGCCTTTTGTTTTCGGGCTCACTTTTGAATTCCCGCGCTTGCATGGAGAGCATATTGAAGGAAAGGATTCAGCGTCTTCAATACCCTCTGCGGGCATGCGCCGAACGCGCTCTACTTTATAGTCAAAGAGGCTAATGAATGCTTGCGAGCCTTTTACAGTGACTTGAGGGGGCCAGCCGTTAATCAAGTTAGTGCTTCGATCCTCCCAGATTACTCTGGTACCGGAGACGATAAACTGTACTAGATTACTCTGGTACAGTTTACCGTCTCCGACGGTAGAGTTGGCTAGCCTAGGTGCGGGATCCAACCTGGGTCCGATCTGATTATAGCGGCGCCTCATACCACTACGGAGCGGGAAATTCTTGATTTTGCAGCAAATAAGATTGGTAAGCCATTAAATGAGCACTTGCGGCGTCTAGAAAAGATGAAGAGGTGAGTGTGAGGGACCGGGAGGGGGGGGGGGGGGAAGATGAAAGCCGGTTTGGGTCAAGTGTTCGTCAGGGAAGGGCTGCCAAGATTTTATGGGCGTAAAGTTGGCCAATTCTTTGAAGTTTTCTAATCGATTAATTCCATATAAAAACTCAGTTGTATTAGGTTGTGTAATAAGTTCTGTCCCATTGTTTCCTTCGATTTTTTCTCAGTATTTTGCGTGTTGTGCAGATTGTTTATATGCATTTGAAAGCTCTCAGCCTTTTCTACTGTAACTTTCATCTCGGTTTTCTACATCAAATGACTTGAAAAAGTTTTACAGCGTCAAATTTGGAAAATCGAACAGGAAAGAAAACTTTTCGACATTTTTTTTTCGACAACTACGTTACGTCGCCCTCCTAATTAGTCAGAATGCCTACGAATAAGCTCGAAAAATTTGCTAACGTAAGCAAAGAATGCTCTAGCTTCCATTGCGCTTCAAAAGTGCTGAAACTTTTCAAAAATCAATTTTGCAGACTTTAGAAAAGTCTTCTAACGCCTTTTCAAAGTTGGTGTTGGGCATCATCGGAAGGCATCCTGAGGAAAGGTGGTAGACAGATCATCCAGAATAGACAGAAGGGATGGTTTATGGTTTCAAAATTATCGAATTCGTAGGGTAAATACTCGAAATTCGAGTTTTGGGAGCCACACAGCTTGGGTACGCGAGACGGCGAACATCGCCGTGACAGAGTCTTGCTTTGCCGACTTTGGAAAAAATGTCATTAAATAGCCGGTGGAATAACATGTGCAAACAGTTATAGAATAAGTGTAAAAGTCTAGCAGATTGTTTTGTTTGTTGTCAAGCTTGTTTAATAAGTTCTACCAATAAAAATCGAGAAAAAGTTGGGGAAAAAAAGATGTCGAAAATTGATTTTTCAGTTCTTTCGACATCTTTTTCAATTTTCTGCTATTTGGAGAATGATGCATACGAATCTGCAGAGCAGACTTAGAGCTTTCAAAAGCATATTAACTTTATCTCAAATATAGTCGATGTTGTCAAGAAAAAGCCAAAACAAGAAATGGGACAGAACTTATTACACGACCTAATAGACTGCGTCAATAGAAAGCATTTTGAAGATTCTATTCTTAACCACTCCAAGCTTCTGATTTTGAACGAAGGGATTGGCGATTTTTTCATATACACCGTACTAAGCCAGACTGACACCGTATTTTTTCCAGGGCTCCGCCCGGATTCAAAAACAATATCCGCCTTGCATATTACCCCCCAATATGATATCCTTCCTGCTTCGTAAGCTACCTGTGCCGAGCCCTAACCTATACTGTATCTGTTTCCAGTTTCTTTCCATATAAACGAAGCCATCGAAGATTCACTGCTACCGAATTATAGGCTACTCTGATCATATTGATGGTGGAGCGTATTGTCGGTGAAGTCACATTTCGCGACGGTTTGCGACTGTTTCTTAAAAAGTTTATGCATGAAAACGTCGACCACAAGGATCTCCTGGCTGTATTATCACGGTATGTCCTCAAGTCATGTCTCACAAAAATTTTTGTTCGCTGCTGGAACAACCTCTGCAAGCTCACACTTCTATCTCGCTAATGCAAACATATTCTTAACTGACATAGGAGCCTCTCGAACATTTGCAGAATCAAAGGAGTATTCAAGCAGGAAAGGACAATATGTCGTCGATAAGCTCCACCCGCGGGGACAGCTGGCACGAGTCTTAAACGCAGTGTCTCACCAAAATTAGGGTAGTGCGAGTCTCTTCATCTTCGTTAGGGGACCCCTTGAACAGGCGATCGCCCCAAGTCCGACTTGATTTGGGGCCTTCTACGCGGAGAAATTTGAACGCAAGCTGGCCCGCAAAGCGCATTTGGTCTGCACGGCCGACGCCCCCGGTTGCCCCCTTACACGTTTCAACATGTCCACTTGACGGTCACCTCCGTGGTGTTGCTACCACAGTGACGGAGGTTAGGCTGAGAAGGCATAACTCGTCCGCGTTGCTTCTATGGGGCTTTCAAGAAAAAGGGGTTTCGTGCATTTCGCGATTTCGGACCCCATTGAGTCAGACAGGGATGAAAAGGCTTGCACTATGCAAAAATCTCGACAACTGATTTTTTTGTGAGACACTGCCTTGAAGGAGCGTCTGGCCAGATACGAGATTCTCGCAAACCTCGCTCGATTCCTCACGAGGCCAACCTCCTCGAACGAATTCTCCTCAGCTTTTGACGCGTTTTCACATGGTAATTACAATCGAACACGTACCGTTTAGATGTTAAAGGCAGCGTCCAGGCAGATCTGGACCTATGGGGATTTTACGTGGAAAGTACTTTTGAGGCCCTAACTAAGGCACTGCCCAGGCGGCAGCGCATGTAGTGCTCTAGTGATTGAGATATTCCCCTCGAGACTGGACCCGCGATCGTATTCGCATGGATTCGTGGCAGTTTCGCCCCAGGATCCACGCTTTGCGCGATAAATCCATGCAAAATACGGTCGCGGGGTTTGAGAATGTGCCCGATAGCTACCTTTAACGTGTGAGGGTGCACATTGCAGATGTCCACGCGGACCTCCTCTTTCGCCGCCATGATGTCCTCTTCCTCTTTCAAACCAATTTTTCGATTTTGAATAATATCTTCCTGAACTTTCTAAAAGTGCTTTGCCTAAGTCAGCCGTCAAAAGTCCGTGAAAATGTCAAAAATCTGCTTTTCAAAGGCTTTTTCAAGATGTCAACGACAGTGTCATCTGGGGGGGGGGGGGGGTGCTTCCTTTGCAATAGGCTCAAATTGTCACATCTGCAGCTTTTGTATGGATAATAAGATATAGATATGGATGACTGGATGATCTCTCACTTTTTTGACACGACCCATCTTGTCCCGGACCCCGGATGTTCAAATAGAAGTTCAAAAAGTGTTCCCGCACCCCTCTACTCTTCAAAATCCTTCCTTGAAGTTTTGCTAACAGTCGTGACGAGCCATGCCAATTATCGAAAGCAAGCAAGAACATATCATCTGTTCCACGACTAGGAGACGCGAGACCGCATTGCGGGCATTATCTCAACAAGTTTCAGCATGTTCATCCCTGTTTCCGAAGAGTGAATAAACTCCGACAACATAAATAGCAGATATAAACCTGCTGAGTACACGATTAGGCTTGTTTAGACAATGTGTGCAACGCGGTCTCGCATCTCCTAGTCCTAGAATGAATGATATAATACACCAGTGCGTCACCTCCACTTCGCGGAGGTTCGCACTGGCTCTGTTATCCGTATGCCTTATTCATGCTTCCAAAATGATGACTTTGAAACCCACCGCGCGAGGCTGTATATCATAAATGAATTGTAAACAACTGTTCATTCTTGAAGCATCTCCATGTAAGATCGGTATTTTTGAGAAAGAAAACTTTTTTGCCAAGGAATAAATACGAATTCGAATAGATTATTGAATTTATTACTTAGATACTTAGATACTTAGATGGCCCGGCTTCACGTGACGTGCGGGCCCCAGCTCAGAAGTTTCCATTTTTCCCTGTCCCTCGCTTCTGACATCCACGATCTTCTTGGCTGACGTCGGTGGCTGCGTCCACGAGTTCCAGGTGCAAAAATCGTATCCAGCTGATTTCTCAGCTGGTCCATCCGTTCCACGAACACGTCTGCCCATCTCGTTGGAGGTCTTCCTCGGGGACGTTTGGCTTCGCGAGGAATCCACTCCGATGTTCTTAGTGTCCATCTGTCGTCTGTTCTTCTCATTATGTGACCGGCCCATCGGTGTTTGGCTTTCGCGACGTATTCCGCTGGGTCACGAAGACGGGACATTCTTCTCATATCCGTGCTGCGAAGTCCGACTAGATGTTGCTTGCGTCGGGTCATCTTCAGAAGACTGCGCTCGAGCGCTCTGTGGGTGGTCCGTAAAGCTTTCGACGTGGCTACAGTGTCGGCCCAAGTCTCAGCTGCGTAACAGAGCGCCGGGAGAACGGTTGAGTCGAACAGGTGGGCACGAAGCTCCGGGTCCGTCAGTTGGTCGGTGGCTTCCTTCAGGGGCCCGAAGGCGGCCCAGGCTGCTCTTCTTCTCCTGTTAAGTTCTTCCCTCAAGTCGTTCTCCATGTTCATCGAACGTCCGAGATACACGTAGGAAGACGTCTCCATAATCGGGGTGTAGCAAAGGGATGGCTAGTGGTGAGGCTGCTTTAGTGTTGCCACGCGGGTCTGTATGGTACCTCAGACTTGAGTGATGAAGCTTTATTGAGATACAAACAAACAATGAATATGTAGATGTGTGAAGTGTCTCCAGAGATGTGTCAATCTTCGGACTGCTTCCCAGGATACTTGTGATCCTTCAGAGACGTCTTGGTGCACAGGAGACTTGATGCTTCTGGTCCAGAGTACTTGTTGGATCTAATGTTACCCGGAAAAGACTTGTGCAGGAAGATTGCCTATCGGAGACTTGTCGTCCTCACAGCGAACTACTTGTAGAGAGAATCCTCTTGGTGAGCCGGAGACTTGTCGTCCTCCCAGCAGGCACTTGTGGAGAGAATAACCTCGACCTCACTCATCCATCGGTATTTATACCCTCGGGCTTGTTTACTTGCGAAGTCATTGTTGACTGAAGAGAGCACTGATAAGGTGATGGAAGTGAGGTTGCAATGACTTGTCCGGCTGATCCTCGTGAGACTTTTCTAACTACTACGATATAAGGCAAAACGAACACAAATGAACAATAATATATACATTATGTACAATCTACAGCATCGTTGGCGACACCGCTAAAAATTCTTATAGTCGCCTTTGGCGACACTCCCGCCACGCCGGACCTAACTGCTTCCTTTGCTGTACTCAATTGTTTTTCGTGACCTCTTATTGTATCGCTTGCATGGTTCATCGGAGGAGTCGTTTTCACTTGTTCTTTTCACAGTTCTGTCTTCTAACTCGAGAGGCACCAAAAGGTTTACTGGTCTGCATACTTGTTTCCTGGACGGCAGAATCACAACAGCCTCTCTTATTTCACCATCTTCACTTTTCACAAGCTTTGTTATACGGCCCATTCTCCAAGAATGTCTGGGCTGCACGGCGTCCATAATGAGAACACAGTCGTCAACGCGAGGGAGCGCTTTGGATTTGTTGTGTCCCACTTCCAACTTGTGTTTCTCTCGCAGAGCTGTGAGGTATTGTGTCTTCCAAACTTTCCAGAACTTGTCGGTAGATTTGCAGGAGCTTTCCAGGGCTTGAATAGTTTGCAATTTTGTGCTGAGTACCATTTGTTCTTCGGACGGCAGATATGGCGGGTCTTCCGCATTTGATATAGATGTTTCAATTGGATAATTGAGAATGATCTCATTCTGCACGAAATCAATGGGTCTGATGATGGTTTCGTTGCACGAATCTGAGCTCATGTAGACTAGAGGCCTTGTGTTGAGTAGAGCTTCTATATCAACAAGTGTAGTTGACATTTCTTCGAACGTGTATGTTGATCCTTTCAAAGTCTTGTACAGTGCTTGTTTTACTGATCTTATCAGCCTCTCATAGAATCCTCCCTGCCATGGTGCAAATGGTGTTATGTGCTTCCATACAATTTCACGATCGCTTATATCCCTGGTAACTGCTACCTCGTGCTCCAGATTTTTGATGACACTATCTGCTAAGATTTCTTCTCCCAGGAGAAATGTAGGAGCATTGTCACTTGTGATAGATTTTGGAACTCCTCTTCTTCCGAAAAACCTTCGAAGCATGTTGAGGAATGCTATGGTGGAAAGGTCTGTTACTACGTCTAGGTAGATAAGCCTAGTCACCATGCAAGTGATAATCGCTCCGTAACATTTACTTGTGCCGCCTTCGCTAGTTTTTATTGTCAGTGGGCCGAAGTAGTCCAATCCGACGTGTTGAAAGGGACACGTCTGCTGTACCCTTACTTGTGGCAAGTCACTCTGATTGGGGTACTTGTACGGTCGATTGTTGAAGCGCTGGCATTCTACACATCGTCGGATGATACGAGTAACTTGTGCGCGTAATTTTGGTATCCAGAATTTCTGGCGAACAAGTGCGATTGTATGGCCTATGCCAGGGTGTCCTCTACAGTGATATTCCTGAATTATCGCTTCCGATAGCCAAGAATTTTGGAGAACGATGTAAGGAAATTTTGCTGTATCATGCAAGCGGCTTTTTCCCATTCGACCGTGGCATCTCATGAGACCTTCCTTGTCCCGTTTTATATTGAGTTGCGTTAACGATTTCAATACTGCTGCTGTACAAAATGTTCTTTGATGGACTTGTATAACAATCTTCCCCGCTATTGCAATTTCTTCTCCATCAAGGTACACATTGTAGCGTCCATTGTACTTTCCAAGCAATGGAGGAAGACGGATGTTGCTCTTTGGTCGTTGATTGACTCTTTTGACTACAATCTTTATAAAGCGTAACATTCTTGCTGTGATCCTTTTGATCGTAGAGAATGGGTAGCCTCTTAAGTCTTCAAATATGTCAGAGTGTTGCAAATCGATTGCCTCTGACACGGCTTGGTTGACGAGTGCCAACTCAGCTGGCAAACTCATGTCGTCGGTTTCCTCAGTCATTTGAAATAACTTGTAATTTGTTAGCCAGGTTTCAGGTGAATCTCTCAAGAAGGGTGGTCCTGTCCACCAGAAGTGGTCTTTGAGTTGTCCTTTACTCAATCCTCTTGTTCCGTAATCTGCTGGGTTCTGTTCAGTAGGAACGTAACCGTGGTAGATGTTAAGGCCTTTACTTGTTAGGTGATTGTCTATTGCGGTAATCTCTCTCAGTCTATTGAGAAACATCACTCCTGCATCCTTGAGTGGTTTTTTCTTTATCCAGTTGTAAACGATTTCGGAGTCGGAATAGAGATATACCTTCTCGATTGCGGTATTAACATGAAGTTGAGTCACAACCGAATTTATCACTCTCATGGCTAAGGTGACGGCATTTAGCTTCTTTTCTGGTACTGTAGCCTCGTATTTAATCGATGGCAATTTTCCCTTCGCTAACAAGAGGCCGGTTGCAGTTTCTGACTTTAGATAGACGCACATGGCTATAGCTTCGGCACTGGCATCAGTGAATGCAGCTAATTCTACTTTTGCATGCTTCCTGGTTAAAAATCTTGGTATCTCCTTGCTGAATCCTCGCATACTGTCGCATATTTGTTGCCATTTATGTGCACGGTCTCTATCTAACGTGGTATCCCAGTCAATCTTGTCCTTCCAAAGTGACTGGAGAAAGACTTTTGACTTGTGGATCAATGGTAGCATCCAACCCATAGGGTCATAAATAGAAGCTATTGCGCTAGTGACTGTCCGTTTGGTAAGCACTTTTGGCGCGATCATGTTGCATGAGACTTCAAGTCGGTCCGTCAAGGAGTTCCAGCGTATTCCCAAAACCTTTGGCGATAGTTCCGACGATCTATCTCTACTCGCAATTCCATTCATCACTTGTTCTTCGTTGCTCGTAAATTCGCGTAGATTCATGCTGAGCTCTTCGAACATCTGTTTCATTTTCCGGTAACAAGTTGAGGCTTCTTCAACCGTATCTAATGTCACTACCAGGTTATCTACATAAAGATTGTCTTTGATTTCGTCTATCATCTTGTAGCTATCTTTGTATTGATCCAGGTGGTAGTGTGTGGTTGCCGCCAGAAGAAAGGGAGAAGCGTTTAGTCCAAACGGAACTCTTGTAAATCTCAGCATGATGATGTTGTCTTGTGCGGGAGGTGCTGTATAATCTCGGAGCCACAGGCATCTAGTGGCATCGCGATCTTCCTCATGCAATCTTACTTGAAGAAACGCCTTCTCGACATCGGATATCATGGCAATACGTCCGATTCGAAAACGTAACAGTATTCCAAACAACTGTGGCAAGATGACTGGGCCTCTATGTGAGGCATCGTTGAGCGAAATACTGTTTCTGTAGTGTGCAGAAGCATCGTAAACGACTCTTAATTTTGTGGTCGTCTTCTGTGGAGTAATAACAGCTTGATGAGGTAAAAAGTGTACGTGTTTGTGGTTTTCCTTGTCTTGAGGAACGTATTCAAGGATGTTGCGACTCAGCTGCTCTTGAAACACCTCATTATACCGATCTAGGAAATTTGGGTCTTTCTGAAGACTGTTCCACAAGCTAATAAGTCTTCGTTGAGCTATAGCTTTGTTATCAGGTAGCTCCATGACGTTCTCTTTCCAAGGTAGACGGACATAGTATCCATCTTCGCGCTTTTCTATCGTCTCTCTGAAATGTTGCAGGACAGCTTCATCTGCTCGAGTTCGCTTGATGTCCTCTGAATGGCAGAATCTTTCTGTACCGGCCGCCTCTAGAGACCAGAACTTCTCCCATTTTTCTTGTTCATGGTCATCATCATTAATGTTTGAAATGGTGTTCACTTGTGCTTCTAAAGTCCAGTAACCATCCCATTTGTCTGACTCATCTGTGCCTAATATTTTTGATGATCGTTTGGCTTGTCCTGATATCAGATATCCCAATCGTGACTCGATTAAGTGAAGACCGGAGGGTAGGTTGATATGGGGTCTATCTTCTTTGATGAAAGACCATAACTTGTCACACCCCAACAGGATTTGTGGCTTCATATACTTCTTGCTTTCGAGCATTTCAAGTGGGATATGCTTCTCGTACAAGTGGGCGATATCTTCGTCGATTAGCGAAGGACTTTCGAAGGATTTGGATATCACATCGTACGTGAAGAGGTCCAATGTGATTTGTTCTCCGTCTAGGTCCCATGCTTCAAGTTCTACTTTACGACACAGATTCTCTTTAACTTGTTCTGATCCGAACGTTCTCAGGCGTAATCTAGTCGATTCCAGTGTTCGTAGATGCAGTTCTTCGGCGAGTTTCCTGTCAATGAAGGATAATTCTGCGCCTGTGTCTAACAAAACAGCGATTTTGCGTAAATTTTTTGTTTTTGGATCTAGTACTTGAATTACACCTGTTGGTAAGTACGTGTCGTTCGCTCCGTATGCTTCTTTTGTTGTTTGAAGTTCACAGATCGCCACATCATCCTCTTCTTCAGCATGCCTTATTACTTGATGTACGTTTGAGGACGCCAATGGAGTAGACTTGTGTTGGCGGCCCTGGAAGCCCTTCGTTTCTTTTTGTGTTACCTCCTTCTGTTGTCGGGTCGATACCGTTTGGTTTCTCCCCACTTGTGCGCCTTTGAAACAGCAGGATGTGTGATGAGCACCTTGGCAGTTGAAGCATAAACGTTTCTTGCATTCTGCTGTAGTATGACGAGGAGATGCACAGATGAAGCATAGTTTATGATCTCGGAGGTACTGCGATCGAGCTTGTGGTGTGGCGTACTTCGTGCACGTCATAGACTTATGTTCTTCTTTGCAGTACATGCAAATCCGTTTGAAAGCTTCCGTTTTCTTCTTTGAAGGCGAGGAATCGTATGTGACATTTGCTTCTTTTATGAACACTTGTACTTTTTCTTCCGTTGTGATGAAGTCTTCTATCATCTTGAGTAGGGTCTCCATATTAAAGGTGACTCCATTATGTGCGTACTTGTTTTCTAGCACTTTCCTTTGCAACTTGTTTGGGAACTTCGAAAGAACTTGTTTGATGACCCATTGGTTATCTACGTATTCTTCCTTATCCTTAAGTTGCGCAATTATGGCTTGGATATGTTCCAGTAAAGTACGCTGCTCTTTGACTGAAGCTGCACTCAATTGAAGCTTCTCTAGTCTATCATAGAGGCGGTTGACCAACTCCTCCTTATCTCCATACTTTTTTTTCAAGAAGTCTATAGCTCTGCTATAGTTGTCCGATGACACGCGAAATTTCTTGACTGCGTGATGAGGTTCTCCCTTTAGTGAATTCAGCAGATAGTTAAACTTGTACAAATCTGGCATTGGTTGCGAATTCACGTTCGTATCGAACAATGTCCAGAAGTTGTCCCACTCCCAGATATCTCCATTAAATGTTGGTATTGGAAGTGTTGGTAACTCTACCCTTCTGGTTCCAACAGCGCTATCCACTGTTGCATTACTTGTGTCTCTCGTTGGATGCAAGGGAGTCTTAATGTAAGAAACAAAGGAGTTAAGTCGTGCTTCCAAAAGAACTGTGTAGTCCAGTGAGGAGCATAGCATCGTTTCCGCTCTACTTACGTATTCGTCGAAATCTTCTCTTTCTTTTTCACCCAACTGATCGCAGCTGTCTATCGTTGTTGCATAGTCTCGCATCAGTTGTTGTATCTTAGTGTTGCAGGCTTCGATAGCCCCTATCGCTTCTTCTAAGCGTCTTCGAGATTCTCTCAGAAGTATGGGTGATGACTCTTCTGCAGGAAGCTCCACTGTCTCGAGCTTTTCTTCTTTAAAATGTGCTATAACCGTCTCTAGCTTGTTGCAGTATCGCGATAAGAGGCGTTTGTACGTCGGTAATTGTGTCGACATCTTTCGCGATAGCTTGGCTACTTGTGCTCAAAGGTGAAGCAGGAACAACTTGTGCTAAACTTTGAGCTAAAGGAGTCGATCGAAGAATATGGTGAAATGCGTGCCAATATTCAAAATGCAGATCGACTTGATTTGGATGTTGTGAGGAATGAGGATTCCTAACTGTGATGCGCAACAAGCAGCTGGTAGCACTTGTAGAAGAAGCTAATTTGCAGGAATAGTGTAAAGACTTGTTGATTTGAAACTCGGTTTCGACTAGTATCAATTGTGGGCCTGCTATCGTTGAGCCGATGCACCATGTAGCAAAGGGATGGCTAGTGGTGAGGCTGCTTTAGTGTTGCCACGCGGGTCTGTATGGTACCTCAGACTTGAGTGATGAAGCTTTATTGAGATACAAACAAACAATGAATATGTAGATGTGTGAAGTGTCTCCAGAGATGTGTCAATCTTCGGACTGCTTCCCAGGATACTTGTGATCCTTCAGAGACGTCTTGGTGCACAGGAGACTTGATGCTTCTGGTCCAGAGTACTTGTTGGATCTAATGTTACCCGGAAAAGACTTGTGCAGGAAGATTGCCTATCGGAGACTTGTCGTCCTCACAGCGAACTACTTGTAGAGAGAATCCTCTTGGTGAGCCGGAGACTTGTCGTCCTCCCAGCAGGCACTTGTGGAGAGAATAACCTCGACCTCACTCATCCATCGGTATTTATACCCTCGGGCTTGTTTACTTGCGAAGTCATTGTTGACTGAAGAGAGCACTGATAAGGTGATGGAAGTGAGGTTGCAATGACTTGTCCGGCTGATCCTCGTGAGACTTTTCTAACTACTACGATATAAGGCAAAACGAACACAAATGAACAATAATATATACATTATGTACAATCTACAGCATCGTTGGCGACACCGCTAAAAATTCTTATAGTCGCCTTTGGCGACACGGGGTGCCTTCCAATTCCATTTCTGCATCTTCGCAAAGGGCGTTCTTCATGAACTGAGTCTTCTTCCGATTTATTCGCAGTCCGATCTTCTTCCCTACTTCGTTTAGTTCCTTCAGCATCGTCTTCGGTGATACTGCTCGAGAAGAGAACGATGTCGTCCGCAAAACGAAGGTTGGACAGGAATCTCCCATCAACTCGTATGCCTCTCTCGTCCCAGTCCAGTGACTTCATCACCCACTGCAAGGCCGCGGTGAACAGCTTCGGCGAGATTGTGTCGCCTTGTCGGACCCCCTTCCCGATTGGTATGGTCAGGGGGCGATGGAATAGCTGCATCGTCGTTGTACAGTCCTTGTAGCAGTCGGCTAACGTCCTCACGTAAGCTGGGTCCACTCCTTGATCGACTAGCGCAGACAGGATGGCGTTGGTTTCGACGCTGTCGAAGGCTTTCTCGTAGTCGACAAAGGTTAGGACGAGAGGCAGTCGGTACTCCCGGCAGACTTCTATGACCCTCGAAACGGTCTGGATGTGGTCCATGCAGCTGAATCCTTTGCGAAATCCAGCTTGTTCTTGGGGTTGGGCTTCATCCAGTGTCCTTGATATGCGAGCGAGGATAATCTTCGTGAAAAGCTTGTACAGCACACTCAGCAAGCATATTGGACGATAGTTCCGAAGATCCTCCCGTTCACCCTTCTTGAAGAGAAGGACGGTTCTTGACGTTCTCCACTGGTCGGGAATCTTCTCCTGCTGAAGGTAAGATGTCAAATGCGACGCTAGAATCTCGTGTAGACGGTGTCCTCCGGCTCGCAGAAGTTCGACGGAAAGATGATCTGGTCCTGGAGCCGTGGAAGTCTTCATGGTCTGTATCGCGATACGCACTTCAGCAGGTAGAATTCGTGGTGGTACTTCTCCAGTGGGAACAACGGGCATCTGCACGGGTGTTGATGAGCGGAAGAGGTTGGTGTAGAAGTTCTTCGCGATAGATTCCATCTTGTATCGGGAAGAAGTCGGAGTCCCGTCTTCGTTCAGTAGTGCAGCCAGCGGTACGTGATATTCGCAGAGGTCCCTTCGGCACTTCTTGAGACTTCGTCTTCTTTCTGCTGCTTCCAGTATCTTGGCTTGCCTGTACTTCCTGAGATCCTCCTGCAAAGCTGTTCTGCAACTGGTGTTGGCAATCAGTCGCTCGAGATGAGTTGCATTCGGATCCTGCCTCAATGATCTTCTTCTTTCGAGCAATTCCTTGATGGTCTTCGAGATGCGGTCCAAGTTCTTCTCAGAAGTCACTGAGGCGCATTCTCCGCAGGCTCGCAATCCTTTCAGAAGCCGGTCGTAGTCGTACGTTGGGTCCTCCTCGATGGGCCAGTCACAACTTGATATGAGCTCTTCCAGCCTGTTACCGTCATAGACGACTTCCTTCCTTCTCGCGGCACTATGACAGACTTTCTTTTCCAGCCTTCGGCTGAGTCGTATCTTCGCTCGAAGGAGGCGGTGATCGGAGCCACTACAGGAGGATGGAACTACAGAGACATCGAGTAAGCTCCACCTTCGGTTGGTGAGAATGTGGTCGATCTCCGCGTGGGTCGTTCCGTTGGGCGATTCCCATGTCCACCGGCGATGTTCCTTCTTCATAAAGATGGAATTTCCATGGAAAAGTCGTGCGGCGGAGAGAAGCCCAACAAGACGGTTGCCGTTTTCGTTCCGGAGCCCATATCCAAACTTCCCGATCCTATATTCCCTTTCCAGTGGCATCCCGATTTTCGCGTTGAAGTCGCCCACAACAAACTTGTAAAAGGACTTCTCGTTGCGGACGACCTCCTCCACATCTTCGTAGAAAGCATCTAGTTCTGATTCGTCAGCTGCTGATGTTGGAGAATAGCAGTTGATGATGCTGATGGTCTTCTGATGTGGAGGTCGTAGTCGTAGGATGCCTAGTCGAGGTGATAGGATCTCGTGCGAATCGACAAGATAGACGATAGATGGGTGGACGACAAAGCCGACGCCTCCCACATTTCGTGATGGAACCTTTTCACCACGAATGATGAGAGTCCCATCACTCATCTGTCGCACGTCCTTCTTCCTGGACTTCGTTTCCTGCAGAGCAATGATGTGGTAGTTGATGTGCTCTGCAGCGTCGAGAAGAGCGTGGAGGTCGGCGTTTGTGGAGACTGTCCTGGCGTTGTAAGTGCAGAGCATGAGGCAGTCTCCATGGCGTGTCGTCCGGGCAGACGTGTCGTTTTTGTCCAATCCGAAAGGCGCCCTGAGTACCCTGACATCGTTCTTGCTACCACCCGGCGCCGTAGGCGGGATCCGATGTACAGGGTTTTTTCTAAATCTTCTTGCTGTCTGAGTAATAAAATTTGTTCCCCTACAAGAAGTGGCTTACTAGGCCTACTCTTGATTTCCACGGGGTGATCGCTGACCCCGGGCTTGGAGCGGGGAGGGACCGCCTAGCGACCAGAAGAAGCCAGACGGCGGAGAATCTGGCGCGGCCAGTTCTTAGCTAGGCATCCGGCCGAAACCGGAAACGTCGAACTCCTTCACAGCTTGGGAGGCCCTACCAGAGTACATATACACTCGGCTGTGCATCGCAGTTCGACACCCAGTGTCACCCCCACGCCACGATGAGGCGACCGACCATTGTGGGGGATTGAATTTATTTTGGCTTGATAATTGTTATAAAGATAATAGTCATTTTGGGCTACATTTTCATGCAAAAATCTTTTCAGATGTTTATGTGAAACCTTGTCAAATCGACTCTCTACGCAATCACTACTTTTTGGCGCTGTTCTCGCGGAAAAGCAAAGTTTTTGAGCACATTGAGCTAGAATTCTTGGAGCGCAGATTTGCTAGTCAGGCAAAGCAGGATTTTGCAAAAAGTTGCATTTGTGACCTAGTTTTGCGCGCCGAAAGCCAGGTGGACCCGTTTGAGGTGCAATTCTTGGAGGACCCGCTTATCGAACCGGCTCGTCCTTGTGCATGGTGGGCCTACACGCTGGTACGGTATGCTATGCAAAATTGTAGCTCGATAGCTTGGCTGCAGCTGCCTCTATGAATTTCGTGACAGACAGACAAACACACAGACACACACACGCACAAAAAGGCAGACGTTTATTGCTTTATTATAAGTCATGATCAGGGTCAAGCAAGGGGTGTGGCACACGATCGCTGGTTACGACCCCCCCCCCCCCCTGATTGCTGTCTTAATAAGACCCCCCCCCCCTGAACTATATACCTAAGATAGCATTACCAGAGTTGAGAAAGACAGGCACAAGTTTTTCGAACCCCCCCCCTCCCATGAAAGCCCTTAAAGGACCCCTTCTTCCTCCTCTCAACCTCTGGACCTCAAAGTGTGACATTCTGGAGGACACCATCTTTTTCTAGAGAGTTTTCAGATTTCTGAGAGCTGTTCGCCCGATTTTCTGTGACTGCATTTTACAATCACGCAATTTGACGGCTGATTTTGATCCGAATGGGTATATTAAAAGGGCCATAATTTTCTTATGGGTGGGGCGTTGGGCTTTAAATTTCCAATGTAGCAAGAAGAAGCTATGTGCTCAATACTCATACCAGCAATGGAGCGCTTTCTGGATTTTGAAGGCAAGTTAAGGGGGTGCGGGACACTCCCTTAAAAGCTGCGGCAGCCGCAGCTTTTAAGGGGGTGTGCCGCACCCCATTAACTATATCAAAAAAATATTTTTAGCGGACAGTATTTATATGAATGGATAGCCTAAACCTTGTGGATTCCATAGGACTGTTTGGAGCCTGATTTGTCTTCTTAGCTCTAAGTAATATTTGGTGAAAGCACAGCGATCAAAAGCGAAAAATGGGAAAATAAGATTATGGTTGGTTTCTAATTCCACAGTTTGCAGGTCTTCTAAAGCGGGATTCCTGAGGTGGACAAAGAAGGAGCATTCACCTTTGAAATAAAGTTAACCATGTTGGAATTTGACCATTTCATTTAGGTAGCCTAATATCTTAGATCTTCAGAATTCGCTCACACTTTGTCTACAGAGGTTAATTGACATGCTAATTATGGATAAGATACGAATATTATGTTATCACTATTATCAGATTACCCAACTACGACCCCCTCCCCTTTGGACTCCTCGATACAACCCCCCAGGTATGGCATGCCGCACCCCACGCTTGACCCTGGTCATGATAGTATTTGTGCTGCGCCATGCTTGCCATGTCAAAACGCGTTATATGTTCTTTTTGGACGGCCAGAGCATCTGAGAGGATCGAACAAGAGTGGACTAACGTGTCAGATTCACCAAGGTAATTGTTTTTCTTCCAGGGCTGGTTGTAGACTTCATGATAATTTGGGACCATTTATGCCTTCTCCTTTTACTTTTGAGCAGTTTCAACGAGTGGAAGCAATTTTCTGTGCCCAACATGTGGCGTTTCCCAAGATTAAATTGAGAACTTTACATCCTTGTTGTAAAGTTGAAGGCAGCCTGAGCTTGTTTGCACTTCATATATTGATATTGACATTACTGTAATTCTAGAGCCGCGAGTTTCTAGTTCTTCATTCTCCGTATCTCGAACGAGCAAATAAATTTCAGCCACGATATCTGCTACATCTCACTCTGGTTTATTCTATAATTTAGGCAATGTTTCTCAATACTAGATACGCAACACGTGATCCAACACCGCTGGATCACGTGTTGCGCTGGCAGTGTCCGGGAAAAATCCAAAACTAGCTTCTCCGTTTACCTGAGCTTAACACGTTTCGACCGCGAAATCGCGTGCGGCGAAAAAGAGTGCACTTTCAGTCACTAGCCAATGAAGGGACCTTATTTCGTGAACTGTGTGCTATATCTGTAATCAGCTTGTCAGATAAGTTTCATACCCAAAGTTTTGGATGGATTCGAAGTGTTTGAGTTTTGCCGCTTGTGAATGACTTCTGTGCTTTCCTGAAATATAGGAACAAGAACTTAGTTTTTATAGTATCCAAAAGTATCTATGTTGTAGACTGTACACATCAGTATTGAAACTGCGGTTTTTCTCTTTGATATCGAAGCAAAGGAAAGTTGCGACGTCGCGCGCGTCGTTCGCGTTGCCGCACTTCGTTGGAACTGTTGTTCGATTTGTGCTCATATCTCCTAAACAAATATCGGCGGCACAACTTTACAGCGTCATTTGAAAAATAGAAGCTTAGGCCTTTGACTTGATTACCTTGGACTAAAAGAACTCCTCCTGTCACGTCAAAAAGATCCTTCGAGCAAGATGCTGCACCAAGTGCAGCACCTGTCCGAAACGGGTTAATCGCTACGTAGATACGAAACATCTGGAAAGCGCGAAAATGACGAGAACAAGCTTCTCAAAGTCTTACATTTGAATCCAAAGGTAAATAGTTTCCGCTAATTGAGACGTAAAGTCTTGTAGGACCCTACTTCAAGTGCGGCATGCGTACTTAACGCTGCGCAGGAAATCTGCAGGTAAGCGAAGCTCTCAGTTTAGGGTGGACGGTGGCTTTAAGGGTGTTTCCCGACCTCCCGAAAATTTCCCGCTTCTCGTCTAGCCTTGAGATTTTACTCTTGCGATGGCGTGTTTGAGGGCGTTAGCTTGCATATGGCACCAGGTTCCCATAGCTTCCAACTTCGCCCGAGCACTGCCTCTAAAGTCCAGTGAATTTCGTTGAGTGCACCGTAGAAGTAAGCGCATCTCGGCAATTTTTCATGACTATTCTGTAAAATCGTTGTATGCGCAAACATATCGTAATGGATAAGCTCTTGTTAGCTTCCTCACGTACATCTATATCTATACATCATATAAAGAATGTTGGTAAGTTGTTAGTTAGTGTGTCCTTTATAGGAAATTTCATGTTTGGACCGATCGGCGCCAAACTTTATTCACATATGTTTCCGACCCTGGTCCACCCCTTAGGCTATCCTCGCAGCAAAATTCCCACTCCTTCCATCTATTCATCGATTTTTAAGAAAAATGAACTTTTATCAACTGATATCAAGCCGCTTTCAACTTTCATGTAAACAGTGGCGGCAGAACTCATTTTCATTCCACGATGACGGGAGGGCGATGAAAGCGATGCAGGGCGCCCTCTCCCCCCCCCCCTCCCCGAAAATGGGTCGCGAAATTTTTGAAATTTACTCACATGAGCTGTAAAAATGTGCAAGTGACTTGTTTATTCTTGTAAATAATTAGAATAATTTTTAATTACTTTCAATATTCGAAAGAGTCTTGTAAAAAAATTTTTCGGGGGCTTGGCGCCAGCCTTTTCCCAATCTCCGATTTTAGAGGTTATGGGCCCGCAAAAATTTTGCGAAGAACCCCAAAAAGTTTTCGAAGTGCGTGATTGACGCCACGCACCTTCATTTGAAGAAAATTTTTGCCACGCTCCCCCCCCCCCGGTCCGAAATCCTGGACCACCACTGATATCTACCCTTCGATACAGGAGTAAAAGAAAACCGAAACGCAGATAAGTCAGTCCTTAGAGTTGCGCCAAGTTTCCTCTTTGTTGAGCCAATCAAAAACAAGGTGCGGAAGCAGGGCATACTAATATTGTATACAGGGCCTAGCACAAGAGTGGTAAATGGACATCGGTAAAACGGCTTCGCCCTTGCCACTATCGATTTTTACGATTTCCCACTTGATCCTGCCAGCTGCTTAGGTTGATCGATTGGAGCTCGCTTTCTCCTTTCAAGGGGACGGCGTCGAAAATTCCTGATCCCAACAAGGAGGAGAGGAGGAGTTTTGAGACCAAAGTGTTACTATATGCTAGGTTTTAAGTGTAGGACACATTTATGTAAAAATTTTGTCAAAATTATTGAAACGGAAGTTTTGCCAATTTCAGGTGGGCATTAGGTTGGCAATTGCCAACCTAATTTGGAAATAAGTTGGGCGCGTTCTTCACTCGCATATGTTATTCATAATTTGTCATACTTTGTTCCTTAGTCCTACTGCGCGTGTAAACACCAAGTCTCGCACGACCTCGTCACCTTTGCGTTGCAAACGAGCCATTCTCCATTTTTTGGTAGCGGGAAATTTTCCAAAAAAGCTTGCCACAACCTTCAAACACATAATTTTTCATTGAAACTTCTAGGTTAAGACCTGCAGGCGCGTATTCACGTGCTCACCAAGTTTCATACCATATCGTCATCTGTGCGTTGCAGAGGAGTCATTTGAATTCCATCTTTACTCGCCGATAATGCAAAATTTTTGTAAAAACGCTTACTACACTTTCCATTCACATATTTTTTTCTAATAGTTTTTCATACTTTGTTTCCACTAGCCTTTCTTCGTTCGCTTACGAAATTTAGTGCGATATCGTTGCGCTTACATTGACAACTAGTCATGTATGCTGTCACAAATAGCATCGGTAGCGACGTCGGGCGTGCGGTAATTAGCGATGGCGCGGTTTGACGCGCGCGAACTCCAGTGTTCGCCTGCTGATGCACGTAACATGTTAAGACAAGCAAAGAGCATGAACTACCAATTTTTTTTCCGAGGCTTCGCCCCGGACCCCGCGAAAATGATAGCCTCTTTGCTTTTTCACTCAAAACGATTTCCAGCTTGTCACTTCGCCCACTTCGTGCCAGATTCTGATTGTATATTCTCTGACAAACTCTTTCGGGGAGAAATCGCGAATCGAACATCCGTATATTCTCTGACCAACTCTTTCGGGGAGAAATCGCGAATCGAACATCCTTACAAAAAGTTTATTTTTGAAAGGAAAATTAAGAAGTCGCAGCGGCCTTTTGACATGAGATGAACATTATCTGGAACAGCTTGAAACGCTGATTTCAAAACGGCCTTTTTTAGTTGCAGAACGAGTTAGTAACCAAATTCCACATTGTTTAGAGTACCCTTTGATCGCGAAAACCGTTCAAATGCTTGTTTAAGCACTACAGTATAACATTGAGGAAGGAGTAGAATTACATTAAGCATTGGTAAACTGTTTAATATATGTCAGAATCGAAATACATGCCTTTGATAGTTTTGGCTATCCTCAGCGTTGTAATTTTTGGCAAATTTATTTCGACAGTCCCGTCGCAGTTTCGTTCTAAAACTGAAAAGGCTGTTTTGAAATCAGCGTTTCAAACTGACCCAGATAGTACCCATCTATGTCAAAAGTCCACTGCGACGTATGACACTTTCTCGTGAGTAAATGTCATATTTGTCGTTTTGTGTCGTTGCCTCCAAAAATCATAGCATTTTGTAATAAGTTCTTAGTAGCTTGAATGCTCCTCAGTTTGAATAATCTAACAAGGGAAGGAAGTTTGGTCGAAAAGGACTTTTAAAATGAGGTGCACGCGGTTCTATAGAGCTTGGAGCGCTGATTTCAAATATACCTTTGCTATCTGCTGCGGGCTTCTGGGCGGGGAGTTGTGTTTTTGTGAGTATAAAGTTGAATGCAATTAGCGTAAAATAAGCTAAGACTTTTCTAGGACTTAACTGATATTCGGGTCACTCGGTGCAATAAATATGTTTGATTTAAATATACCAACTCGTTGCTGCCTCATTTTAAAGTTGGGAAAAGGTTACGGTAGATTTTATACTAGTCTTGCACTGAAATTTTTACTCACAAAAACCTTCATAACTCCTCGCCCAGAAGCCCCTAGCAGACAGCAAAGGTAGATTTGGGATCAGCATTCCAAGCTCTACAAGACCGAGTAATCTCCATTCAAAAGGTCACTTCGATCAACCTTCCTTCCCTTGTAAGAGCTGAAAACTGGGATTTTTTGCAACGTCGATTTTTGATGACCCGGCTTGGAAAAATCGCCGCTTGTGTGATTTTTTATTTCATTCATACAGGCTGTGGATGTGTGTAGCCGCAGTTAGCGTCACCGCAGTATTTTAAAATTTTGTGTGCAAGGCTCGAGCTGTTGTTTTGTAATTGTTCCTAGAATTCTACTCAGAAGCGAAGCAGGTTCTAAAGGAGGTTCCAGAGTTTATGAGGGCTCAACGATTGGCGGGCGCTTGATAGGGCAAAACTTCACGCTGTCCGAAGTTATCGAAACTTGGATCTACCAGGAAGGTTTTCCACTTTTATACGTTCGCAAACGCGAAGATGGAATGGTTCGAGTCACCCAGGAAATTTACAGAGTATGTCATACTTATTCTGCTTTTATCATCATGTATACACTGACTATCAAAGCACGTTCCTGGCCATAAACGCAGTAATGTGCAATGGAAGATACCACTCTTTTTGCGAGATCCGATAACGTTGAAGCCAGTGGTGCGGTGGTTGGCTGAAAATGGCGCAGGTAAGAGAAGTCAAATTAGTTTCCATTGTATAGGCCTTCGTTGTTGAGGGTCTGTCTCTTATTGCAAATCTGTGCTATAAACTTGGGTATGCTCCATCTTTGATATGAGTGACATAAGCTGGATGCATGAGGTGTTACCACTGGTCGTCACTTTATCAAAAAGAGAGAACTATGCTAGGGTTTTGCCATAACCGTTTCACTGAAATTGTGCTGAAGATCACTGAACTTTTTGGACTACCGCTGCAAGTCCTCAGAGTATGCGGTAAAGCTGCTATACCGTCTAGATATCCGCTTTCCTCTTGATATCAAAGCGAATCGCATGTTTCACATTATAAAGGTGAAGAGGATTTTGAGATTAGATCAGTGGCATAGCCGCAGTTCTTAATAGCCCCTTTCTTATTGAGCAACTCCATGGAAATCTTGAAGTGAGATCACACCGATACATATACGAAGGATAGTAGAGCTGCAAACGCAGAGAGTTTCCAAGCTGTTGAATTTAGCTTTACGAAATAGTACTAAACATCGCGAGAGACATTGGGGCAAGCGAAATGTTGAAGCAGCACATAACCACTTCTATGACACCACGTAAATCACACATGCGAGTTTTGCATTGGTTGCATGCACAAATAAACACATTATGCTTTGAGGTGACCTTGGAGGTTCCTGGGAATAAGAATCAGTTGACTTTTTCCAGTGTCAAAGTAATTTTGAGATATTCTCAAATGAGGTAAAGGAGCAAAAAGCAGTGTCCGTATTTTTCAAGAGTTTTATGGTTTTCTAGCGATACTCGACCTTGGCAGGGACATGGTGTTGGATCGTGAAGGCAGAAGTTTTGTTCGAATAAGATATGATTCCGAAATCTACCTTCAAATCACTGCTCGCCTCCATCAAGATGCGAACTGTATCCCAGTAGCAGCGAGGTCAGCATTATCAAAGAACATCTACAATCTTTGCGAATGTGCGTTTTCAGAACCCGCCTCATGGACGCTTCTTTCACCTTGGCAGAAGTTGGGAATTTATCATACGCACACGCTTTGAATATATCTTTGTACTTGAGAAATGAGGTAATTTGACACTAGTTATCATTACGATAATACAGCTGCTTTACTCTCCAGCATGTTATCGTCGTTTAGACCGCCTATCCGCCTTTGAAGATGCTCCATGCTCACTTGGATTTCCTATTTTCGCGGCTTACTGCACATCCGAAATTCCCACTTTTTCAAGTGAATTTTATTTGTATCAGTATTTTCGTATCAATGAAATAATATCAATTAAACAGTTGTTCAGAAATTTGTCATAACAATTCTGGAACCCCTCTTTGAGCACTACCGAAGAAACCCTGTGACCAGTGAAAAAACGAAAATACATGAAGAGTGAGTAGGAACTGATTGACGCTTTCCATTTATGGATCTTGCATGCACATATCGATTACAAGTTGCATGAAGAATATTATAGTCACCAAGAAAACTGAGTGACCTTTGCGATTCCAGTGACTTGCGAACGACCATATACTCCCGAGTATGCTTAAATGGACATCCACCATGTGTCGCTTATGCTTTGGAATTATTGAATACACTGAGGATATCTTGCGCAGATGGTATGTTAAGCAACAGGACCTGTAACAAGTAAGTGCGACCACTTGCGATACACAGTTTTGTCACTTCTGTACTAAAATAATTCGCAATTTTAACGAGTACTCCTAACTGCTTTTTAAGAATTCCTCCACACCTTCGTCAGCCTCTTTATTCAACTGCAGTGATGTACGGAAATGACGAACTATTCGAGTTTATGTACTCCAAATATAAGATCGAGATGTATCAAACGGAAAGAGAGCGGATATGGATAGCATTAGCAGCAAGCAAGAAGAAGGAGCACATTCACAGGTAAGAAAAGGTTCTTATTAAGTTGTTGGGGTTCACAACAAGTAAGCTATTGTTATCCAGAGATATCACATGTGCAATCAAAAATATCAGGCTGACTAACAGATAATTTTGGTCGTTCTAGCGGGGATAGAGGGCTATATGTCGACAAAGTAGTCCCACGCGGACATCTGCAATAGACCAGTAGCCATGCATAACTCATACATTACAGATTTGTATCAGCTGTGCGCGGGGTGCACTCAGACATTCGCAGTTGACTCGCGCAAAACAAAACGAGCTGCAGTCAAGGAATGCCTGCGCGACTCCCGAAATCGGTGTCGGGACAAAATCATGACACCTGATTTGTTTCGTGACAAAAGTGGGTGACATTCCGGTCAAAATCAATACCTGCGGGAGACACCATAACGTCCCGATCGCGCTTGAAGCATGTAGCCTACGCTCTTGTCAACGATTTTTGCGTTCTTTGTGCCCTCTCTTACGCCTCTTTACTTCTTTGCCTTGCATCGTTGGTCTCCTTTCTCACGCCTTTCTTCCATTCGTAAAACCCCATTTTATGTCACTAAATTCATTAGAAAATATCAGACATCTTATTTCTGAGCACACTTTACAAGCATGTTGATATCGTCTATTTCCGCTATACGCGTGGCAGGTTCTGATAGCTAGAAGACAAAAACTAATGCTTTTAAAGGAGTTTCACTAACTCAACGTGTCAAATTTTTGCAGGGCCACGCTCGCTATAAACATGGGAGTCGTTTATATAAAAACCAGCGAATATAAAATTTTCAAGAAGAGCCCTACATTGGCATATCACACAAGGACATGAGACAACACCCAGAAAAACCACAAAGCGATGCATACTTCTTTATTTAGCTTCCCCTTTGTAGGCGTCTTCAACTTAGAAGCGCTCCCCGTCGATCATCTCTGTATTGTTGCAACTGCGATCGTGACACGCTTTTTCTGAAAGTAAGGGTCACAACAATGATTATATAAATCAAAATATCACCTTTGACAAGAGGAGCAATTTTAGGGATAGAGATGGTAAATATGATTACCTTCGCTGCAAGCTACAGTTCAAAAGCGTCGCTTTATTTCGACTTCATAGAACTCACATTGCTCTTCTCACTGCTATTCCTATGAGGACGTTCCTATGCATCCTTGCCTTTGGGAGTTTGTTGAAAAGAATGCTGCTTGAGGATAAAGATTAGACATGTTGTTTATCTAAAATATTGTGACTTTCCTGGGCATTGAGCTGTAGTTTTACCATAAATTTCTGTGTAATCACACCTTGCAAAGTTTTGCGTTTGCATTTGCATGCGAGATTAGAGCCAGCTGCCACAACTTATAGCCTACTATGTCAAAAATTTTTCAGATTTTTGAGGCAGCTGGCGACACTCCAATGCTCAACCTAACTTGAGATATATAGTTCAAAATCCATTCGGAAGTTTGTTTCTCGAAAGCTAGCCTAACTCTGATAAAGCGCAAAATGATAATGAACAGCATCAGACTGTTACATAAGTCTCGTTGCACTTTGATTCCAATGGCAAGAAGTCATGCACTGGTTATCCTCATTAAAGCTTAACGGCAGCGTTCGGGCAGATACGAAAATGTACAGTACAGGGGCGCCCGTCCTGGTAAGGCTCTTGCCCAACTGGCAATGCACCGATTTGCCTCTGAAGCGAGCAATCCGCTTCAGAAGTGCCGACCGAAACGCCCCGGCGACCGGGACGAGTTAATTCGATAGGCCAGAGTGCGCATACCGCACACAGTCAAGACGTAGGGTGCCACAAAGACTTTGCGTCTTAACCTTGGCAGCAAGCGACAAAATTCAAAACGAGAGCTTTTGGAAAAGCCTGTTTTCGGCGTTTTCGTGCCCTCCAAGCTGCATTTTCAGAATCAGCGAAAGGAGCTCAGATAAGCGAAAAAAATTCCATTCAAAATTTTACCCGGGCGCTGTCTTTAAGGATATCATTCGACAGAGCAGAGCTCCACAAGATGGTATGTAAATGTGCGATCAGCTTCGATCCACTGCAATTTTGAAGCCACTCTTTGAGAAGTTTTGAATGATCGAAAAATTGAAGGAAGTTCATGTTCTTGTTACAAATCTTATATATAAAGCTGAATGTCTGTTTGTATGTCTGTATGTCTGTCTGTATGTACGTATGTTCCGAATAGAAAATTCCATTTCTGAACCGATCGGGACCAAACTTGGCACACATACACTTTGGGCCCCGGCGGGTGTCATAGGCTACTTTTCGTCATCGATCGATATCGATTTTATCGATTTTTTGGAAAATTGGAGCTACAGGGCTGGGAGTTGGCACAGGGGGGGGGGTAATCGAGCATGCTGATCACCCCCGTGGGGGTGATCAGCATGCTCGACTACCTTCTGCCAAATTCCAGCCTCCTAACTCAAATTTTGCAAAAAATCGATAGAATCGACATCGATCGATAACGAAAAGTGGACTGTGACACCCGCCGGGGCCCGAAGTGTATGTGTGCCAAGTTTGGTCCGGATCGGTTGAGAAATGGAATTTTCTACTCGGAACATACGGCGGAGCCGGGTAAGCCAGCTAGTATCTTATAATCTCTCACTCGGTCACACTTATTCACTCCACATCAGACACTTCGTGTGCCGCGCTGTATTTTTTCCTCGGACACTGAAGAAATCAAGAAGTTTATGCTCTCACAAAATCGGAGCTATACTATTCCCACTTATGTAGTTGCATACTTTGGACCTTTGAAAGTATAGCCGTGAATTTGAAAATGTGTTCCTAGCCCCTTCAACCCTAGGCCAGAACCCAGCTGACCCCATTCACCCACGGCCATGAAAAACTTGGAGAAGTGAAACTAAAAAAATCAACATTTTAAGCAAAATTTTAAAATTATCGACATTATTAAAATTGAATTTAGTAAGATTTTAATCCATAATATCATCAGTATGATTATCAAAAACTTTTTTCCATTAGTGAGAAGTACGTCGGAAATTTGCCGCCTATTGTTTACTTCTGGGAAACCAAGAAAAGCCCAGTGAGAAATTTACGTGTGAAGCCTTCGTGTATTATGTCAGTAAGTTACTCACATATTTGCTGAAATAATAAGTGAAATAATAAATGAAGTTTGGTGATCGGTGCATAGTTGAATTGCATTCTTTTCAACAAAAGATAAATATTCTAAAAAAATGGCGGAATCTATGAAGAATCATTGATTGATTCTATAACGAGTCATTGTTCCAACTTTCAATATTATTTCTAAACTCTGACAGAGATTGTAGCATTTGCGTAGAAAAGCAGGTGCAACCAAGAGTAGCTATTACATCAAAGACTTAGTGTAATCAGCGTCACTCTTACTATCAAATGTCATAGCTACGAGGATCGTGGAGTTTTCGACAAGCCCACTTGGATGACATAGAGAACGAAGGACAGTCAGTATTGCGTTTTTCCACTTTAGAGCACTATACAAGAAGTGGAGACAATTGTATATAATTAATGGCCTGATCATCCTGAAAAAATTTTGTTTCCGTCGAAGAAGAGTGAGAAACTTCGATGATCTTAGAGGAAAACCCAATCATAATCTAGCCTTCCAAGTTTATGTGATAAATAAAATTGAATGATGGAAGTTGTAATGGATAAGATAGTATCTGAATGCGTGATGATTTATCAGGCCTCCAATTTGCCCACAGATTGAGAACAAGGTTAGCACTCTATTATGCTGTTGCTTTGCGCTTGTATACGCATAATATGAAGTGACGGACATTGCGAGTGGTAGAAGACCACGAAATTTACAGCGTTGCAATTAAAAATGATAATTTTTCTGGTAGGGTATACAGGCAGAAAAGGAATGATCAAGTCTGTGTTCATCCACGTTTAGAAAATATACAGCTTCCAAGGAAAAAGGGATTTTTTCCTGCCAAGTAGTGATGACTAAGTCGTTTTTTCAAAATTGAATATTTTTTTTCAAATTGTAACATTTTCATATGAGAAGATAGGAAAGTTTCTAGCTATATATTGAACTAGCTGGCAAACCCGGCTCCGCCCGGCTCTATCATTAATATATTCGGAATCAGCATGCTCACTTACCCCCCGTGCCAACTCCCAGCCCCGTGAACTTTTTGAAAAATCAATAAAATCGATATCGATCAATGACGAAAAGTAGCCTATGACACCCGCCCGGCCCCGAAGTGTATGTGTGCAATGTATGGTCCGGATCGGTTCAGAAATGGAATTTTCTATTCGGAACATACAACACTCAGACAGACAGACAGACAAACAGACATTCAGCTTTATATATAAGATTACACTTGTATAAAGCTTCCAGAAAATATATAGCTTGCCAGGAAAGAAAGGATTTTCCTATCTGGAAGGTGGTCGTGATTGTTTTTCTAAAATTAAGGCCTGAGAAATCATCACTCATTTTCAGGTACTATCTTATCCATTACAAATTCCATCATTCAATTTTTATTACATAAATTTAAAAGGCTAGGTCATGACCGAGTTTTCCTCTAACAAGGGAAGTGTCACAAATCGCAATGGCCGTTTGAGATGGGATGAGTGGTGTGACACGTCACTTGGAAGGGCATTTCCAAAACCACCCTCACTAGCTGCAGAACAACTCTGGGAGGGGGCTACGGGCGTCGAGTGCTTTGTTGGGCAGCTTTTTTGCATTTTTTATACAAACCTCTAATGTGTATATTGGCGACCAAAACGTGTTTTACCCCTTTATTGGTGCTTAAAAGCAGAAAAGCACACCATAATATCTTTCTTGGAGAGAATGTCAAATACAGTGAAACTATGCGAGAGAGCACAAGAAACGTGCGGAAATGAAAAATCAAATGCAGACTGGGCGCGAAACCGCGCTAAATTTGACAACAAAGTTTTATCTAATTCATCTAATTGCTTCACCACGCGTACAGGAGGTTTTCGCAATAAAAACATTTTTCTTTTTTAAGCACCAGTAAAGGGGTAAAACACGTTTTGGTCGCTAATCTACAAATTTTAGGAGTTTGTATAGAAAATGCAAAAAAGTTGCCCAACAGAGGACTCGAACCTCCAAACATCCGCACGGTAGTCAGCACACTTGCCATTGTGCCACATTGGTACGGCTGCGTAGTGTGGCAGTCGTGTTTGAGCAAGGCGCGCTGGGTCTCGAGCGGAAAAACGCCCGTAGCCCCCCTCCCAGGTTGTTCTGCAGCTAGCAAGGGTGGTTTTGGAAATGCCCTTCCAAGTGACGTGTCACACCACTTATCCCATCTTAAACGGCCACTGCGATTTGTCACACTTCCCTTGTAATGTCGTCGAAGTTTCTCACTCTTCTTCGACGGAAACAAAATTTTTTCAGGATGATCAGGCCACTAATTATATACGGTTGTCTCCACTTCTTGTATAGTGCTCTAAAGTGGAAAAACGCATTACTGACTGTCCTTCGTCCTCCATGGCATTGCCCAAGTGGGCTTGTCGAAGCCACGATCCTCGTAGCTATGACATTTGACAGTAAGAGTGACGCTGATAACACTAAGTCTTTGATGTAATAGCTGCTCTTGGTTGCACCTGCTTTTCTACGCAAATGCTACAATCTCTGTCAGAGTTTAGAAATAATTTTGACAGTTGGAACAGTGACTCTTTATAGAATCAATCAATGATTCTTCGTAGATTCCGCCATTTGGTTAGAAAATTTATCCCTTGTTGAAAAGAATGCAATTCAACTATGCACCGATCACCAAACTTCATTTATTATTTCACTTATTATTTTAGCAAATACGTGAGTAACTTATTGACATAATACACAAAGGTTTTACACGTAAATTTCTCACTAGGCTTTTCTTGGTTTCCCAGAAGTGATCAATAGGCAACAAATTTCCGATGTACTTCTCACTATGCAAATAAGTTTTTGATAATCATACTAATGATATTATGAATTAAAATGTCACTGAATTAAATTTCATTAATGGATGGTTTTATAATTTTGTTTGGAATGTTGATACCTTAGTCTCACTTTTTCCAGTGTTTCTTCTCCGAATTTCAGCAAATAAAACCCAGTATTCGACTTCAACCCGGTTTGGTTACAACTTCACTTGATGCATGTGAATGAAAGGAACATGAGTAGCAATGATGATGAACATTCCCCCCCCCCCCCCCGGCGGCCCTCATTTCCCCTTCACTGTGGAGAGGCGGGCCCCTATGACCCCCTTCACCCTGCTAGGCCATGTTCCATCTTTGCACACGTATGTACACTCGTAGTACAGGCTTGTAATACAACAGGTCAATGCAAAAGTTGTTGCGTCCAAACATAGTTCAATAACGTTCTAAGCACTAACTCAAATTTATCAATCTGTTTTCCGAAAATAGTCGAAGGTTCGCACTTTAGAGTAGATGTTGAAGCGTAATTTTCTATGAGCAAATAATCGAGAACAAAGATTTCAAAAATGGCGTTTTGAAATCTGCAAATTTGAGTTTGATTCGAAAGAATTACGGAAAGTCTCTAGTCAGCTTCAAAAAAATCTACAAAAAGTATTTGCATATCAGTGGTTGATACGTTAGTTAGGCAGGCTTCAATCTCGCCTAGAAATACAAAAATAAATAATCAATCGAAATTGTCATTCTGCAAGAGCAACTCCCTTATTGCTGCAATACCCTTACAGAAATGCCGTTCGAGACCAGAAAGTAACTTAGTGCTGAAATAAAAGATGTGATTTTCTTTTTAGGAGACATACATCGTTTTCGCTAAAAAAAAAATGCAGCAATAAGGGGATCTTACGAGTGACAATTTTTACGAATCGTTTTTTTGCGTTTTCATGCGAGATTGATGCTTGCCACGATAAGGTAGAGATCACTACATAAAACTTCACACAGTTTTTGGGGCTAGCTAGAGGCCCTTTGCAACTTTCTAGCGTCAGTTTTTAAAATCCCAGAATTTGAAGCGCCATTTTTGAAAGCTTCATTCTTGGTTACTAGCTCATAGAAAGATACGCTTGAGCATGTTTCATAAAGCGCAATTTTCTGCTACTTTTAGAAAACGCAATGATGAATTTAATGCTGTTACTTGGAAAATTACCGAAGATTACGAATTATGCAAGAACTTTGCATCAATCTGATACAATCGTTCTGTTCGGATTTGAGATGCATATGCATAGGCGAGTTGGGGATTCTAAGCTTTTTTGGAAGAAGATAGTATTTTCTCAGTCTCTTGAACAATCTCTTGAACAATAAGTTTCAAGAGTTTCTAGAGTTTGGTTTCAAACTTGCGGTGGATTGAAGCTGGGGCGAGCTTTTACAATCCACTACGGAGAGTTGCTTTGTTTGCCGAACGATACCCTGGGCTCTTCTAAAAAAGAAGTTATGACTTTTCGCGATAAAAAGGCAAAGTGTAACAGAACTGATGTAGCCACCCTATAGCTCCTTCCACTTTTTGAGTACGAGGCCATGAATTAGTGTTAAGCAATTTGAGAAGTTATCAGTTATGACTTAAAAGCTTTTGCGTTAAGCTGATATAAACGTCTGATGTGGAGAGTATATACGTGAGCAAGTAAGAAGACTGTTTTAACTGTATCATATTTTGTCTTCTAAATCGATTAGAGTAAAACCTTTTGCACACCTTTAGTATTATTTACTTCGTAGATCTCGGCATAAATAGCGACTCAACAATTCTGAAAATTTGCATTTTGTAGGTCTGCTGCGTCAAAAGTTCTAAGACATCCTGATAAAAACCAAGAAAATAAGCGCCCATCTTTGATCTCCAACAAAAACGCACAGATCATTAGTGAAGTTGCTAGTTTGGACACGTGGCCTGGTCTTAAATAAGGTAGCCTAAATAGATGTTGTAAGAGATGCAGTGGAATACAGCTTTCAAATGTGCTATATATCGATGAAAGTAATGTGAAAGTGAAAGGATAGATTTGCTAAGTTGAAGATCATCATCCATGAAAAAAATGACAGTCATTGTAGATAATAACCAACCTACCTAGTAAAAATCCTTGGTGATGTCAATGAGCGATTATAAACATCATAAAAGAAGGAGCGAAAGCAAAGTCATCGGAGAGAAAAGCACTAATCAGTATCAAACAATCAAGGAATGACATTTATTCCGCAACTTTTGAAACCTCCTCATAAATATGCGCGCGCAACGCAAAAGTTCTACTATGATATGCGCGCGTATCGCACTTCGAGAATTGCATCAAAATCGGGACAAAACTAAAATGATAATTTCCGCCGGTGCACCGGATTTTGACGACTACCTTTTGTGGGCGGATCTCCTGGGGGAGTCAATGGCGAGTGTCTGAGCAGCCTATCGGCGTCGTTTATCCCCTATCCTTTTTGCGCCTCCTACAAATGGCAAGCAAATTTTAGTGCAGTGTTTGGTGTTCCGAAAAGTGCACTCTAATAAGAGATGGAACGTACACTGTTTGAGTAGACTTCATTTCCTTAGGCCTCGGGCAGAGTTCACGCGATTTGATCGTCGCGATTCAATCGCAACAAGACAACTATTACGAGTTCATTGCATGCCGACCAGCTTGCATTTCGGTTGTGATACTTTCCCAGCCCGAATTTTTGAATGTAAAATGAGAATGAATGGAAATCGCGGCGATGTATCGCAACGATCAAGTCGCGTGGACTCTCCGAGGGCTTATGAAGAGAAGGAACCATAGGGCATGAAGGAAATTTTTTGACTAAAGTTCGGAATAGTAGAACACAACTTTTACTGTTAATCGTCGTTAATAAAGAAAAAGCTTGTATATATACAAATATCAAATTACTCATGGCTACATCCGTAGCATGAAAAAAGAGCTTAGAAAGTTGAAGAAATGAGCTTTTGGAAATTTAGCCACACTGAACGAAATCATGCTTTAAGTAAACTCAATGAGAGACCACCGGTGCATATTTTTGTGGAAGAAAATGCTATTACAGAGTTTTTGACAAGCTGTTCTTCAATGAGGTTCCCGTAGATCTACGGCCAATGTGTGCGGGTTATGTGAGGTAGGTCATTTTCATCCAATGCGCAATGGAATTTGACATACCCCAAGACTAGCATATAAGCCCTCCACGCAGATAAATTGCTCTGGGTAGTTTAGCCTACAGACAAATCCGCGCGGATATATTCTTGACAACGATATATTCTTCTGATATATTCTTCTGTTTATCTCTTGGAAATAATGTACTTATCTGTCTTATGTTAGACTTTTATCAGAAGAAGAAGACGTACTTATAATTAAGAATCAAAAACTTATGTTCTGATACAGTTTATCACGCTGAAAACATCAACTCATCTAATGTTTGGCGATGTCGGAGTTCCTCGATAAATAATAAGGCCTGTAAGTCTTAAGACATAATTCTAACGATTCCTTCATATCGCTACATCCACGCGACTGCGATTTTCGAGATATCCAGAGATTGGCCGCGGGCCCAAATGCTCAAGTGCGTAGCTCCTGTAGACCAATGCATCAGGTCTGGCCTAAGCAAAACTTGCGTACGACCAAAAAGTGTGAAGCATGAAGAGTTGGTGCAATACTAGATCGCGCAGCGACTGGAATTGCGTGAGGAATGCCTTAAAGGCAGTGTCCCGGCAGATTCGGGTCCTGGGGGATATACGTGTGGTGGGGTTCCTGGTCACCCCACCGACCCCCAGGCGCAGTCCGGCTGAGTGATGTTCCCCCTGGGCCGAGAAAATGGCCCTTGAACCGGCGCGCGCAACACCAACTGGCGCGCGGCTGGACGGCCTTCCCTATCTGTTCGGCGCGGGACCCCACGAGCGCCCTCCCCATTATGCATGCTATCCAAAGCAAGGATTACAGGCGGCAGGGTCTTCGTCTGAGGACCTCCCAACTTTCCTATGTAAAAATCTCGTCCGAGCTGCTTTTTTGGAATTAGGCAAACGCCCCAAAATCGCCCTTTTCAGCCCGTCCAAAGCTCAAATTCGGATTCTACGTGGCGAAAAGGCCTAAAACATGCAAAAAGGTGGAGGTGCAAAATCTGCCGGGACACTGCCTTTAAGAGGAATGCCCTAGGCCTAAAGCACTTTGCAAGACGTTTAGCTTCAATGAACTTAACCGTGAATGCCATATGTACAATTTAGCTTCAACCACCCCATCAATCACTTCACTTCCTACGTCTTGAATAATTTGGATCGAATCAAGAAAGCGTGAGTTGAATACTGATTTCAAAACTGCTCCTCACACTTTAAAAGACATGTCATGCCTCACTTATGCAGATGTTCCACAAAAAATTGCCTACTGTCTGTTTATAATTCTCTTGTCATGAAGTCTTTCGAGAAGCTTTGGATACCATTTTGTAGATCTAACTTAAATGGTGTTTAAATTTTGGACGACTATCAGAAATCGGGTTAAAGGATATCTGGCATAACTTATGAGAAAAGCGTTACGGTAAAATGCGAATATGATTTTAGAAACAGCAGTGATTAACCCAATGTAGAAGTTTTCAGGTTTTTTGGTCCCTTTCTAGGTAAACTATGACCTTTGACTCAATACATTTTTGAAATTCCTATCGCAATCTTACAGTAATGAAGAAAGATTCTTGATCCTCACCATAATGTAAAACTAAGTGTAGCCAGCGCCACAAAATGATACATAAAGCTTCTCGAAAGACTTCATGACAAGAGAGTTATCAACAGTCAAACAGTAGGCGCATTGCTTGAGACACTCTGTATAATGAAAACTTTTGCAGTGGTTATTTTACTGCGACTGTGACATCTTCAACTGTATCTTTTCAGAGTTCTCGCCAATAAATTTCCAATCGACCTTTTTTTGCAAACATTCGCTCGGGGTATTGTGATGGTTCACGACATCCCTAAGGTTAGTGGATTTACTTAAAATGATGTCATGGTTGCATGCGGGTAAAGAAACGAATACCTCAAATGTTCGCGCCACCCTCGCGGACCCTTGGTCTTTCGTACATGCTAGTGCGTACCGTGTTAAGCCTCGGGAAAAGTTCACGCGATTTCATTGCCGCGATCTTCCAACTAGACGAACGACCATGAGTCCATTGCATTCCGATCATCTTGCATTTGCATTTGTAATAGTTAGTCTAATTGGTCGTTCTGGAGAACTTCACACCGAAATGCAAGATGATCGGCATGCAAAAGACACGTAACTATTTGTTTGTTGGAAAAATCACGGCGATGCGCATGAACTTTACCCGAGGCCTTAGGACTGTCCGTTGAGTCGGTTCCTGATGGAGATATTCTTTCTTCTATCTTATATACAGGGCTCCTAAATTGCAGAGTCGTTTGCACCAACGGTCGCGCGACCGCGTCGCGCCCGAACATTTTGCCGGCGCCGGCGCCATCGATCAAGGCGGCGTCATTGATGCCCGGGCGCGACGCGGTCGCGCGACCGCTGGTGCAAACGACTGCAATTTAGGAGCCCTGATAAAGCTGAATGTCTGTTTGTCTGTATGTCTGTATGTACGTATGTTCCGAATAGAAAATTCCATTTCTGAACCGATCCGGACCAAACTTGGCACACATACACTTCGGGGCCGGGCGGGTGTCATAGGCTACTTTTCGTCACCGGTCGATATCGATTTTATTGATTTTTCAAAAAGTTCGAGCTACGGGGCTGGGAGTTAGCACAGGAGGGTAAGTGAGAATGCTGATTACGAATATATTATTGACAGGGCCGGGCGGAGCCGGGTTTGCCAGCTAGTCCTCAATAATACGTATCTAAACCCATGCGACCGTGGTTTGGACAGCATGCCTTGCGCAAACGGTGGCAATGAGCACGAAACTAGTAAGCCACAAGCGATTGTTGGTGTGACCCGCTTGATCCATTTCATTCACTTTGCTATTGGTCCAGTCAATCCCAAACAAATCATGGGAACTTGCCGAAGGCTGTGGGGGAACTTTCCTGGGATCACCTAAAGCTCCCGTAAGGCACTCGGCAAGTTTGCAAACAAATCGTCGGGAAGCTCGTAAGAAATGGAAGCTTCCCGAAAACTTGTTTGCAGAATTTCCCGAGGGCTTTAGATGGGCTCTGTGTAGCTGTGAAGCGTTCTAAGGTTGGAAACGAAGTTTTGCAACTGCTTTACTCTCTTTAAACATGGCGCACTCATACTTTCGCTATATGATCGCTTTAAGTAGCTGCTACACCCTTAAACTCATATAATCATTGCTTCTATCTCCGCTATCTCTTCTTTATCTTCAGCTATACAAAAATGACTGGAACAAAGACGTAGCCAGCTAAACAATCAACACCTTCTAAGAAACGGAGCGAATTCGAGCACTGCCTAGGAAATTGCGATAGTACTCTCTTTCTCTCTCTGCAACATGATTCATCAAAAATCTTGTGCATTTGTTAATCAATGTAAAATTGTATTGTTTTGCGAACAATCGCAACAAATATCTTGAAGATTGAAAACAACTTTTACAAAAAGGACGAGAACTCTCAGTGCAGTGTAAAACGATTTGTGAAATCTTTTAGTGCTTTTACGACACTTTTTCGAAGATCAAACCTTATGTGAGCTGCCCAAATTAGAAAAACAGTTTGAGAAGAGATGTTCGTAAAAGTTAGAGATTGCAGCCCGCTAATCAAGCTTGAAATAAAGATTCTGAGACGCTACGAAAGATGTTTTAGGAAGAAGACAGCTCAAGGTTAGAATTCTGAGATGAATAAAAAGGAACTCGCGAAATTTTTGCAGGGAAAGTGGAAGAAAAGTTGTGAATATTTCTAAAAAACATTTGTGGGAAAAGAGAGGAGTGCTAGACTCGAGTTTGATATCGAAAGTTCTGTAGTTTGATTTTTCTGAAAGCGTGAAGTCAAAGCCACGGCTTTTACTAGAGGAATAAGTGAAAGGATAACAATGATTTACTCAAGAAGACTTCGTGGAACTTTCATGGGGAACTATAAAATGTTTGAGGTAAATGGAAACTTAAGAGGGGAAAATCAAGAGAAACAATCTGAAACGTGGTCTTCAGAAGGAATAGTAGATGCTTTGTTCAAAGAATGGCACTAAAGAGTTAGTGAGGAAAGATCCGATAAAAATATTTCACTAAAAACTTAGGAGTTGAAATTCAGATTGGGCGGGAAACGAGCAATTGTTATGAACATACAGTTGAGCGGTAGAAAGTAAAGGGAATTGTGGCAGGGACAGCAGCTTGGAAACACGGCTAACTTTTTGGCTTGAAGAATCGAACAAAGACTTATGGCCTGTATACCTTGTAAAGACACTCTAACTGCATCTTGGCTGAAAAGTTTCTTTCTTTTAAAAATTTACTAATGACAGTCAGGTAGATTTTATGCTCAATACAGTATGCCTGCACTGCAGGTGAAATGCGGCAGGATTTGCTTGTCAACGAATAGCTGCGCCTGTAACGCCGGCCACTGAGCGCGCAAAGTGCGGGCCTTACTGACGTGGCTATCTGTTCACGCACAAAATTTATCGCATTACTTGCAGTGCAAGAACACTGTAAGGGTGGTTCCTTGGCTTTACTGTAGCCTGAGGCAAATAGCGCCTGGTAGAATGTGTTTATAGAACACACTAGTTAATAAGCTTTATGATTATGAACAGGCGAACAGGCGACCTGCACTCGTGGATGCTGTGGTAGAATGCAGAGAATAATAGGCGTGGTAGAGTAACACAACAGACTATCACAGCAGGCCATGCTTATGGCATGACCCGTGAGGTACCTCGGTAACGTAGAGATACAGTTGTTAGGAAGTGCCGACAATGTCGGCACACTTCGGCCAGCGGGAGGAAAGAGAGCAGCGAAGTGAATTACAAGTACAACATATATCTGTGTGATGAAAAGAGGTGTCGGTTATATCGACACACTCCGGCCGGGCATGATGATGAAAAGGAAGAGGAAACGGAACAAATAAGTATCTACTTTCTTATCGCGTATTCAATCTGTCAGGATCACGTAGAGGTCGTTGCCGTAAAGGATCGCTGGTGATTTAAGCAGCTAACAGCAGAATTGTTGCAGCATTGATGGAGCGATAGAGAGAGAAGCAACTGTAAAATGTGATTATGACGACGTTTTTGAAAAGTTTCCTCCAGCAGCGAGTAGTAAACGGAATTTTTAGCACCGTGTTTCGTTTGCCGTTGTCCTTGCATCCAAGATGCTGCTTCACAGAGAGAGCAGTAGGTACATTAGTGCACTCGTTTGCCTGCGGCAATCTCGGTGTCATGGCTTCCATTATCGAACGCTTATGTCCAATAGTTGGTAAGGTACTATCGATGTCTTCTTCACTGTGAACATCTTTGTTAAGGTCAACTTTACCTTCCTCGTCGTTGTCGTTGTTATGGATTATTGTATCACCAGTGCGTCACCTCTGCTTCGCAGAGGCTCGCACTGGCTCTACTATCTAGGCCCTACTCATTCTCGCATAATGATAACATTGGAACTCACCGAGCAATCCCGACTATCACGAACAAAATGTAAACAACTACTCATTTCGAAAGCTTTTTATGTGAAATCGGTGATTTCGCATGGATGAGACTTTTTGCAGGAGAACAAACGCAAATTGTTACAGGTTTTCGATTTTCCCATGGTCTTGACAGTTGCAATAAGCACAGCAGTCGCCTTGAGCTAGATCTCTGTGCAAAAATCTCGTCAAATGCTCTGGTAAAACCTTGGCAAATTGACCATTTATGCAACTACACTTTTTGGCGCCGTTTTTCTAAAGTAACGGACTTTTGATCACTTTTTTTGGGTCTAAGTTCATGGTTTGCACTTTTACTTGGCATAAACATTCACTACTTTGCAAAAAGTGGGATTACGGACCCAATTATGCGGCCTAAATGCAAAGTGGATCCGTTTGACGCGCAGTTTCTGAGGGATTCACTCAACGAATCTGCTCGTGCTTATGCGTGTTGGGCTTTCATGCGGGTAGCATGCACTGTGCAAAATTTGAGCCCAGGAGGTTCGCTGGAACACTCTCTACGAATTTCGTAACAGACACACTCTCACACACACAGACACACCAAAGTCACGTAAACATCCTTAGCCCGTTATTATAAGTTATGATTGCTAATTCCTTTGAATGAAACGTCCAGCTCTGCCTTTCTCGTCATTGGTTTTGCAGAATGCTCGGAGAGTGAAGAGTCATTGTCGTTTTTGTCCTCATCGTCTCCTTTGAGCAAAGTTTGTCTGTTTGAATTTTACAAGCAATTTATGGACCTTGCGTTGAGGAACTTCCTTCCGCTCCCTACTAACTCTAGCATATCATCTTCCATGCGACCTTGCAAGAGATATGAAAACCTTCTAGCGTCAGAAATGGTTTCGAAAATCTTATCTCTTCTTCCAATGCGTCCCATTCCTCCGCCATTGACTTCTTCGCAGCTTCGGATTCAGCTTCCTCGTATCTTTCCATTAATATGTCATAATCCATTTGTAGCGATTCGATGGCATCTTTAACTTCCATTCTGCACCTCGCTAGTGAATTCAGATAATTATGGCATAGATCTTGACGCATTTGACCATCATCTAGAACGATAATTTTCTCACCGTGGCACGCATACTTCTGCAATAGTTCCGCGAGTTCCATGGTAGACGAAAACATCTTTGAGGAAAAGCGAAATCCTCATTGTTGTTGTTGTTGTGCTGCTCTTGAGCAAGCACCTATCGGTCTTATTTGGCCGATGCACCAAATGTAAGGGTGGTTCCTTGACTTTACTGTGGCCTGAGACGAATAGCGCCTGGTAGAGTGTGTTATATAGAACACATTAGCTTATAAGCTTTATGAACAGACGACTGCACTCGCGGGGCTGTGGTAGAATGCTGAGGATTATAGGCTTGGTAGAGCAACATAACAGACTATCACAGCAGGCGATGCTTATGGCATGACCTGTGAGGTACTTCGGTAACAGTAGAGATACGGTTGTTAGGAAGTGCCGACAATGTCGGCACAAACGCTACATTGGGCGGAAAATCTACTCGACTGTACTCATCTATACCCCTCAGGCAGCGGCCTTATTCATGACTAGCTGGCTTACCCGGCTCCGCCGTATCCGGACCAAACTTGGCACACATACACTTCGGGCCCCGGCGGGTGTCACAGTCCACTTTTCGTTATCGATCGATGTCGATTTTACCGATTTTTATCGATTTTTTTGCAGTGTTCACCTACAGGGCTAGGAGTTGGCACAGGGGGGAAGTGAGCATGGGGATTCCGAATACAATATTAGTTTTCAGAATTATCGATTACTTTTATTGATTTTATCGATTTTTTGTAAATTTGGACATGCGAGGCTGGGATTTTGCACAGGGGGGTAATCGAGCATGCTGATTACGAACACAATATTAGTTTTCAGGATCGTCCATTACTTTTATCGGTTTTATCGATTTTTTTGTAAAGTTTGACCTGCGGGGCTGGGAGTTTGCACAGGGGGGTAATCGAGCATGCAGATTACGAATACTATATTAGTTTTCAAGATCATCCATTACTTTTATCGATTTTATCGATTTTTTGAAAATTTGAGCTAGGGGCTGGAATTTGGCACGGGGGTGTAATCGAGCATGCTGATCATCTCCCTTGGGGGTGATCAGCATGCTCGATTACCCCCCTGTGCCAACTCCCAGCCCCGTAGGTGAACTCAGCAAAAAAATCGATAAAAATCGATAAAATCGATATCGATCGATGACGAAAAGTAGCCTATGACACCCGCCGGGGCCCGTAGTGTATGTGTGCCAAGTTTGGTCCGGATCGGTTCACAAATGGAATTTTCTATTCCGCACATACGTACAGACAGACATACAGACATACATACAGACAGACATTCAGCTTTATATATAAGATTACACTCGAACACTACGAGGAGACAGAACTTTCTTACATGTATATGACAACAATGAGTACATATATAAACAATGGTATACAAGTGAAGGAATGTTAGGTTCGGTCTTTCATGCATCATGAATCTTGAGCGGATTTTGCACCATATATCAGCTTCTCCTAAAAATCACGCTACAAAGTTAATATTAGGTCGTTCCGAAAGTAATGTCGCTTTTTTCAAACGGGCACCACATGTGACGGAACAGAGATTTCTAAGAGATCTTGGATGCATTCGATGTGGAATTTCATTCTCTTTCCAATGGTTATAAAATTGTTGCAAAACATTCAATGAGCTTTCAGAAAAAACCAAAATCTGCGACCTATGCTTTTTGAGATGGTCACGTTTCACGATTTTTTAAAACTTTCATATCAACTCTCAGAAGAAGTCCAAGTAACGATTCGATAGAGTAAACCTTATAAAATACAGCACTACTTTTTTCTCTTTCTCGTAGCTCGCCGTAATTTTTTAAAAGATTTTTTAACAGAACCGTCGGATTTTGGCAGGCCCACCTCAGCCACAATCGCATCAAACATCGTAAATTTTTCGGAATTTGAGGCTACCAAGATGGTACTACGAGTTAGCATCAATTTTACAAAGCAACTGAGGGTTTACTGGTTCGAAATAATGAATTTCGAGTTTTTCGGGTACAGCCTGGGCTCGCTAAAAAAATGAGTTATAATGATTTCTCCCCGGTAACCAAACGAATCGGAAACAAAAAAACACTTGTTAGCAAGAGGAAAAAATGCTGCATCGAATAGTGCCCGAGCTGCTCTTCCATTGATGTTCTACGAGGATTTAGCTGCCGAAATATGGAAATCGGTAGCATTAGTTAAAGTTCTGTTAAAAATGTATGACAAGCTATGGAAAGGAAAAAAAAGTAGTACTGTACTCTATTAGGTTTGCTCTGGCAAATCGTTACTTGAACTTCTTCTGAGAGTTGATATGAAAGTTTTAAAAAATTGTGAAACTTGACCATTTCAAAAAGCATAGGTCGCAGATTTTGGTTTTTTCTGAAAGCTCATTGAATGTTTTGCAACAATTTCATAACCATTAGAAAGAGAATGAAATTCTACATCGAATGCATCCAAGATCTCTTAGAAACCTTTGTTCCGTCACATGTGGTGTCGGTTTGAAAAAAGCGACATTACTTTCGGAACGACCTAATATTTCTAGATGCCGGAAAAATAAAAAGAACTTGAAAAAACAAGTTCTCGCGGACAACTCGGACTGCAAGAAAAACTTGAAGCATAAAACTATGAAAACGATATAAAAGGCGAAGACGATTAGAAGTTCAATGAGTGCATACCTTATGACAGATAGATATCGAAATGAGCATTATACGGAAAAACTGGGTTTCTGTGATCGCACATGGCACTTACGCGTGAAGTGATGTGGCAGTATTACGAAATACTAAAACTTCGGAAAATTCCCTCGTGTTGGAGTCAAAAATTTCTGCATTTTCGGAGAGTCCTCGGGAACTTTCTGACTGGGTTGCTCCCGACGTCAAAGTTATCGGGAAATTCCCATTTTTGCGCTTTTATTCACCACTGCACTGAATGAAACCCTTGGCAAGTCTGCCAAAAATCGCTTGTCCTCGCGATCCCAAGAATTGTCTGAGAATGAAATTACCAGTAGCGAGGAGGATGAACTGGATGAAGTGGATCAAGTATGGTGCGTGCTCAAACTGAACTGCACGATATCCTCCCAAACATTGTTAGCGAAATGTCCGCGAGCGTGCCGAATATGGATTGCTGAGGTATAGCTTGCTGGGTACGCTTGGCTGTGTTTCGCTTAAAGGCAGCGTCCACGCAAATTTCGCCTTCCATTTCTTACTTTTGTCATTCTGGGGCCTTTCCGTGGCCCTGATTACGATTATAAAATTGTCCAAACCCTCAAGAAACCCAATTAATGGGGACCTCATTTTAAGGGCGCGGACGAGTTTCAGTGTTCATCTCCTCGAGGGAGGGGAGGAGCTGCAACTGCATGGGTGCACATGCACTCCATGATCGATCGATGCGTGAGCACACGTCCTCGGGGGTAGGTTCACGACACGAGGGCGGTTTGTGATACGTATCGCAGGCTCGTATCTCCTTTTAAAGGCCACATGAAAGGATCGCACCGACTCAGATCGGATACTCATGGAGGCCCGCTTTAGAACTATGTGCTAATTTGGGTGGGCGGATCTTACCTGTGGCCGTATTCATCAACGAAACCCGTGGGTTCCGGAACCCACTGGGTTAGTGCTTTTGATGAATATCGATTCTACTCCAGGGAAGAATCGATATTCATCAAAAGCACTAACCCAGTGGGTTTCGGAACCCATGGGTTTCGTTGATGAATACGGCCACTGGACGCTGCCATCAAGTCTTTCGTGCAGTCAACTTTAGCAAGAGCAGAGTGAACGCGACCATGTGCTGCAGAAATTCTGAGCAAACCTTGATCGAATCCAGATTTAGTCTCGATCGGGCCAGGTTACGAGTAACTGGGGGGCGAGCGTTAGGTACCCAGCGACGTGCGGTTAGGTATCCAGCCATTTGGTACACATCAAGCCAGGCCCTTTGGTCGCTTTAACGGCGGGTACCTAATGATACACCAAATCCTAGCTGCTAGAACAGCTCTAGCTCACCAAATCGCTTGCGACAGACAAAGACGTTTCGAGGCGCGAATGAATACACAGTGTGCACATCGTTTCTTCTGCTGGTTCTTTTTTAATTAATTTTAGAATCAGATTTTGAATGAAATTTGAGTCAAACTAGCATGTTGCAAGTTTTCAGAAAAGGCATCTTTTGTGAGCATCACATACTTTGCGAAAAGAAATTGTGAGAGTGATTGAAGATGTCAGCGGAACAAGAATGTAAATTTTGTAAATTTTGGTAAACCAAAATTTTAATGAAGAAGCGCATTATCGAAGCTGCTTTTTGCTAATAAGTTGCACTGAATATTCTTATGCCTTAAAAAATTACTTCAAACATATTTTTGTGAAACGGAGATCGATCGAAAAAGAGTTTCGAAAAAAATTGCCATTGGCGAGCGAAACTTTATGGCAATGTATGTGACCCGTTATTCTGTCAGGGCATTAGCTATTTTTGGCACCAAAGAGCTATACCCTAAATTTCGGAAGATTGTGTACAGTTAGGATCGAGGAAAGCAAGAAACTATTGAGAGTAATCACTGTCAAAATCTTTCGTTTCTCGAAGAGTTACAAAAATTTTATAGTTTGGTTTTTTAACTGGATATTACATTTTGATTGCGAGAAAAGAGAATGTATATAAAGCAGTCGCAATCTAAAACACCAAAAGCTTTAGAAAGAACAAAAGCTTGATAAAATACAGCACATTTATAGAACCTTCATACAACAAGTGAAATCATTCGAGTAAAGAAAAATTTGTGCTTAACAATCAGAATTGTCTCAATTAATTCCTCAGCAATGATTCAAGTAAGTAGCCTCAGTAATCTGCGATATGATGTAGTACACGGTTTTCCTTGTAATATATTAACACAGAAGGGTTACGGCCCTTAATCTTACACCTTCAAATATTAGTGTGGTCACTTTCACACTTGATTTGTATTGAATATATACATGTATATATTAGGTGGGTCCGAAAGTTCGTGCCATTTTTTAGACCTTTCTAAAATCGTTCAAATGTCCGATGCAGAACTTCTCCTCTTTTCGCAGCTGTGTTCACACCGTGAGTGCTCCGAGAGCGCTGAGATAATTGCCGAAAACTAGAACCCTTCATTTTTATCATGTCTGATTTTCGCTAGTTTTCAGAATTTTCATTTTAGACTTTTGAAGGTGCTCTGGTAATCATCTTATAAGGCAAACCTTTTTCAAATTAATGCAATTCTTTGGATCTTTTTGGCGTGCTTCCTAGAATTACTTAAAGGCAGTGGCTCGGAAAAACCAAACATACAAAAATTTTGATACGGATGGTTTCCTGCATCCCAAACATGAGAACAGAGCAGGACCGAGCGCACAGCATGCTGCCCCTGCCTGGAAAAGTGCCCCTAAACCCGTGCGTGCAAGCCATTCTTACACGCGCTCGGATGAGCTTGCGGTACCCCTCCCACCGTCAGAGGTGGCATATCGCGATGCTATAAACGTGATATAATAAAGCGCTAAGCGTCTGTCTGTCTGTGTGTGTATGTCTGTCTGTCACGAAATTCACAGAGTGAGTTGCAGCCAGCGTCTTGATCTAGAATTTTGGTCAGAGCACCCAGTCAGCGTGTAGGTAAACTGTGCAAAACCACAAGCCGATCCAGTAGGTGGAACCATCGAAAACTGTGCGTAAGGCCCCCGGCAGACTTCGCGCGATTTGATCGTCGCGGCTGAATCGCGACGAGACAACTGTTACAACATCATTCCATGCCGATCACTTGCATTCGGTTGTGTTACTTTTCCAGGCCGAAATTTTTGGATGTAAGGCCCCGGACAGACTTCACGCGATTTGATCGTCGCGACTGAATCGCGACGAGACAACTGTTACAACATCATTCCATGTCGATCAACTTGCATTCGGTTGTGATTTTTTTCCAGCCCGAAATTTTTGAATGTAAAATGAAAATGAATGGAAATCTCGGCGATTAGATCGCGACGATCAAATCGCGTGAAGTCTGACCGGGGCCTAAAACGGATCCACGCGACTTTTGGCCGCCAGAATGGGTCGGTAATTGGACTTTTTTGCAAAGACTTGGACTTTTTTAGCAAGTGAATCCAAAAAACATTGACTTCAGCTCAAAAAGTGAGCAAAAGGTCTATTTTTACACGAAATTGGCGCCAAAAAGATGTAACTGAGCAAATTGTCGATTTGCCAAGTTTTTACTATAAAAATTGAGAGGATTTTTGAATAGATATGTAGCCCAGGGTGGTCTTTATCTTTATGGCGACTATAAAGCCAAAATAAATTCGGTAACCCATTCAAAATCGCATTTGTTTTCTGCGGGAAAATTTTTTCTCCCAAAATTACCGATCTCACATGGAAAAGCTCTAAAAATGAATGGTTGTTTACAGTTCATTCGTTATGTTCAGCGTCGCGCGGTGAGTTTCAAAGTCATTATTATGCGATCACGAAGAAGGCATGGATAGTAAAGCCAGTGGGAACCTCTGAGCAGGGGTGACGCGCTGGTAAACGCGTGATAATCCCGCAACGACTCTACGTCTTCAACTATGACGTGAAGCGTCACTCTCGTCCAAGTTCAAAATGATGAGTCTCGGAAAACGCTAGTTTTCGCCGTTTTCGCTCCCTTCAATGTGTATTTTCGGAATTAGAGCGTCGAATACCCCAAGTAAGCGAAAAACTCGAGGTCGAGGATTTGCCGAGCCACTGCCTCTAAATATATTTTCTGAAGTGACCAAATTTTATATTTGGCCCATTCTAACCTCGCAAAACATCAGACGTTAAACAGTTTAGGTATTATTCAATGCATCTTTTCTCCTCTTTCTGACAACTACCCTTTCTTCACCGCGAAACATGCGACCTTTGCACACAACATCGCTGTATTTCCCAATTTTACGGGTGCGCAAGGTCGTAGCCGAAAACCAAAATCTATTCATTTTCACGCCCTAATCGCTCATTTACTTCGTAATACTAGTGATAGTAATAACCGAGTTTAAGACGTTTCGGACCGCGAAATCGCGCGCGGCGAAAAAGGGTGCACTCTCAGTCGTTAGCCAACAAAGGGACCTTATTTCGCAAACTATGTGCTACATTTGTAATCAGCTTGTCAGATAAGTTCCATACACAAAGTTCTGAGTGGATTAGAAGTGTTTGAAGTTTGCCGCTTGTGAAGTACTTCTGTACTTTCCTGGAAGATAGGAACAAGAACTCAGTTTCTGATAGCATCCAAAAGTATCTATGTTGTAGACGGTACACATCAGTATTGAAACTGCGGTTTTTCTCTTTGATATCGAAGCAAAGGAAATTTGCGACGTCGCACGCGTCGTTCGCGTTGCCGCACTTCATTGCAACTGTTGTTCGATTTGTGCTCATGTCTCCTAAACAAATATCGGCGGCACAAATTTACAGAGTCATTTGAAAAGTAGAAGCTTAGGCCTTTGACTTGATAACCTTGGGCTAAAAGAAAACCTGTAAACGTCAAAAAGATCCTTTAAAACAGGGTGCTGCACCATGTGCAGCACCGGTCCGAAACGTGTTAAGAACAATATTTTGAGGATTTCGTAGTGTTTGGTGCAATTATATGTCACGCGATTTTTTCATAATTCCGTGCTTAGTAAAATAATTCTGCAAAATTCTAAAGAGGAAGCTGAAAAAATGCAGAAAATTGCATCAATTTGAAAAGGTCTGCCTCATTAGAACGTTATTAGAGTACCTTCAAAAGTCTAAAATGAAAGTTCTGAAAATTAGCGAAAGTTAGACATGGTAAAAATGAGGGGTTCTAGCTTCCGGCAATTATAGGCTCGTCGGAGCACTCACAATGTAAACACAGTTGCTGGAAGAGGAAGAGATTCTGCATCGGACAGTCTTTGAAGTATATGTCTATCATCAATCTAAACGATTTCAGAATAGGTCTAACAGCGCGAACTTTCGGACCGACCTAATAAACAACGAGAAACTTTGCGTTTTCTTGGTAGTAAGACTAGTTGAAATCTATGTTTAAAAAATAACTCCATTGCTTGTTACTCGCTATTATTGTTTGTCAATAAAATTTTATCAGATCGGTGATTCTGGGCCAGTAGTCACTAGTTACCGGCACTATTTCTCAAAAATCCTATCTGAAGAATGTCTTTGTTTTTTTTCGCTCTTTTACTCACTCTAAAATTGGCAAGCAGCAAGCGCCAGCGTTTTAGCAAGCTGAGCTGTTCTAGCACCTAGGATTTGGTGTATCATTAGGTACCCGCTGTTAGAGCAAACAAAGGGCGTGGCTTAGTTTGTACCACTAATGCCTGGGTACCTAACACCCGTGTCTCGGCTGGGTACCTAACGCTCGCCCCCCCAGTTGCTCGTAACCTGAACCCGATCGAGATTGAATCTGGATTCGATCAAGGTTTGCTCAGGCTCGGTTTGCTATGTCAGCACTCGCACTTCCTATGAATCAAGCTCAAGACTCATTTTTCAGTTCAACAAAGTCGTTGAAGAGCTTGGTCCTGCTGTTCCGCCCAAGCTTTCTGCCCTTCTGAGCTCCAGAGTTCGTTCAGTCAGCGTGTGGATGAAGACTTTTGGTGACAGTGTTATTAGCAACGTCACTGTGATAATGCGGCAGATCAAAGCGCAGATGTAATGGAGAAAATTGATCGACTGAAGGTTGCTGATGCCGACGCACCGGCGTTCTATGCTTGCATTCGTATAAATTCTTTGATTTCTATTCCGTGAGCCGGGTCTAGGTCATTTTAATTTTTGACTTAGCTTTTCAATGCGGGTAATTATGCACAGGACTCACAACTTGCTGCTGAGACACCATAGTCACTGTCAAAATCGACTTCGTTAATCCTGACAATCTCCACACTTGGTCTCTCTCTCTCTCTATGTTAGCTTTTTCTATATTTTCATCGAAAAATTCGATTGTCAGACCAGCATGTGTTTCCTATTCATCATATCAATGTGATCTCCGCTTTTTGATCTGCAGATATTATTGATTGTTATTGCTGCACTCTCATAGTTTCGCTGATAGATACTCACAAACACATTGTCATTTTTTTATCATGAGTAGACGAAGCTTCGCGCATTTCTTTTAGAGCTAATGTTCATCAATTTATGTATGTATACAACTAGACCGTCTCTGTCCGGTCCAGGTTTGTAAATCAAAGTTTTTCGTACTTTTACTATTGCATATCTCTCCCGCGATCAAACTGATTTCTGCCTTTCAGATATTATTTCTACAAATGAAAATATATTTTGTCAATAAATGTTAGCTGGGTCGCTGTGTTTTTCAAAAGTAGCTGTATAGGGGCTTTACAAAGCAGTCGAAAAAGCCTGAAGTCGCAAGCATTTGATTTGAGCACACGCGGAAAACGACAGTGCGTGCAAAACGCAAGCATCATAAAATCCCTCCTGCCTAATGTTGCTTATAACATGGAGCGTGTGTGCGTCATGTGCGTCATGTATCAGTCCAATCTACCACGTGTGTTCCTGTCACCGGAAACGCTAGAGGAGTTTTTAGGGGCCTAAAATTTGTAACTGTCGCACTCTGCGCCACACCCTGGAAGTGTTCTACCTTTTCTCCAGATGCATCTGTGCAATTTTAATTAGAACGACGGAAATAGTATGCCCTTACATGGGCTCAAGCAGAATTAACGGAATCCTTTGAAAATGGCATTCAGATCTACTGCCATGAATGCTGGGACTTCTCAATAAATTCGATGAACTCCTTCTCGAAGAGAAAGTGGCTATCATTGGTAAAGAAGCGCATATGACGAATATGTAAGCTTCCTCCAAACCGAAATACGCTCCGGAACCACATGCACTATCTAAGCAAGCTCAAATCCTCCATCCGAAGAGGTTGATGTCATAACGGGGCGTGACTGCTATGTTTTCGGCATGGATACTCAGGCTGCCCAGCCAAAGCTGCTGCTCACCTCACTCTGTGGGGCCTAACTTGGGCTGGAGCAATTGCTCGAGCCATTGATATCACAAGGTAAAAACACTGTTTGAGCTTCAAGCTAGTATTGCGATCAAAACGGATTGGACGAAGAAGTGCTGGAAAAACCCGGGAGAGATCAGGAGCAGGAACTTGCGCAAGCAGAGGTAAGCAGACCTATTGCGTAAATATTTGCATTGCCCTTAGAATCGTAAACCCGTGACTTGCAGAATTTTTTCGGTTTTTAGGCGTTCGTATTTTATTTCGGTCTCTTTAAGTATAGAGCATTCATGGGTTGTGTGCTCACATGCATGCACGGGACGTTTTGAGAAAGATTAAGCTGTTGGTGTCTTTCAAAATTATGTAGTTGTGGTTGTAATTGAACGACTATCGTGGAAATTTTACTTGCATCTGTTGGTGATCTTTTCTGGAAGTTTGTACATCATAACGGCTTCTTTGGGTATGTAGGCAAGAATCGCAAGAAAATGCAATCGGTATTGCATAGGCAAGAGTCGCAAAAAATGCAATCCATATTACAATGTTGCAAAAAAATTCAGTAAGTCCAGTTCTATGCAACAATCTTACCAAAACAAGGAAGAGATGAGTCACACAGCTCCAGTGATGACTGAGCCATGGTCCCATAACACATTGCGGCGCTTTCATAGGATTAGCGAAAACAATCAAGGGAGCTCAACGGCCTTTGACAGGTGTAACAAGTGAAAGAAGTCTTCCCCTAACTTGAACATCATTCTGCAAATCTCAAAACATTCCGTATTCAGAGATGATCTTTTAGAATGGTTTCTGTTGGAGAGAGAACAATGGAAGCGATGGAGAACAGTCTCTTCTTTGCTGGCAGAGGGTGCGTCAGTTTTTTTTTTGATTTTGTGTAAACATCCTCAGAAATCCAAATATATTTATGTTGATTTTAGCGAAATCAACCGTATAATATTTTTTGCTGCAAATATATTTCTTAAAGAGCTAATCTACAGGTAGGATTGTTTAACGTGCAATGTCGCTAAAAGCCTCATAAGATGAAAACGCTTCCTTACCGCTCCCTTCTTTTTTGTACTAAAATGCGAGGTTTCGGGCTTTGCTACTTTGAGTGCTTTCATAAGTTTCCATGGCAGCGAGAGGGCCAGATCGCTTCCATTCACTCGACTAAAAGTGCGGGCTAATAGTCGAAGAGTTTCCGCAATACCTTATAGGTGCACATAGAGTAAACGTGGCCAGGTATTAGACCTTTGCCCAAATCGCATAGGTTCATGCTACAATTACATACTTTGAAAAAGATCTGAAGCCAAACATGGATTTTCTAGGCCAAATTTGCGATTTGCATACACGTTTTTTTGCACTAAAACAACTCTGACCGTCATCTACAAGGGTGTTTTTGCAGATCATGGGAAAATTCAAAAGTAAGGGTACTATGTTGCATCTGAAGATATGCAGCTTGTTTGGATTGGTCAATTCGACTTCTGAGCATATAAGAGAAAGAAAATGACGAGTATGTCCTACTCTCCTCCGTGAAACCAAATGTGCCGCTGCCAGTGTTTGCACCCGAAATGGCAGTTCGTGTAATTATTTAGTGATGTCGCGCAGCGCCGGATGACTGCCACTAAGGACCGGAAATATGTTAGCGAGGGCCTGAATGTTTTCCATCGCAACGTTTCCGCTTGCTAGCCTAATGCATTTCTAACTGCGCTAGGATTCCTTGAAGGGGAGCGAGGTCAAAGCTTTTCTGGAGAGTCGTGATTGTGCGATACTCCAAGAAAGGAGACAGTTTTTCATAATCAGAGCAGTTTGAGACTAAAGCACTTAAACAAGGCTTGCCAAACATGAATATTGTAATGTTTGGCAATTCCGCGAGATTTCCATATCCCAAAGAGTTTTGCGATAAATCAATTTTTTAGAGTCATCCGTACACACCTTTGCACACAAAAAATCGTCCTGTTAGAACTTTCGCCATTGCCTTGCATGCTCAGTCTATACTTCCTTGGTTGATCTAAAACATCCAAATAATCCCATTTCCCAATGTTTCCGAATTGCGGAGTGCGTGATTGACGCACCCTTACTCAAAAAAATTTGTCCCTCCCTCCCCCCCCCCCCTCTCCCCAAACGGAGATCCTGTGACCGCCACTGCTATGTGCCTACAGTCCACCAGGGCTACAAATCGTGATCACTTTCAGAGACCAAGGCTCGAGTTTTCACAACCAGATTCTTTTCACGGAATTGTTTCAGTGTTTGACGGGACTGCCTTGGAAAGAAACTTCTAGCCATTTTACAATTGAGTTACGCGGAGAGCGTGCTTTATAAATAAAAATCAAAATGAGTGGCATTCAGCCATGACCTAATCTGCAAATCTTCTGCATAGCTTGGTCTCTGCTGCTGCTGCCGAATTTTCGAAAGCAGACTACGACTGTGCTAAACAATTTCTAAATGATCCTCAAACTTTTCGTAGTCACTGTAGTTGTTTATGTAAGCCGCACTCGAGATTGGTAACAATTATTTATTGGGTGGCTGACGTCTCGGCAGATCGCCTTCTTCAGAGCCTGGAATGAGCAAAACGATCTGCAACCTATCCGATCAAACGTCTCTGCAGCTCCACAAGCAAAGTTCTAGGACTCTGCCTGTTTACTGACTAGACTGCCAAACCAAACACTTACCTTTTTGAAAATGCCGATAGCATACAAGTGCCTGAGCGAGCGCTAATGAATGGCCACGTATGCCACGCTATTTATATGCCTACAGTGAGTCAAAAGAGGTGACCCAGGTAAGGTGCAAGTTCACGAGTGATAGAGAGGCACTCCTCCTTGCGATTCATTTGTGGACTTTTTGCGTGAATCCAAAAGGCTTCCAAACATTTGCGAGCTGATGTTTGGGATTCATGCGCTAAGATCTTCACTGAAACTTCAAAGTTTTCTCCAGCGTGCTTCAGCAGCCTGTGAGTGCCTAGAGGTGTGGTCGTGCGTGATCTATCCCTGCCGTCTAAATGCTCCTTAATGCGGACGCATAGAGGGCGCGCCGTTTCGCCGATATACGTGTCGCCGCAGCCCGCGCAGATGATTAGGTAGATGACCCCTGACGTCATGCAGTCCCCGCCCCTGCCCGCAGGGCAGATAATGCAATTAGGCGTTGTGCAGGTGCGATCGTAGATGCGATTGCGGACCAAAATACCTTTTAGGTTATTTGGGGGTTTCTCCACCATCGCAACAGAGCCTTTTGGATTCACGCAAAAAGTCCACAAATGAATCGCAAGGAGGAGTGCCTCTCTATCACTCGTGAACTCGCACCTTACCTGGGTCACCTCTTTTGACTCACTGTAGGCATATAAATAGCGTGGCATACATGGCCATTCATTAGCGCTCGCTCAGGCACTTGTATGCAATCGGCATTTTCAAAAAGGTAAGTGTTTGGTTTGGCAGTCTAGTCAGTGAACAGGCAGAGTCCTAGAACTTTGCTTGTGGAGCTGCAGAGACGTTTGATCGGATAGGTTGCAGATCGTTTTGCTCATTCCAGGCTCTGAAGAAGGCGATCTGCCGAAACGTCAGCCACCCAATAAATAATTGTTACCAATCTCGAGTGCGGCTTACATAAACAACTACAATATTTACGCCATGCCGAAGTTCATAGAGAGTCGAACAATCCATTTTCGTAGTCACCTTGAGATTTAGAGCCGGCTGGGCTTTTTTAATGTTTTGGAAATTCCCATGAGATGGGATAGACACTTCTGAGCTGATTGTGCTTTGATTCTTTTTGGATGTCTTAATTGCATCTATCAAATCACTTGCAAGCTTCTTGATAGTTTTCAAAAGCTCCAATCTAACTCAGGTTTACGTTTTTCATAGAGCACGCTGAAGTTATGCAATTCTTGAGCGCTCTCACCACGTGATTTAGGTTATTGTGTCATTTTCGTTTTTCCTTTCTAAATGAGAAGTTGAAATCTCCGTAGCCTTCATATCATTTTGGCGTCGATGGCAAATAATCTCTTTGTACCAATTCTTACATAAAAATCAAACTAAACTGCTAATATACCTCGTTTGTAAAGACGTGACTTGATGGATAACAGTATTTTTGTTTTTGTCTCTCACCCTAGGAAAGACAACCAGTTTGGAAGAAATGTGTAATTTTCATTTTAATGAAAGATTATGTTACATCTTATGGACTCTACAGTCAGCAAATTCGGATGATTGATTAGAGATACGTGACGACAAGTTTGTTGCGGTCTTTTACCCCCTCCCCCTTTTCCCAAATGTCACAAGAGAGTAAAACGCTCAAAGGAGTGCCAATGCTCTGATCGGTCACTTGCAATATCCAAAAGCTGTCATATGCAAGCAGAGAAACGGTTCGAGTAGATACAGAAACTAAGAAAGTGCCGTGTTGCATACTTGAAGACGCATCGTCACGATTCTATGAATACCCTTTACATGTTTCATATCACGCGATGACCAAAACTCCATGGATCCATGCCTGCGCAGCAGAGTCCTTTATTCGCTAATCAGCCCGCTATAGATTGGTAAAAAAACAAGTCTCAAGTTCTTATCCCATAAATTCATAAAACCTATGAGTTCATCCTATTGTGCTCAATGCTGTGCCACGTGAGGATACATATCTAATTGCATCCAATAAAACTGCGTCACTAACTGCTGATTTTTTTGGAATTAGAACAGAGAGTGGCAAAAGTTGTTCGTTTTGTCCACCATGTTTTTCTAGCCGAGCCTTACTTGCAGCATCATGTTTCATCACTTATCTCTTATGTTGTGAGTGGTGGATATGGTACCATCAACACGTGCACGAGAATACGACTCACCGGTGGGTCGCACGTGTCCTGCCGTTTCGGAAAATACGACTCACCGGTGGGTCGCATGCTGTCTGAAGTTTTTGGTTTTACTAGTTTACCATCTTTTTGGGCAAACTGAATAAATTTTTTGAACCTCTCTTGAAACACTTCTTAAAAGATGACACTTCAGACCGTAGGACCAGTCAATGGCCAGAAAATACCACGCAAACTCAATACTGCGCAATGTGCTTTGGTCCGAAATGGCAGTCATCGAAAAATCGTCTTGTCGGAATGTAATAATCGCAAGTTACATCAAATTTTGCTGAGCAGTGGGAAGAGCTGAAAGCAGTGGCGATCAAGCCTTGTTCCGATATCATGGTATCATTGTCATATCGCTTCGTTATTGGCTACAGCTTCGTGTTTCTCTGCTATGATTCTCGGACAACACGAGAAATCACAGTCAATGGGTCACGCTTTGTAAATTACTCGAGAATTCTGTACGACAGCTCTCTTCTCACGTAACAGGCTTCGCATCCAGGAGAAGCGTCATAGAGAGCCGCACTAGCGCCTACTGCTGATGCTAGCGCAGAGGCGCGGTATCCATGGAGATCGTTAGACATGAAGTATTGTTGGCTAATAAGGCACCCAAAGCTTGTGTATTAATGCGTGTTCTTCCACTTTTTAGTCACTTTTCGTAGATGACATTATTTTTTGATATGAGCTGTAAGTAGAAGGTTTTAAATAAATAATAAAGCGAAGTTTTCGACACCTCTGGGATGCGTTCGCTCATAATGAAGTCATAAGGACATTGTAATAAGTGCTCAATTTCTAGTATAATACTCATCTTTGCTACTATACAATATTATGAAAGGATTCTCTACGAGTTGGTGCGATTCGATCTAGAGCAAGAACTCTGGACAAACATTGCAGACGTCTTCTTTCTGTCTCATAAACTCCAGATCTGCAATCAGTCATATATGCAATCTTTTTTCCATTCGTCCGCTAATTTAAGGAGTTCAGATGATCATAGTTTCGACTCCTTTCTTTGTCTATTGGCTAGCACTACCAAAAGATGATCATTCTCATTTTGCGCGGTTTGAGATGCAGAACTGTACAGGTGTGGTGATAACTGACACGGTATCCCTACGGTATCGAAAGATCGCGCACAAATAATTCGCTGTACTTGTGATAACGATATCTGAGCTCAAAAAGTAGTAGTGATGCACATGTTTGAGCTCTTTTCGCCAACGCCATTTCTCGCACGCACTTGTTGTTGGCAATGCATATGCACTAACATCAAAGCGACCGGGCTGTACTTATGTAGTACTAACTGGCGTACACGGCCGCTCGGACCGTGGGTCTGAACACCTGATGCCGCGAAGGGACCAAAATCGTTCCGTAAGCGTCCAACATACCCTTCCTAAGTTTCTGTTCTTCTATTCTTCTTCACCCTTTGGCAAGTTCTTCCTTTTTTCTTTCTTGCATCAGCTCTAGACCTGCGCCTGCCGTTCCTCTGGCTCTTGCGTTGAACTGTCCTTCATCCTGGCTGCATCGTTTTGTAATACCATATCCTCCTCACCGCGAAATGAAAATGAGCCTCACCACCCGGTTTACATGAATATTGGAGAATGCTGATTAGTACATGATCAACTTCCATTTCTCTTGATTTGATAAACAGATCAATAAATTGATAGAAGGACCCAGCGAATTCCAGTGAAAAGTAGCCTGAAACCGTCTTCGAGGTCGAAAATATCCGTGTGCAAACTTTCAGCCCGATAGGTTAAGAGGCACGCGTTTCTATAACGCACATACCCTCCAGACAGACAATTTTGAGTTTTATATATATAGAGATAATTCCCACGCATACTTGCGTTAGTGCGACATCTTACAATAGATACTAACATAAATAGATACAATAGATACACATTTAAATGTGGTGTAATCCAATGAAGAAAACTGATTATCATCAGGATAGCGTAGTGTTCTGGAATCATATACATTTTCGATATTATTATCACTAATAATAAATTTTTGGGTCCTACACTATCAGAAGCGCTACTACATTGTTGCCAGATGTTTATAAAAATCTTATGTATTTATATGAATAACTCTCAACAGTTCGTTACATGGTTCTGATATTTTGTAGAGCTAACACGAACTATAGTTTCCGTTTTATTCGCGTTCTCCAAGAATGGAAAATTTGCTTGAAGGAAGCTTGCTATTTCGTTTATGAGAGATCTTCAGAGTTTTATCTGCCAAGCTGCTACTTGATACACCCACTTTTCAGCTATTAAAATCAGGAACCTTTCAGAGGCCGGCGAAAACTGGAGGCTATGGAGAAATACGAGAAACTTGCAAAAATAGGAGAAGGTTCATACGGTGTGGTGTATAAGTGCAGGAATAGAGAAAACGGGCAGGTGAGTATTTGACTAATACAATCTCTACTCTAATTATTGGATGGTATCCAGGGTTGAGCTTGGGGTCAGGCGCGCCCGACCTGGGGGGTCGTACTGGGGTAAGACAGAGGGGGGGGGGGGGAGGGTCGTGATTAGGAATCGAATTCGTTCGATTGAGGAGATACTACGATTAAGGTGAAGAAGAAAAGCGCTAGTTTAGTGGATATCGCGACCTCACCAGTACTGAAGGAATGAACGGTCTTAAACAGCATACTGATTGCTTCCACAATCGAAGTTTCGGCCAAAACTCAAATCTTCATCTTCTACCTTGACATATATAAATTCATCAAGGAAGCTTGCTGTGTGAAATGGGTATCATTTCCGAGCACGTCAAATTACCTCTATGAGCCCTACAAACCATTATTTATTGCATTATCTAGTGTTTCTCAACGACTAAAAAGCGTGATTTTCAAACATGATTAACTTGTTTTCAAAAGTGAGAAAAGTCAATTTTTTTGTACTCGTAACAAAGTATTGTTCCCTACTAGTCTAGGCTAAAAATCGCGCTTTGTATCGCTTGCAAATAGTGGAGTAAGAAATAATGCCAAAATTCAGACCGGCGCGTTTTTCGCCATGACTGCTTCAACTCCACGGATTACCACAAGGCCGAAACAAGTCGAATCAAGTCCAAACACTTACTGTGGAATCTTCGAGGGTTGTGCTAGCGATTCACATAAAACTTGAATAAAAAAGCTTCTTCAATGATAAAGTTAATCGGGTCAGGCGCAACCCCACAAAAGGTCAGGCCGCCTGAGCTTTTGAGGGGTTGCGCCTGACCCGATTAACTTGTTTTCAAAATCTAAAAATCGCTCCATTTCTGCTATGAGTATTGAACTCAAAGCCTCTTCTTGCAATACTGCAAATTTGGAGCCAAACAATACACCCCTGTGGGAATTATAGCTCTAAAAGCAGGGCTATCCAAAATTCAAAACTTGCCGTCAAGTTGCGTGTGCTGTGCAATCGCAGAAAGTCGACCTACAGACCTCCAAAAAACAAGAACCTCCCAAAAACGGCTGATCTCTTCGAATTATCACAGCCTGAGGTCCTGGAGGTGAAGCAGAGGGGTCGTTTAGGGGCTTTCACTGGGGGGGGGGGGTCGTTTTGGAAAGACTTGTGCCTGACCTCTTGCTCAGCCCTGATGGTATCTCTCCCGTTCAGATAGTGGCCATAAAAAAGTTTGTGGAGACCGAGGACGACCCACAGATCAAGAAAATTGCTTTGCGGGAGATACGAATGCTAAAGGTGCGTTGCGCGTTTCCCAGTACCATCTCTTCAATTTCTCTTTCTTTGATATCGAGAGGAAAAGGTAGAGACATAGAAGCGTATGAGGCCACCTCCGTTGTTAAGTGAATAAATCCTTGCTATCGATCGCTCGTACTTCACTCTTTGGTATGTAAAAATCCAAATATTAATGTCTAGTTGTCACTGAGATCAAGTGGCAGATGTATGACTGAGTTGCAGTCGCTCATTCGGTCTGATGTGGCAGTCACTTGATTTTGTTGAGTTTTTCTCTTCGTAACGATAGTGTAAAGTTTCATACTAATCTACTACTTATGTCTCATGTCGATATTAGTGTTAGTGGTTCACCTCCAAGCAAACCTTGGTTTTTACTCGAAGAAATTATGAGTAGTGTTGTGAAGTAATTGACTAGCAGCTATGAAAAGTTTTTTTTTTTACTTTTCGTGTGCTACATCACGTCATTATGGAAAAAATGATGTTTGAAAGCAACTATGGTTTTTTGAATTAACATTTTGATTACAAGCGGCGTAAGAACGGATCGTTTCCCTTTCCGAGACGAACTTCTGTCTCAAGGAAAGGAGTTCCTTCACCAACCGAAATTAGTTCGCTGGCACATCTTTCAATATTGTCCAACTTCGGTTGTTTATTAATCTTGTCATCGATAGTTGATAATCGCTTGAGCTTATTGAGCGTCGACCAAGATATTAACCACACTTTATTCATGGTTAACGGCGGGATCGCCTTCGTCAGAACCTATAAAGTCGACATAAGTGAAGTTTTGAAACATAAGTTTTTGACTTTCTAGGCTCTGACGAAGACGATCCCGCCGAAACGTTGGCCGTGAATAAAGTGTGGTTAATATCTTGGTTGACGCTCAATAAGCTCAAGCGATTATCATTCCTCCTAACTTTCACAAAAGTGATTTGAGCTTGATTGGTCTTTTCTAATAAGAAAGGATAAAGGATCCGGCGTCTTCAATACCCTCTGCGGGCATGCACCGAATGCACACTACTTCATAATCGAAGAGGCAATTGTATGCGTGCGAGTCAATTACAGTGACTTGCGGGAGCCAGCCGTTCAAGTCAGTACTTTTATCCTCCCAAATTACTGTGGTACCAATTTACCGGCCCCGGAGGGTAGGCTTGGTTGGCTCAGGGGCGGGGATCGAACCTGTGTCCGATCTGGTCATAGCGGCGCCTCATACCACCACGCCACTCGTCCCCCGTTGGTCTTCTCTAGTCTGAGAAATTTTAAATGAAAAATGGGAAGAAATTTTGACTCGCTCTTAATTTTGAACAATACTTCGAGTGGGATTCCAAAGGTAAGCAAAGAAGTGGTAGTTCTTTGTATTAAGTGCGAAAAAAAGTAGTTAACTTCGCTTTGAAACAAAATTAATTATTGGAAAGTGACCATCGCGCTTGAGTGGCCTAGTATTTGGAAACCTCAAAATTCGCTAAAATGGCCCACAGGGGTTACTTTTTTTTACTTAGATTACTTAGATGGCCCGTCCTCACTTGTCGTGCGGACTCAACTTTTGACCTTCGTTGGGGTTTCGGGCAATCGTCATCCATGAACTCTCGATACGAGTCTGCGATTGCTGGATGATCCTGAATTAGACTCCAGCTGCTGACGCAACTGGTTGACGGTCAACAGATACGTCGCACCATCTCTTTGGTGGTCTACCACGTGGACGTCCAGAGGCTCTTGGAATCCATTCCAATGTTCTTTTGGTCCATCTGTCATCTACTGTCGTCATACTTTTGGTTACCGCTTCCATTTCTTTTGGTCTGAAAAGTCTGAAGAAATGTCGAAGAGATTTACGCGAATACGAGCTAGATACAAGCTCTACTGAGTAGGGAGAACGGAAGATTAGTAAACTCTCGGCGCGAAATGGAAGCGGTAACGGAAAAATTCTACAACGAACTCTTTCTGTCCAGATGCCAGTACCAGATCCTGTCATTCCCATTGGAGAACCACCGCCAAGGATCCTCCTTTCAGAAGTACTACGCGCAGCCATAGCATGCTTGAAACCAGGCACAGCCCCTGGTCCCGATGGAATCACCGCAGATTTATTAAGAGCCGGCGGTCACAAGCTGCACAGTCTATTGGCAACTCATATGACGGACCACCTGAAGAAGGAAAGGATACCCAACCAGTGGAAGACATCCCGCAGGATACTCCTACACAAAAAAAGGCGGGAGAGAAGACCTGAAGAATTACCACCAATCAGCTTTTTAAGCGTTGTTGGGACTACCAACTACCTTCACTCCTTACCTTTGTCGACTTCAAAAGGGTTTCGATAATGTGGAAATCAACGCCGTTCCAGGAGCTTTGATCGACCAAGGGGTAGACCCCACCTACATAAGAACAATAGCGGAATGACAGGAGCAGCACAACATACAGCTGTTCGACCACCCGCTCCACATCCAAATTGGAAAAGAAGTCCGTCAAGGCGGCAATCTGTCGCCAAAGCTGTTCACTGCCGCATTGCAATGATGCATGCAGTCACTCGATTGGGATGAGAAGGGGGTACGAGTGCATGGACGATACCTTTCGGATCTCCATTTCGCAGATGATATCGTTCTATTCTCGAAATCCATTAGCGAAGCTGAAGAGATGTTGGAAGAGTTGAATGAAAGTGGAAGAAGGATAGGACTCAGAATCAATCGGACGAAGACATAGTTCATGAGGAACAGCTGGTGCAGCGAAGGCCAGTTACACTTGGATGGATCACGTAGAGGAGATCACATCCTACGTCGACCTAGGGCGCACATCAAGATGAACAACGATATGAAGGGCGAACTTAGCAGAAGACAGGGAGCGGCATGGGCAGCATTCGGACCATGAGAGAAGCTACAGACCATCTCGCTTCTCCGGGCTTACGTGCTTACCTTTTTGATGTTATAGTTCTTCCAGCTCTGTGTTGCGCAGCCGAAACCTGGGCTGACACTTCAGCAACTACGAAGACGTTACAAACAGCACACAGGGCGCTCGAGAGAATGCTTCTGAAGATAACGAAGCTTAGACAGTATAGATTTGGAATTCGGAGCGCTATCTTAGGCAACTTTCGCGTCCACAAGATCCAGAAGAGTACGTATCTAAGAACAAACATAGATGGGCCGGACATATAATGAGAAGAGAAGACGACAGATGGACCAAAAGAACATTGGAATGGATTCCAAGAGCCTCTGGACGTCCACGTGGTAGACCACCAAAGAGATGGTGCGACGTATTTGTTGACCGCGTCAACCAGTTGCGTCAGCAGCTGGAGTCTAATTCAGGATCATCCAGCAATCACAGACTCGTATCGAGAGTTCATGGATGACGATTGCCCGAAACCCCAATGAAGGTCAAAATTTGGATCCGCACGACAAGTGAGGACGGGCCATCTAAGTAATATAAGTAAAAAAAGTAACCCCTGTGGGCCATTTTGGCGAATTTTGAGGTTTCCAAATACTAGGCCACTCAAGCGAGATGGTCATTTTCCAACAAGTTAATTTTGTTTCAAAGGGAAGTTGACTACTTTTTTCGCACTTAATACAAAGAACTACCACTTTTTAGCTTACCTTAGGAATCCCACTCCAAGTATTGTTCAATCTGGAATTAAAAGCAAGTCAAAATCTCTTCCCATTTTTTACTTACAATTTCTCAGGAACAATGCTAGCTTTCGCGCTCGAATGCAATATCTTTCGCTCTTGCGGCGCGCATTGCCCCATTCTCTGGGTACTATACTTTGGGACAATGTAAATTTTTTTCGAATGTTCGAATATCGAATAATATTCAAAAATTGAAAATTTCGAATATTTGACCATCGAGTAACAACCGAAAATTGAAAATTTCGATTATTCGACTACCGAACAATACTCAAATACCGAATATCATTCGACTTTCAAATCTTATTCAGTCTTTGAATATCATTCGAATAATTTGAATGTACTGTTCATAGTGAAAAAACGGTTGACGGGTGACATTTGAACCTAAAATCCTACTCCTACAACGGTGTTGTTGAAGATGGAAATTTGAAGAAGATGATTGTTTCAAATCGTGGCTTCATAAACAATGAAATCAAGCAACTACTGCAGCACAGAATGACGGCTACCTTGCATACTATTCAGATTAGCGCACGCAGCCATTCAAACATATATTCTTATTGAGTGTTGTGAGATGACATACAGGGGTCCCAAAACTCTATAGAACTAGTTAATCAGAGCTGCAAAGTCTTTTAGCAAGCTTTGAGTACGTTCTTTAGTGCTTCCTTAGATTTACTATGTAGCGACTTATCAATCGCTATTCACTGTTATAGGGTTACCATCAGAGGTGCGATAGTCGGAGCCGAGTCTCCGCCTACCTTCACTTTTGAGCTGGTACGGGGAGACAACCTTCATTTTTGGGTTTGAAAAATTTTTTGCTGAAGCTTAAAAGAGGTAAAATAAGCAAAAAGACGCAAAAGAAAGTATTGAGAGCATATATCTATGTAGTAGGTCGATCTAGGCAGCAACCGCCATAAACCAGAATTTTAAATGATAAAATAACGTAAAATCATGCGAAATCTCCACTGGTATATATCTGGTGGTTGAAGATGTCAGCAAATAAGACTTCATAGGTTTTGAAGGGCAGGTGTTGTTCTACCTGCTAGTGAAAGAATCGAGTCGATTTGAGCAGTGGCCGTGAACGAGAGTTTTAAATAATTAAGCGATTTTAGGCTACTTAGTGACAGCTAACGTTTAGAATCCCATAAATGTGGAATGTGAAATTGCGCAATGTTGCGACTTCATAGGTTTCGTAGAGTAAAAATTGTACTATCGGACTATGTCTTAGCCGCACCGATCCACTGAGATACCGCCAAGATTCAGGCTCTTAAAAAAACAAGTAAAAACCGTTTTTTGAAGTTCAACAGATAATTCTTCAGAATTGCATGAGTCATGTTGCGACTTTATAAGTTGGATTCTCCTCTTTAAGAGCTTTCAGATGATATATAATATGTGGGAGGTTCAATGATTTTGCGGCTCTAACCCAGGGTGGAGACTTTTCACCCCAAAGTCTCTCCACCTCGCCCATGTTAATGTGTTGGCTGAAGACCGACTTTGGGTTGAAAAGTCTCCACCCCCGGGCATGTATCGTGAGAGGCGCGAAACCCTTACATGTCATATATCATCTGAAAGCTCTTGAAGGGAGAATCCAACCTATGAAGTCGCAACATGATTTATGCAATTCTGAAGAAGTTATGAGCTGTTGAACTTCAAAAAGCGGTTTTTTACCTGTTTTTTAAGAATCTGAATCTCGGCGGTGTCTTAGTGGATCGGCACGGCTAAGACATTATCCGATAGTGCAATTCTTACTCTACAAAGCCTGTAAAGTCGCAATATTGCACACCTTCAAATTCCAGATTTATAGGAGTCTAAACGTCAGCTGTCGCTAAGTAACCTAAAATCCCTTAATTTTTTTAAATTCTCGTTCACGGCCACTGCTCAAATCGACTCGATTCTTTCACTAGCAGGTAGAACAACACCTGCCCTTCAAAACCCATAAAGTCTTATTTGCTGACATCTTCAATCACCAGATTTATAACAGTGAAAATTTCGCATGATTTTTCGCTATTTTATCATTCGAAATTCTGGTTTTCGGCGGTAACTGCCTGTATCGACCTACCGCAGTGTTATAACAAAATTTATTCAACAAAATCTGTAAAGTCTCGCTGAGTTTCACTTCAAAGCATACCATTTAGTAAACACGTTTATGTTAGATATTTATGCCGCTGTACATAAAAATATGCGTTAAATGTCTCTTTTACATTTGTTTTGCTTAGTTTCCGCGCACTGGCGGCAACGACTTGAAGGATAGGCTCAGTCGACGTTAACGTTCCCCCCCCCCCCGTCGACGTTTTTGGGAGGTGAATGTCCGGCACTACCACCTTCACTTTTGGCCGGCCAGTGGTAGCTGGAACCACCTTGCTAATTGAAGGGTTTTGAGACGATGAGGTCCATATTTGCCTATAAAAGAAAATCAAAAACCAAAAACTCTTACATTGGCTTTTTGAAGTCAATGGCTTTCAATATAAAGCTAGTATTAAACTATGACTTTTTCGTAAGTCGTACCAAAAAACTGATAAATGTCTCCAATGTTGTTTAAAAACATGATGCATGTTTTTGATTGTTTGTTTTTGTTTTCTTCGAACTGCATATATGCGGTGGCTGTATGCTGAAAGCTCCTACCAATCCCACAATAATAAAACGCTGTTTCTTGCTGTAGATGCAAGCTGAAGCTAGCCCCGCAGAAACTTAAAGGTTGGCAAAAGCTTCCGTAAATGAGATACGAGGGACCAAATAGTGTGTAATTTTTGGGATCCTATATATGCTACGAATTTTCCATGATGATCATCGCATTTCCGAATAGTCAATCTTATCGAATCTTCGAATATTCGGTGTTCATCGAATATTCGATTACTCAGTAAACATCGAATGATCGAATTGATTACCATCGAATATTCGAATATCGAATAATATTCGAAAGTTGAAAATTTCAAATATTCCACTTTCAAATAAAGTACAGTGAAAAGTCTCGAATATTCGACTCTTGAATATTATTCAAAATCTCAAATTTTCGAATATTCGAATCATTCGCATTCGAATGATTTATTCGAATAATCGAATAATCATTAGAGGTCCTGCTTGGAAGCAAATTTTTTTTCTAGTTGGTTGTTGCTGAAAGTAGGCTATCCACTGCACCCCCTGCTGAGAGTAGGCGATTCTTCTGCAAACGGGAGCTTAGAAAGGGTTGAGTCATTTTCATTTCACCGCCTTGCCTTGTGGTGGCGATTGAATGAAAAATTTTTGATTATCTTAAGCGAGAGCGGATTTCGACCAGTTTCTACCGCGGACGAAGGAAATGGTCTAATTAATTCCATTTTCCTCCACTATGGATTTTCGTAGATATGTGTCAAGAACATTGCTCTAAAGTGCATAGTGCTCTATGATACGTGAGTATAAATAGCTCATAAGATAACTTTTACTCGAAAAAGACAGTCAGAAAGACTAGAAACAACTTGTCATAAGTAAAACAGTGGAATCTTATTGCTGCGCTTCTGTACCATGGGGTTGTCATATTCGCCAAAGTCTGATATGCACTATCTGAGAAAGAAAGAAACGTACCATCGCTCCAGATACGTGCAGAGGCAGAATGTGGACTTGCCCTGATTATAAAGATGACTTTCTGAACCTCCACTTCACAGCATTGTATTTTCGTACTCTCTCGTTGAGTTTATTCTTATAATCAGAGAAGCCCGCAATCCTCCTCCACACGAATCTGGGAGCCGATCGTATACTGGTAGTATTCAATGCATGTTTAGCAACTGAAACATCCAAACCTCGTATCTCTACTGGAAGTATTCAAACGCAATCGCAAGCTGCATCTGGTGTTTGAACATTGTGACCGGACAGTACTGCACGACTTGGAGAAATACCCGAACGGGTGAGTTAAAATACATTAGATTAGATTACGGATAGCCCCATGAAAGGGATTTTCACACGAAGAGTGTGGAGAGCGTGCAAGCTGCGGCTGGGGTCTCGCGCAGTGCTATTGGTGAGTCGGCCGCTGGGACTGATAGGCAAATGAGCAGTTGCTTATTTGAGCCGAAATGGGGAGGGGTTAGGTATAAAAACTAAGTCTCGCAACCCTAATTCGGCTTGATATTGCCTTCAATCGATGTGAGCAAAAAGTTTTTGCGTTCTGCATTTTACTGTATACGGTCTGTTAGTTGCTGCATGAGATTATGCACACCAATATAGGAGCAAAGTTTGCGGAAAGCTCAAAAGTTCATGCAATAATACGCATTCTGTAATGCTATGTATAGTCCACTCTTGGCACGCAGAGACAGGGCGACACTGCGGACGCTATCGACTCTCTCTTATTGAGCGCTCGTTCATCGCTTTTCTTTTCTGCTGTCCCTTCCAAATACGAACTATCTCAGTAAGGGCCGCATGCATCAACATCCCCGCCGGGAGGGGCGCAGCTTTAGAACAAAGATCCTGAAGCTCTAAATATTAGGTTGTCTCATAAGTTTTTTCAATTTTGGCTTTCTACCGCGATAAGTTACATACTTCTCAACTCTGATTAGAATACAGGGTACCGTTCGATAGAGCAAAGCAAGCTCTATAAGACGGCCTGTATATGCTCACACCAGCTTCAGCACATAACGAACTAGAAGTCGAAATCTGACAACTTCCGGATGCCTGAAAAATTGAAAACTTTTTATATCTTTGTTCAAAGAAGACTTACTACATTCTAAACTTGCTCACGCATATACACTCCACATAAGACATTCATATATGCCGTTGCTGTGTTTGCGCCTGTGCTAGAAACCTAGAAAACTGGGATTTCCAAGTTTCCAAAAAAGCGATGCTGCTATGTTCTCACATGTGCAGGTGTATGCTACAGGTCTTCATGAATACATTTGTAAATTTTCAGCTTGAACCAACGCTTCTAGGAAGCTGAAAATTTACCTATATATTTCTGAAGGCTTGTAGTATACACTTACCCACGTGAGAATATGCAGCATCGCTTTTTTGAAGGCTTGAAAAATTTAGATCTCGGTTTCTAGCACAGAAACAAACAAAGCAACGGCACATATGAATATTTTATGTGAAGTATATATGCGTGAGCAATTTAGAATCTGGTAAGTCTTTTTTGAACAAAGATATAAAAAAACTTCAATTTATCGGGTATCCGGAAGTTCTCAGATTTTAGCTTCTAATTTGTGATGTGTTGAAGCTGGTGCAAGCACATACGCGCCACCTTATAGAGCTTGCCTTGCTTTATCCAACGGTATCCTGCATTCTAATCAAAGTGGAAAGTGTGGGACTAAATGCGGTAAAAAGTCAAAGTTGAAAAAACTTATGAGACAACCTAATATTTGGATTTCACGTTGTATGCCTATCCGTAAGTACCGTTCTTCACTATAAACATCTCGAACAGGAGCAAGAGACTGTACAGGCCGCGTTTTCCATTTGTATGATCCTTTGGTATCCCCAGAGGACGAATATCTTTTTTCAGAGTCATTTTTCTTCCTTCAAGTTTCAAAAACCTTCCAAAGTTGTACTGACTATCTAACCCAATAGTGCTAAGCATTTTGCTGATAAGAACAAATAGTTGTTGTGGTATCGATTTTTTCAATAAACCACAACTTTCATCACTTGTTCTTATCAGCAACATGCCTAACACTGTGGGGTTAGATAAACAGCACAACTTTGGAGTGTTTTTATTGACTTCGAAAAGAAAAATGACTTCGGTTGCAGGGGACATAAGGGGATCATACAAAAAGCTGGAAAATGCCGCTTGTACAGCTTCTTGCTCCCGTTCAAGATGTTCATAACAAGGCCCAGCAGAGCGCTTTCACACGCTGAATATCGTTTTCTTGGGAAGAAGCAATAGGGAAATCGTAAAGTTCTCAGGGGGATTTCCGGATTGGATAGGATAGGAAGCACAATTTTTACATATAGTAAGCCCGAAATTGAGATTTCAAGCAGGGCTGAGCAAGAGGTCAGGCACAAGTCTTTCCAAAACGACCCCCCCCCCCAGTGAAAGCCCCTAAACGACCCCTCTGCTTCACCTCCAGGACCTCAGGCTGTGATAATTCGAAGAGATCAGCCGTTTTTGGGAGGTTCTTGTTTTTGGAGGTCTGTAGGTCGACTTTCTGCGATTGCACAGCACACGCAACTTGACGGCAAGTTTTGGATTTTGGATAGCCCTACTTTTAGAGCTATAATTCCCACAGGGGTGTATTGTTTGGCTACAAATTTGCAGTATTGCAAGAAGAGGCTTTGAGTTCAATACTCATAGCAGAAATGGAGCGATTTTTAGATTTTGAAAACAAGTTAATCGGGTCAGGCGCAACCCCTCAAAAGCTCAGGCGGCCTGACCTTTTGTGGGGTTGCGCCTGACCCGATTAACTTTATCATTGAAGAAGCTTTTTTATTCAAGTTTTATGTGAATCGCTAGCACAACCCTCGAAGATTCCACAGTAAGTGTTTGGACTTGATTCGACTTGTTTCGGCCTTGTGGTAATCCGTGGAGTTGAAGCAGTCATGGCGAAAAACGCGCCGGTCGGAATTTTGGCATTATTTCTTACTCCACTATTTGCAAGCGATACAAAGCGCGATTTTTAGCCTAGACTAGTAGGGAACAATACTTTGTTACGAGTACAAAAAAATTGACTTTTCTCACTTTTGAAAACAAGTTAACCATGTTTGAAAATCACGCTCTTTAGTCGTTGAGAAACACTAGATAATGCAGTAAATAATGGTTTGTAGGGCTCATAGAGGTAATTTGACGTGCTCGGAAATGATACCCATTTCACACAGCAAGCTTCCTTGATGAATTTATAATAAGACAAGGCAGAAGATGAAGATTTGAGTTTTGGCCGAAACTTCGATTGTGGAATCAATCAGTATGTTGTTTAAGACCGTTCATTCCTTCAGTACTGGTGAGGTCGCGATATTCACTAAACTAGCGCTTTTCTTCTTCACCTTAATCGTAGTCTCTCCTCAATCGAACGAATTCGATTCCTAATCACGACCCCCCCCCCCCCCCTCTGCCTTACCCCAGTACGACTCCCCAGGTCGGGCGCGCCTGACCCCACGCTCAACCCTGATTTCAAGTCATTCAACCACTAACAAGTCCATCAACATGTTGCAAACAAGAAGTGACCAATTTGTGTTCACACGGTTCCCAACGTGTTGGAATGATCTTTATGGATAAAAAAATAAATACTCAGTTTGTTTGCAACGACTAAGCAATATAGCCAACATATTTGGTATATAGCTTCGCGATGATGATGAAGAGATAAGTACGAAAAATTATGAAGGAAGTGTGTGAAGGAAGTTGTAAATGTTTTTCTATTTTAGGTCCCGCGCAACCTGGCACTCTGAGGTTGTGCGAGACAAAACAAATCACAACACTTTCTCGCATAATTTTTTTGAAAAGGTTTATATAAACCTATTCTTCACTCTAAGCTCTGTCTATGAGTACTCACTTTAGTCCAAGTTTTGATTTCACTGCTTTCCTACGGCACTTAACGGCATAAAAAACCTTTTTTTTTTCACCTTCTGTTGTTTTATCCCCAATTCTCTGCTTTTTTCAGTTTTATCCACTCATCGCTCACTGCAGATTATAAGCCACTAGCTGGCTTACCCGGCTCCGCCGTATGTTCCGTATAGAAAATTCCATTTCTTAACCGATCCGAACCAAACTTGGCACACATACACTTCGGGCCCCGGCGGGTGTCACAGTCCACTTTTCGTTATCGATTGATGTCGATTTTATCGATTTTTTGCAAAATTTGAGCTAGGGGGCTGGGATTTGGCACAGGGGGGTAATCGAGCATGCTGATTACGCGGAATCCCCATGCTCACTTACCCCCCTGTGCCAGCTCCCAGCCCCGTAGCTCAAATTTTGCAAAAAATCGATAAAATCGATATCGATCGATGACGAAAAGTAGCCTATGACACCCGCCGGGGCCCGTAGTGTATGTGTGCCAAGTTTGGTCCGGATCGGTTCAGAAATGGAATTTTCTATTCGGAACATACGTACAGACAGACAGACAGACAGACATACAGACATACAGACAGACAGACAAACAGACATTCAGCGGGAGACGGCCCCTCTGAACCGCTAACATTAGCAGCCTAATTACTGCCCGCCTCTGATTGGTCGGTGCTGCCGCCGCCTTGAGTGAGCGAGAGCTATGCTGTCGTTAGAGAGGTCTGAATTGAACTGCAAAGGCATTCTCAAGAATTAAAAATAAAGATAAAAAGAATTAAACAAGATTTCAATTCCCATGATACTGGAAAATGTTTCATTTGAGCGGCTTAGGTAAATTCTTCAGCTTACACATGCCGACTTCATGGTGTTTTGAAAACTGGGAAGGGCGAAGAAATCACGAAATGGTCTTAGAAACATGCAACCTTTCCAACTTTTTGTCTTTATAATTCAAACATCCTCACTATCATTGTCTTGTGCCTCACTTGCTTTGGAATGCCCAGAAATATTTGAAAACTCTGCTAGATTATAAGAAAGGCGAAGTAATTAGCGTTGCCCGGGCAGAGTAATTGGCGCTAGGACGGAGCGGTTCAGAAGGGCACACACCCACATTCAGCTTTATATATAAGATACTTCCGATCCACAAAAGGTTAATCGTAAAATTCCGCAGTGTCAAAGGGGACTTCGTTTTTAAGATTCCTAAATGCCACTTCGGGCTGGGCCCTGGTTCATAGTGAAGGGTGGTGAGAGTACTTACGGATAGGGATAGGTAAACAGCGTACAATCCAGATAGATATCTGGAGCTTCAAAATGTGAAGCTTTCTTCTGAAGGTGCGATCCCTTCCCCGGCGGGTATATTAATGCATGCGGCCCCAAGACGTTCAGTCTCTGCGTCCAACGGCTCGCCTATACCTGAATAGATTCCGTTTGTGAAATTTATCCGTTTTCAGTGTTCCAGATGAATTGACGAAGAAGATCACTTGGCAACTACTGGAAGCTCTACGGTTTTGTCATGCACACAAATGTATACATCGGTAAGTGTTGTAGAGCCAACGGCATTCGGTTGGTGGGCAGTAATTTGGAGGGTCGAGGTGATTCCCGGGCAGCCGCTTGCAGCCATACTGGGTGAATTTGCGAGGAACGACGAAAGCTTAACTGCGTTGCGCTACGCAGCAACCCGAATATCTTGCCATCCACTCACCACACTTGGAAGTGCGAAAATACCTAGGTCGCTCATCACAGTTCTGACAGCACAGCCAATACGATTAAATTAGAAATAACTGTGAATTATGTATACTGAAATGACGAGTCAGCAAATGGTATCCAAAGCAAATCACTCAAAATTTTAAGAACAGAAGTTGAATATTTTGGTATTTTTTCTGACATCTGATCATCTTCATCTTATGTTCCAACAGTCTTTGAAGATACGTTGTTTTACACTTTTCAGTTGTGGTGAGATTTCTCAGTTTGAACTTCTTTCTTGCTTTTCAAAAAATTTAATTCTCCTAAAATTCCTTCTTCATTCATAAACTGAACATTACTGCAACTAAATTTTGAAATTTTAGAAATGCCCTAATTTTTAGAGTCTGAAAATATCTCGCACATGTCCTTTGCAATAAGTAGGCGTGAAGTCTAATGATAATTTCAATTTACGGATTTTTCTCTCAAAGTCATCCTCTCTTAAAGGCAATGGACCGGCAAAACACAACAACTCAGGATTCTGATTCGGTAGGTTACTTATTACCCAAGATGAAAACAGTGCAGTCCCTTCCGCCCAGCATGCCTTCCCTGCCGAGAAAATTGATCTTGAACTTACACGCGCAAGCCAACCTTACACGCGCTCGGACGAGTTGGCAATGCTTCTCTCACCATTGGAGGCTGCCCAAAGCAAATGCTATGACCACTGTCCACAACGATTCAGCGTCTTTAGCCTTGCTCCACTCGTCCAATTTCGAAGGACAGGGCATTGAAAAATGCTCACTTTAGACACTTTCAAGCTCTCTGGATTGGATTTTCGGAATCAACGCGTTGGATAAGCCTGGTAGGCGAGAATTTGACTAGGTTGAGATTTGCCGAGCCACTGCCTTCAAGAAATTGGGTAGAAAATTGAAGAAAGAATAGAGGAATTGCATCAAAACGACCCAAGTTGTTTATTCTACACTATTGTGTTTTTGCTAGACGCCGATTTTATCCTTTCAGAAAAATTTGAAAGCGTAAGTCGGGCGGTTCAATTGTTCAAGTATTTCTAATCATTGTTCTGTTGTTCATTTGCATGTTTTCAAAAAACCTTCTTTGAAATCGTTTTATTGGAAATTCATTCGACGGAAATTTTTGGAGGTTACGACTGTATAATCCAGAGGCCGTATTTATCATTAAACCTGAGGTAAATTCTACCTTGAGGTAAAGTCGACTGCACGAAATCGCCCCGGTCGCTTAGGCTGAACGCTCGCGAGCGTGCCTGCAACGCGGGTGCCGTGTACAGGCGCTATGATGACTCATGCGCCCTAACGCCAATATTAGCGCGCCAGAGACATGCGCGCGGTCGCTCAATCCGGGCAATTCTGTGCAGTCGACTATAGATTCTTCCTCAAAGCACATTGTACCTTGAGCGATTAGTATTCAACAATCTACCTCAAGGTAAATTCTACCTTTCCAGCTATAAACTGACGTTTATTACGAGCACGCTATGACGTCTCAGCGGTGCTCTGACAGGGAAAGTCACTTAACTTGGGTTGGCCTTTTGGAAAGCGACACATATAATCGGAATCAGCTCAGAACGCTGATTTCAAATCTGCTATTCATAGTTGCGAAGCATTACTCTGAAGCGAGTTTTGAGCTTTTCTGAACAAGTTTGCGTTTGACCAACTTACGGATGACACGGTACATCCTACGTCCTACGTAGTGGTTCAAACGCAGAATACACCTTGCCAAATGAATGTTACTTCGTACTTCCACCACTTTTTTGAGCAGATTCCATCTACAGGTCTTTTTTCCATATTCAGTTGTATGCCAATGAAACATGCCAAAAAGCTCATAGCTGCTTCAGAGTAATGCTTCGCAGCATCATATTTGAAATCAGCGTCTTAAGCTGATTTCAGATATATGCGTCGTTTTCCGAAAGGCCGACCTAAGTTAGGTGCCTTCCATTGTAGATTTCTTATTGTCCAACTCTTATTCAGACAAAATTAATTTACTTTGTGTCCTCCGGATCCAAGCTGACATGTTTTGGCGGGAATACAGTGTGAAGGACCTTCAAATTTTCAAACACGAAAAAATGAGAAGATTCCATGTCTCAAAAGACAAAGGCTGGTCTATAGCCATTTTTCTCGTTTACTACATGTTTTGACAAAGCGTGAGTTCGCATTTCATCGAACTTATAATCCCTGGATATAGCTCAGCTCACGCGACGAAGTCGTCGCCATTTATTGTAACGACTTGCTCGAAGTGACGATTGGAAGCGGCGATTGAGGATCGGAAGTGTGCATATCTCTGACGCGGTTTCGTGTACTTGCACTTCATACAAAAACATTCATAAATGGCAAGGGGCAATATTTTAGACAAAAACATTCATAACTCGCAAAAAACAATAAGATACACCAATAAAACCGAAAAAATCGTTTGGAAATCACGCGACGGTCGCCCCGTCGCTCGCCGCAAATGCGCGACCCGACATCGCGCCGATTCGGCAAAATCGCTAAGTGAGCTATGAACGTCGAAACATGTGTAGCTATCCGTCATGCCGCACAGTCATCACAAATGTGTCGGGACCCACACATAACAGCGTGACATAGAACACTTCTATAATGGCAGAACGCGACGCGACGATATCGCATAAGCTATGCCCAGGGCCAAAGGGTGGATACAGGTTGCAGTGGCATTCAAAAAATGTGTACAGGATGTTCCAAAGTCTTCGAGCCCAATTTTGCGACACTGTAACTTAGTTGATATGCTTCCCATTCGAAACATCGTGAAGATGAGATTACTTCATGAAGAAAATTTGGTTTTTCTAAAACAAAACTGCGATACTGCAAGTAAAGAGAACCCGTTGTTCGAATGTATACAATCTTGTCTTATGTTTCGCTGGTCTTCAGTTATCGAAGAGCTAGCTCCTCTCTAAGTTTACGATATAAGGGTGTTCCAAAAAATGTTAGCACTGTTTGATCACTAGTAACTCTCTTGCATTCCCGTCTTTCGCCGAGCTTGAAGTGCCATTCTGTAGAGCGAGGATCAACTTAGATTTACAACATGCAGTGAATCTCCGATCTTTCTTGATTACTGTAGGATTTAAAATTTCAGCATATAGCCACTGTGGAGCAGTCTTTTCAATGAAAAAATTTCAAAAAATTCAAAAATTCGTGTAGCAGGGTTTCCAGGCGTGCTACTTTCAACAAATTACTTTTTACAAGTTTTTCGAGCCTTTCAAATAATGTAATCACACTTGTGACAAACATTGAAAAAACAGATGTTACTCTAAACCTGAAATAACTTATGAAAGAAGCATTACAGTGAAGTGCAAATTTATGTTTTAGAATAAGCGACTTTTAGTCCTGTACAAGAGTTTCTGGTGTTTGGTTTCCCCTCAGAAGCAAAAATCGCTTTCAGTTTACTAAAATGCTTCTCGAAGTTCCAACCGTTATTCTACAGTAACCAAGAAAGATGGGAGATTTTTTCCATAAGTAGAACCTCGCTTTACAGAATGGCACCTCAGATTCGGCGAAAGACGTGAATGCTAGAGAGTTATTAGCGATCAAACAGTGTTAACATTTTTTGGGACACCCTGTACAAAACACCGGTTTATCGAAGAACCTGTAGAATTGAACAAATTTTTGGAATGGTATCCTGCCACTGGCCCGAAAAACCTCATTGATATCAAATCAGTCTAAATGGCGGATTTCGGCCATGAGACTTGTGTTCTCTATAAAACATCGTTGAATAGTCACGCCGTTCACGCCATAATCGCCGTTTTTATTGTATTCAAGAATTTTTCAATTTTTCAATCTTTATTCGAATGGCCCAACGTTCAAAAATCTCACCAAAACAAACCTGTTCGGTACGAGCAAAAGTGAAGAATACATACAATGCTCAGTTTTGAAAAAATTGGAAATTCAAGCTGTAATCAAGAAGGTTTTATAAGTTTAGTTTTTGAATCAAGGTTCCTCTCTTGTTTGGTTTTGCATTATTTATCTGCTGGCCCCTTTCAAAGTCTGCGTGAGAAATGTTTTGAAAAAAATAGAAAGGAAACTTGGCCATGACCTTAGGTTTGCAGACCTCGTAATTTATCAAGAGCTTGTGGCTGACGTATGGCGTTTTTCCGCGCTTTGAATATGTTCGGCTTTTTTGGAAACATTGGAGTTTTTTTCGGCAAAGTTTGTCCCTTAGAACACAATTGATGTTTTTCAACACATACTCCTGTGCTTCCAGCTACAATGATGAGATTAATGAACCCTACTGCAATGCCATTTACCCACCTCAAGATGTAATTTTCGCATTCATCACAGTTTTTCTCTCAAGGTTAGATTTATCTGTGCCAGAATTATAAGAATTGACGCATGTTAGGAGCGTTGCATGACGTACATGCGGTGAATTGCTTTGTATGTACCCGCATGATATTTACACGAGGAACTTCTTGTCTTGGGGTGCAAAGCGTAACATTTTTTAATTTCGAAACTGTTTTGGCTACGTAGTCAAGTCCCAGGCTCCAAGAGTTTTTATCTGACAAATTTATTGTTTTTACGTTGTGCTTTAGATTCCTAATGTTCTTTCTTCATCAGCAAAACCTGCTTTCTGAGGATATCCCCCTTGTTTGGTTATCAAGCAATATCTCAAAGGTTCCAAATTCTTCAAGATTTTGATTTCTCAGCAAGGTTGATTTTAGGTTGAATTTCTGAGTTATTTTTGCCTTGTATTTTGGCATTACTTCAGTTCATATAGATTAGAATTTTTTTCATAAAGTTGCGAAGTTTGTGAAAATAATTATACTATATATTAGCTTGTGTGTGAAGGCAGATTGAAAAACTCTAAAATAAATCAGCTTTTGTTTTTGAGAATACTCCGGAGTTACTTGCTGTTGAAGCTCATGTACGTCATTACAACAATAAATAGTAAAGGTGATAAGATTTTTGTTTGTGAGTCAGCAACATTTCATTTATTTTCTTGCATTCAACGGTCAATTCTTTCCTACCGCTAAGCAGGAGGTAATTCACCCTAAGACATACAACCAATCAAGTATTTAGTGCAATCCGAAATGAGCAGTTAAAGGCAGTGGGTCGGCAGATTGAGACCCGTGGCAAAACAAAGGTCACAGGGTAGGAGCCCCATAATGGAACCTATGGGCCAAAGTTCGATCTTTCTCTGCCACTTCTAACTCCCGAAATTTCAAAGCGAAAGCGGCGCTCATCTACTGTCCTCTCCGAACCCGCCCACCCCATGGACGAGTGACTTCTGCGGTCAGAGCGCCAGCCGCAATGCTATAAGCATGGGGTCCCGCAAGCGTCTTCGCCATGACGGGCTTCGCGTTCACTCGTCCATGGGGTGGGCGGGTTCGGAGAGGACAGCAGATGAGCGCTGCTTTCGCTTTGAAATTTCGGGGGTTAGAAGTGGCAGAGAAAGATCGAACTTTGGCCCATAGGTTCCATTGTGGGGCTCCTACCCTGTGACCTTGTTTTGCCACGGATCTCGTTCTGCCGACTTACTGCCTTTGAAGAGTATCAAAATCGAGCGTTATAACTTTGGAGTTAGTATCCTTTTCTCTACAAATTTGAAGACCGAGACGAAGTGCATCCATCAAATAACTTTGACTTTGTGATTTCAACAGTGCTGATGTGCTCAAGATGCTGCGAGAGAGTATGGATCCTAAGTATAACCACCTCCAGCCAGGGCTCGGCACAGCTGGCACCGAGTCAAGCTGAATATCGTTTTTGGGGCGGGAAGCAAAGAGGATATCGTTTTTCCGGGGTCCGGGGCGGAGAAGAGCCGCAAGAATGCCGCCGGCATGCCAACGGCACGCTGCCCATCAAACAAACAAAGGCATTGTTTTCAGCCAAAACGCAATATTATGACACCAAATTAGGCGTGTGCATACGCATTGGACGACCCAAACTATGGCCCAAAAGTTTATGAAAACTTATGTGAATGAAAGCTGTGCTGAACTTTTTTCTGAATTAGCTGGCACCGACACTTTGCTCACATAAGTTTTCATACTCTTTTACATAAAATGTATCTACACTGTAAAAGATTATATAGAGAGAAGAAATAATTTTATAATGTTTTCTTTTCAGCGTTTTATAGCGATCCGAAAATTACTCGGTCTGCTCTGCAGTCGAAAAATCGGCTTTTTCTGCTTCTCAAGATGTGATTCAACCACTCAAAATGCTTAAAGCTGTGAAAATTTGTTTCTTGAAATCAGCATGCATGAAAATCCTACTATATACTTTTATATAATCTAAAAATGATGACGAGTCTTCAAAACAGGTCAAAGGAGACTTCGTACGAGATTTTCAAAAACAAATAGGACTTCGTTTTGAAATTTTCCTGGTGCCAGCTCGTGCCGAGTCCTGCCTCTAGCTCAACAGAATAAAAAGTTCAGGCGTTTGTTAACACCTGTAAAATTTCTAAGAGTATAGACAAATTTAATGTTGGCTTCGTTTAACCTCTACAACTCTCGTCATCCTCAACCAAATTTCACAAAATTGCTACAGTGGCCTAAGCTACGTTACTGCATTATTCATGCAAAAAACTAGCCTCCGAGATTCTATAGATCTCCAAAGGTATCCTTCTAATCTTGCCTCCAGCTAAAGTTAGAAGTTGTATTGAGAATTTATCTCAGGGTAAATGCACCGTTGATGATTACGAATTTCGAGTGATATAAGTACATAAGGTAGAATTTACTTTAAGGTACCCATTCAATACTAAACACCTTGAGGTAACTTCTCAAGGTAAAATTAACCTTGAGAATCACCTCAGGGTACTCGACTATCTGTTGATAATGAGTAACTACCTGGAGGTAGGATTTTTCTCAAGGTATCAGTGCTGAATATGGCCTCAGGACTTTTCGCACCAGAGCGTGATAGCGAGAAGTTGCTACCGATAGAGAGGGATTAGAGAGGGGAGGGGGACTGTCGCGTACCGCAGCGCAATAAGGGTTGCACGTCGCATCTCGGTAGTTACTACACGGTGCGGCTGCAAGCGGCTGTCCGGGTATCAATTACGGATCCCAGTAATGGGCATCTACACAATGTCTAGCTCGAATGTGCAAGCTAAGCTTTCTAAAGAATATAGTACGACCAGGTTTGTCAGTATTCTAACGACACTGCTTGCCTACACTTTGATATTCTGAGCTTATTGCGTAGAACGTACCACAGGGTATGCACTGGAAGCAAAAAAGACTTTGCTTGAACTTTCAAAACGCTGATTCGGTGTAATTTTTATAACAGACGTGACTAAAAAGGAAAGCATTTCAAGTCGCCATGGCCATCAGGAACGAAATGCATATTATTAGGGCCGTCCTTTTCGCTGATTTCAAATATTCTTCCATATCTGCTGTGCTGCTCTCTAAAAAAAGCGTTTAAAAGTGTAAAGTTGTTTTCTTTAATACATGATGTGCTTTGAATATCATCTTGCGAGTGCATTAATAGCATAATGTTGAGCGTACTAACTTAAAGGAATGCACGCATAAACCAACAACTTGGCTAAGCGTTTCTGAACGAGTACTTCTAAGGTTATGGCACCGAATGCTTGTCACTTTCGGATCTTCAAACGCTCTTAGTTTCTTCTGAAGCGGTGCAGCAGATATGGAAGTCAGATTTGACCCACTTTTACTCATGTAATCTATTTGTTCAAAAGTAACCGTAGCAGGCCGATTTGACCTAAAGTATGCGATACTCCAAGCTGCGTTAGGCAATCGCCTACATGTTGTAAGAAGCTGAATATCAATTTGGCAGCTAAGTGACGCAGAATTTCTAACTTTGTCCAGATGTGGTGCCCTCACTGGCATGTTGCAGATTATGACGTCTTGCCAGATTTTTATTCTGTCATCGCTGAGGGTTACGTTTAGTACAGTAAAGAAAAAATTACAGATTAGTACAGATAGACGTCCTAGAGGGTTATTTAACATGGTGATCACGTAAATTTCTTGATCCTCGCATGTGCCTCCCTTATGCAGGGCCTGCTATTCTTGTCAGATGTCTCCATGTCGTCCTATCTGAGGCAAGGTCTTCGTCTATACCAAGTTCTTGCAGGTCGGCGGCCTCGAATTTGTCCATCTACCTCATCTGTCTACCTCTGGGTCTTCTACCTGGTGCCTCCATAGTCAGGGCTAACTTTGTGATGTAATTTTCATCCCTTCTGCGCACATGCCCATGCAATCGTTTCCTCTTTTCCTGCATTTTCTGGCAAATGGAGCTGCTTTCATTTGCGCTCGTATAGTCTCGTTCAGATGTGATCCTTCAGTAGGACTCCTATGGTCCATCGTATCATCCTTGTTTCCATGACAATGAGCATGCGTTCCTCGTTCCGCGTACACGGCCAGCACTCACTGCCACACAGTGCCGCTGGACGGATAACGGTGCGGTACAGTTGGGACTTGAGATGCACTGGCATTCTTTTGTCGCACAAAACTCCTGTCAAGGCTCTCCATTTCATCCGTGCTGGGTTCATCCTGCATGCGACCTCCTCTTGTAAGCATCCCTCCGCTGAGATGTGACTGCCTAGGTACTTGTATAACGTTGTCTTCATTAGCTTTTCATCATCGATGCTTATGGTACCAGTGGCCGTATTCATCAATGAACCCTGAGGGTTAAACTAACCCTGGAGGGTTAGTTTAACCCTCAGGTTCAGTTAACCCTCTAGGGTTAGTTTAACCATGGAAAGCAATTAACTCGTATTCATAAAACACAATGTAGGCTTAACCCTGAGGGTTAGATCTACCCTTGAGGGTAAACCTTACCCCGAAAGCGATTGACCCGTATTCATCAACGAATCTTGAGGGTTCAACTAACCCTGGAGGGTCAAACTTACGTAATCATCAGGGTTAATTTGACCCTAGCTTAGAGCAAGGTTAACTCTACCCTGACACTTCATGCAAACATTTACTCGCATCTAATAGTTTTATGAAGAACGATCAACGAGTATTGTAGTATTCAGTATTAGATTGCGGTTATAGTATTTAGTTTCGACTTCGTTTTATGTTCAAATTCGAAGTACATGAAATGACTTCGCGAAAAAAGAATTCTAGCTTTGGCGACAAATGAATGCGACGAGGAAAAATGGTTGCGCATTACACTCTGACAAGTGCCAAAACAGAGGAATTCCTTTATGATAACACGCATTGACCCTTAAAAGAGTAGCACAATCCCGGTTTAAAAGGAACTGAGCAAAAGCAGTACTTACACGGCACAGTTGCACATATGAAAATAAACTTACGCTGTAAGTTTGGATGCTGCACAAATATGCTAGAGATGTATTATAAAAACTAGTGTTAGAAGCTTATTCGTTGATTATACTACTATAACAGTTCAAGAATAGAAGTATAAAGTGAATTTAGCACCTACTCAGGCATTCTGTGATGTGAGTTTGCACAGCGCACGCGTAACTGACGCCTTTATCCCCAGGGTTAGTTTAACCCTCCGGGTTCATTGGCCGTATTCATCAACCAATTCGTTGATGGATACGGCTACAGGTTCGTTGATCGATACGGGTGGATTTCGGTGGCACATTCCCTATGGTTGATGAATACGGCCAATGAACCCTGAGGGTTAAACTAACCCTGGGGGTAAATTTAACCCTCAGGGTTCATTGATGAATACGGCCACAGGAACTCATTTTCCCACTTCCATATATTCTGTCGTGCTGGTGAGCTTCAGGGCACAACTTTAGCTTGTCTTCCAATTTTGAACCTCGTCTTCTAGCTCCTTTCTGGTGCTTGCTCTCAAAACCACATCATAGCGTAGAGAAGTGTCCAAGGAGGTTCTTGTCTGAGCGAGAGCAAGGGAGAGAGAACCAAACCTTGGTGTACTTCGACCAATTTGGAATTCTTTCGATTGCCCTGTTTTAATTATAAGCGGTGCTGTATAAAATATTATCATATATAACAACATGGGGAGGAGTGGCGTAGTGGCCTGAGGCGTCGCTATGACCAGATCGGGCGCAGGTTTGATCTCGCCCCTGGGCCAAGCCCTCTACTCTTCGGAGACGGTAAATTGGTACCAGAGTAATTTTGGGAGGATAAAAGCACTGACTTGATAATCGACTGGCCCCGCAAGACATTGCAAAGGCTCGCACACATATAATTGCCTCTTCGACTTGAAGTACTTTGCGTTCGGCGCATGCCCGCCGAGAATATTGAAGACGCCGAATCCTTTATCCTTTACTCTTTCTAATAATATATGATGTAATAAGATCGGTCCATAATTATACGAACACCCATATTTTGCCATTTCCCGGACTTTTTACAAGAAATGCAAGAAACCATTGTACCATGTGAACGAGCGTAGCCGAAAACAGTATACGCAGCACAAAAATGAATCCGAAGTCAAATTCGGAGAAGCATTGTGCGCCGAACGTTTTTTGACCGGTTCTGAATATACGAACACCTTGATCAGAGCTTTGTTGTCGCTTAACGTGGCAACCTTTTTCGTTCAAACTTTCACGTAAGACGGTCCTAAAGCCTGAGATGCATACTATGCGCTGAACGTAATAGTGTTTGAAAAGGGAGAATTTATTCTACTTTTATAGCTCGAAATGGCTCCGGACCGAGTTTTGAGAATGCCGGTTTTACTAAGATTTTAAACTTTCATCCATCTTATGCGGATAAAGGATGAGAGATCCAAAATGTGCAGTCGAGCGCCCAAGCATTGATGTAATCGTGCCACTTGCCAACCCAGTCCCAAACTTACCACAGGGTTGGCACAGTTTTGAGCTTCAAAACTCGACTTCTGCCGTCCGCAAAGTACTGTGACGGCTAATGCATCGTTTACATAATGATATATCCGTGCTAGAGGTTTTTAAAACCTCCGCAAAGCTATATTCAAAGTTCTGGAAAAGCAAGAGAGGGTTTGCCTGCGTTAATTTGCCTTTCATTTTCATTAAAAGCCGACTGCGTGGTGGAAACAATGTGCACTACGTTTAAATTTTTCAAACAAATTATGGAATCTTGTAAATCACACACAAAATCAATTCACGACATGCTTACAACGTTACAAATTTTTCGCACGGCAGAAGTCGGGTTCTGAAGTTCGAAAGTGTGCCACCCTGAGGTAAGTTTGGGACAGGGTTGGTAGTTGGTACGATTACATCAATGCTATTTAAGCGTTGGACTGCACATTTGTGGATCCCTCATCCTTTATTCGCATGAGCTGGATTGAAGCTGAAAATTTTTGTAAAACCGGCATTCTCAAAACTCGGTCCGGAGCCATTTCGAGCTATAAAAGTAGAATAAATTCTCCCTTTTCAAACACTATTACGTTCAGCGCATAGTATGCATCTCAGGCTTTAGGACCGTCTTACGTGAAAGTTTGAACGAAAAAGGTTGCCACGTTAAGCGACAACAAAGCTCTGATCAAGGTGTTCGTATATTCAGAACCGGTCAAAAAACGTTCGGCGCACAATGCTTCTCCGAATTTGACTTCGGATTCATTTTTGTGCTGCGTATACTGTTTTCGGCTACGCTCGTTCACATGGTACAATGGTTTCTTGCATTTCTTGTAAAAAGTCCGGGAAATGGCAAAATATGGGTGTTCGTATAATTATGGACCGATCTTTATACTAATATCGTTGGAATGTTCACTTGCGCACTACATAAAAGCGTCTAAATAAAAATAAGCTTTATGTTGAGCTAGAGAAAGCTGTCTCCGTTATAACAGAGTCTATAAAGTCTGATACTGATGATTCTGAGCGCCTAGATCTTGTGAAATCGATATGGAAAAAAGTCCATAACTTCGTTTATAGAGTCGCACAGCAGATAGTGAACATAGATTCGGGATTAGCGTTTCAAGACGCATCTACTGGTGTACATCTCAATGCAAAAGCCCACGGTCACCAAGTATCTCTTGTAAACAGGAATTATGCTTGGCAGCTCGCAGTGCGCCCTAAGGCACCCTTTCACATCAAAGAGTGACAGATGATGACAGTGTGGAAGCTGCGAAGCTGGTATATCAGGCTTAGCATATTCAGAGGCTAAATATGATAATCGCCAAAGCCAAAAATCTGCTGCATTGCCTTTGGTCATGGTAAGGATGTGGACCTTGCTTATACTTGAAGATCTAGATTTGCTGAGATTGCCTATTGCATTCTAATTGTATATTTAGGGACGTCAAACCGGAAAACATCCTCTTGACAAAGAATGACGTTGTAAAATTGGCTGATTTTGGATTTGCACGGATAATTAGTGAGTTGGACCTGTATACCGTTCCGTATATTCATGTCTGGATCCTCATCTTCTTTATTTCCATAGATCCTCAAGAAATGTACACTGACTATGTTGCTACACGATGGTATCGAAGTCCAGGTAAGCTTCAAATAAACACCAGCTTTCCCATTAGTTCAAAAACAGATTGAAGATGTAGTGGAGCGGAATTTTCAAGATACATAAGTCACTGTCGAAGTGGTCGAAAATTCTTAACACCGCAAGTTTAAAGCAAAGAAGTATAATCTCCGAGCGATTGATAAATACCGCCCTCGGAGAGCAAGAGCTAGCACACAGGAAACAAAGTCATAAATTTCCTTCCTTCACAAAATTTTGTCACACGTTTTACACATATTATCTATTTTATTTATTTATTTATGCATTATCTCAGATAATTGTCGAGGAGGGGGGGGGGGGGGAAGGGCAGGCGGCCATGCGGTTATGGGCGAGCGAGCACAGGAAAAATAGTCCGCTGATTTCTTGTGGTCCTCTTGCAGATATTTGGAAGAAAATCTTGGCAGTTTTTTGACGAATTCTCGGAGAAAATCGAGGATATTTTATAGATTAGTTGCGGCGCGATGGCCGCATTCTCGTGGACTTTCCGGGAGAACATCCAAGATTGTCGAGGGCCTACGATCCTTTGCGGAGGATCGCACAGTCGATAGGTACGTGCCGCTGAGAGAAAGTACCTCAAACTTGGGTAATTAAACAACCAATGACACCTCTGCGATATCTCAGATAATCGCCGAGGCAGGCGGTCCGCAAACTCGCGCTTTTCTGCAGGCGGTCAGCAGAATTTCGGGGCGTGGCCAAACCTTCAGCGGGCGGCACTTCCTTTACGGTCGCATATTCTGCCAGCGGGCAACAATACAGTATTTTTTTCAGGCGTTCGGCAAATTATTTCTTTCAGCAAGCGCTGATTGAACTTTCAGCAAGCGATGGGACTCTTTTAACGCAGTTTCGGGCATACGCCGAGTAAAGATGAGACTCTATGTGGCAGAGGTGTCTTGAATGGTTTAATTACTCAAGTTTGAGGTACCTTCCTTCAGCGGAAGGTACCCACGGGCTGTGCGGTCCTTCACAAAGGACCATGCGGCCCCCAATATTTTTGCATATTTTCGCGGAAAGTCCGCGAGAATGCGGCTATTGCGCCGCAACTAATCTATAGAAAAACCACGATACTTCTTCGAGCATTCCTCTAGAAATTGGCCAACATTCTCTCAAATTTTTGCAAGTGAACCGCATGAAATCGGCAAACTATCTTTCCGGTGCCCTTGCTCAAAATTCGCATGGCCGCCTGCCTCCGGCGATTATCTGAGATAGAGTCTTACTTTTGCTCAGCGTACGCCCAAATCTGTTTAAAGAGAGTCGAGCGCCTGCTGAAAGTTTGGCCAACGCTCGCTTAAAGAAATTTTTGACGAACGCTCGTAGAAAATTCTGTATTGCTGCCCGCCTGTAGAACATGCGACAGTAGAGGAAGTACCGCTCGGTGAAGGTTTGGCCACGCCCCAAATTCTGCTGACCGCTTGCAGAAAAGCGCGAGTTTGCGGACCGCCTGCTCCCGGTGATTATCTGAGATGATGCGCCCAACAAACGTATTGGTTCGACATGATTGCTAGTTTGCAGTAAATGATGAGATAAAGAATAAGTGCTGGTTTTTCGAAAGATCAAATTGTGCTGCAAAAATGAATTTACCCTAATTTCCGGGGTAGAAGGCGTACCCGCCGCAGCGAACAATGGCGCGAAAACGCTTTCTAAACGATTGCTTATTAAATCTAGGAAACTGAAGGTTCAAGACTGCTGTGGTTAACCGGTGCTACATTTGTGCTCTCCTTTATTCCAATAATGCTATTGGTACTGAAACTGTGCTTTCCTTTACAAATGATACTACTGGTATTTTAAATGTGCTGTTTTTGTTTTAATCTTGTCATTCTTGAAGAATAAAAAAGAACGTAAAGATTTGTTTTGAAACAAATCATTATTGAGAGGAAAACAGCAAAAAAGGGAGCAAAAAGCTACTCCTGGATGAAAGAGATTGCTGTTGGCTGCTTGTGCGGCGCCGCGCATCGCGTACGTCATCTCATCAGCCCGCGCGCTGAAAGCTACTGCGCCTTATACCCCGAAAATTAGGATATAGCCCACTCTCAACAGTTGTAGAGGTATGATTATAAGAGAAGAAGCATGAATAGTCATGCTGAATAGTCATGCTGCAATCATGGTGTGTATAGCCTTTGAGCTATCACTCTCAAGCGAAAAAAGAGAAAGCGAATGATCTTAATTCCATGCGTGCCCCGGCGGGAATATCTCTTTGAGCTTTCTCTTACATCGCTCCCAAGGAGAAAGAAGACAGCAGATAATAAGCACATCTGCATAGTGTTTTAAGTGAGGTTGTGAACACCCTATGAGTGAGGTTAATCCACGTTGAAAGAATAATTACAAGGGTTTGATGTTTGAACAAGCCAGCCCTTGCACATGTCAATAAACATGAAATAGCTGAACTGAAACTAAAAAATGGACTAGTAGTAAGAAAGTTTAGCCATTTTTGGAGTCTTTCACTTGCCGTCGTCGTCGTTCAAACGTATTGATTCTACGTTTGAAAGTAGCTGCATTCTCGGCTTGTAGCATTTTACACGGTAGTGTACAAAGTCATGGTAGAATTCTATAATAGAAACTGTTGAACACGAAACGAAAACGTTTTCTCGTACGAATACGTGAATAAATGTCAAATCCACCATTTCTACTAGTCGGTTTGAAAATCCAGTATATACTCGCAATGACTCTAAGCTCTTTGCGAATAAGTCGGAAGGCAAAGACAAGATTCACTGAAGGCAAAGAAAGATTCACACTTATACTCTAATATTTTCATCGCCAAGGATTTGAGTCTAGTCTCCTAATTGGGCATTTCAACATAATGAGCTTTCGTCGGCACTCATATTGGGTCGTTCCGGAAGTAATGTCGCATTTTTCAAATGAACGCCACATTTCGTGGAACCAAGATTTTCAAGAGCTCTTGGGATTAGTCGATGCAGCATTTTGTCCTCTTTCTAGTGGTTGTGATTTCATTGCATAATATTCAATGAATTCTCAAAAAATTACCAAAAGCTGCGACTCATGCTTTTTGCCATGGTCAAGTTCGGTTATTTTTCTATATTTGTACTGATTTTCCTAAGATGTACAGGTAACAGATAAATAGAGCAAACCCTATAGGCCACAAAACAATTTTTTCCTTTCCTTAATTTGCTTCTTAGAGTTTGTAGAATCAATTTTTCAGTGCTATCAAATTCCATATTTGGTCAACTCAAACGTCACAGAACAACAACGGGCAAGCAACTCGGGTGACATTAGACGCAGCTTTTTCTCCTCTTTTTACCAGTTGTTTTTGGTTTCCGATTCATAAAGTTTGCCATGGAAAAATCATCATAATATAGGTTTTCCAGGGCGCCCCAGGCTGTACCCGAAATTCCGGAAAGTTGCTAATCTGAAGCGATAAATGCTCATATGCTTTGTAAAATTGGTGCTAAACCATAATCCACTTTTGTACATTTCAGAATCCGAAAGTTTATTGGCGTTTGATGCATATGTGTTTGAGACCAGCCTGCAAAAATTCGGTGACTTCATTGAAAAATCTCTACAGAGATTATGCCGAAATACGGAAAGCAGAAAAAAATGGTACCGTTTTCTATAGGGTTTGCTCTATCCATCCATTACTTGGACTCCTTCCGGGAATTATTACAAAAGGTTAGAAAAATTGTAAAACTTGACCTTCCCGAAAAGCATGGATTGGAGATTTTAGCAATTTTTCAAAAGCCCATTGAGTATTCTGCAGTGAGGTTATAGCGGTTAGAAAGAGGATGAAGTGTTGCATCGAATGCTACCAAGACCTCCTAGAAATCTTGTTTCCACGAAATGTAGCGCTCACTTGAAAAAAGCGACATTACTTTCGGAACGACCCAATATATAGTATTCGAGTGAACGTATGTTGAACTTCGTCCAATTAACGTATATCTTTCTTGAGAAAAGAACTCCACACACCAAAACAATATTCTAAATGAGAACGTAGGCATTAAAGAGCCGTTTGAGAATTAAGGGATTTATCGGTATGTACATTGCGGAAAGTAGTAAATAATACTGAAAATGCTTTGTTAACTGCATAATCAATATAATTGGCAAAATTCAGTCCAGAATCTACGAGTACACCCAAATCCTTGGCAATAGAGCAGTTCTTCAATCAAATTCCGTCTATCTCATAAACTGTGAAGTCATCATCTCCGAAATGCATCACAAAGCTTTTTTCTTAGTTTACAGATATGCCAGAGCAAGCAGCCCGTTCCATCATTTTTCCAAGAGAAGCTTTTATCGCTGAACGGACCTGTATTAAATTATAGTTATCAAACTTCCGTAAATCTTTACGTCGTTGGCATACATCTGAATTAGCAGACGTATAGACGTATTCAAGACGGATGGAAGTTAGTAGCGTATAGTAGAAAGAGTAATGAAAAAAGGACTGCTCCCTGTGGAACGCCACTTGTACAGAGTTGCCGTTCAGAAATTTGGTGTTCCATTTTAACCATCATATTAGTTTTTAAAACTTCCTCCCCCCTCCCCCACGTCTAGTTGCTGCCCTCCCAAAATTTGAATGGTGGCGACAATCCTGTTGCGAGCGCGCAGTAGTGCGCGCCGGGAAAGCCACCAATTGGGAGAATACGAACACCATTACTATGCTCTTTTTGTTTTTTATTCTGTTCTAATCCTCTTTGTTAACCTTTGATTCGGGAACAAGTGGCGTAGTGGTATGAGGCGGCGCTATGACCAAATCGGACCAAGGTTCGACCCAGCCCTGTGCCGACCAAGCCCTCTACTCTCCGGGCCCAGTAAATTAGTACCAGAGTAATTTGGGAGGTTAGCACTGACTGAGTACGGCTGGGCTCCGCAAGTCACTGTGGTAGGCCCGCACGCATTGATCTCATTAGCCTCTTCGACTATGAAGCAGAGTGCGTTCGGCGAATGCCCGCACAGGTTACTGAAGATGCCGAATCCTTTATCATTTATTTAAGCTTTGATTTCATAAGCTGTCATAGACGGTGATATATCTTTATTGCGAAGTCAAAGGATTTGCTAAAGCCACATTGTGCCGAGGCCTGTCCACCATTGTTATAGTAACCCAATCCGATCTAATGATTTGCGTAACAGAAAATATTTCAAATACTTTGCACTTGACTGGCTGGCACTGACTTCTAAAAATTGCTCTTGCAAATGTTGTTACCAGAAAGTGGTATGTGTATCGGATAGTCCAATTGCAAGTTTTATCTAGGGCTTCATAGAGCCGTACTGGTTTCCATACGCTTTCACACAAATAAGCTTGATGCGAAAATGCTTAGATGCTGGGAATTTCAGTAATCCGTGATATGACATACGAATTCTCTATTGTACAAACAATATTATAAACATTGCTCAATTTCTTCTTTGCCAACATTATGCCAAGGTTTAAAGAAAGGAGAACTTTTGAATATTATAAACGTTTTGGGTTTACTAAGACATCGCAAGAACAATTTCAAGCTTGGTGGAACTCAAATTTGCAGTCAGGTCGGCGCCTTTTCGACATACCAGGAATGAAGTTCGTTTCTGTGTTCAAGAAAGCGTCTGGAGAAAAAAAAGGAACCCTTCGCTTCCGTGTCAGCGAATTTGAAGGATATTTTACTGTACAGATTAGAAGGTAGACTAGATGTGGAAGTATTTCCGAGCTAGAAGGAGATGAGCACTGTTTTTTTTTCAAAAGTATACAACCTTGACTTGAGCAATTATCTTTCATTTGCATCATAATCCTACATAAAATCTTTCGGAAGACAAAAAATTTAAGTAAGTTTATAACCTGACAAGCCTTTATTTCAGCGTTCTACAAATTCTAATTTCTTTTTCTTGTTAAAAGCAACAAAAACGAGACATAATTGACAGTGACATCACGCTGCTTACAGATATGCCAATAAATTAATATATCGACAACTGTGTGAAGTACTTTTGGATAGAATAAATTTGACCAACACTATAGCATCATCTTTGAAGGTGTTGCTCCCCTATCCATTGTAGCAACCTTGGGTCTAGTTTTTGAACAAAACATTGAAATTAACACGAACAAGGAATGTGAACGAGATTTTTCCAGAATGTCTATAGGTTCTAGGCTACCCAAAAAACATCATGGATCTCTAAACTCATTAATGCCTGTTTCAAATCTCAATGACTCTGTCTAGCTTTCCAGAACTTCTTGTTGGTGATACGGTCTACGGTCCGCCAGTGGACATATGGGCAGTCGGTTGTGTGCTAGCAGAACTTATAACTGGTGAAGCTCTTTGGCCTGGAAGGAGCGATATAGACCAGTTATATCTTATCAGAAAAACAATAGGTGATTCTTTTGTTACTTACTTGGTATCTACAATGCGTTCAACGAGGCCAGCGCCGCGTAGTGCAGCCACACATCTATGCGCGAACGTTACCGCACGCGCAGTATGCAGGGGCCATGCTGCGCACAACATCGCGGGCTTTGTTCTTATTATTGTAACACGTGATTTTCCGTTTTACTAGCAGCGGATTGCCATTTTTCTTGCTTCTATGCTCACATGACTTGTCTTGATACTGGATATAATTTTTTTCGTAGCATAGAAATGAGGTATCAATTCTTTGAGTTTTACCTCATGACATCTTTCATTTCCTTCTTCGGATGGCTGATTCCGGATGTCGTGATTCATTATATCGACTCGTGTTTCAGCGAACCTAATCGTGTATCATTTAGGTATAAGTGGACAGGATAAGGCGTTGTTCACTCAAAATGTTCTCTCAACCTGTACAATATAGCATTACACCTCACATATTCACCTTTAGCTGTAAGGAAGAAGAGCACCAGGACGCCATCTAAATCTACTTGACAAGCTGCGCGACTGCCCTCCAGCCGGCTAAGTAGATTTAGATGGCGCCTTTGATGTCACTTTGGAGAAAAGTTAAGTCCGTGTCAGCGAGAAAAAGTTAAATGCTCAAAAAAACGTACCGTAACTTGCGTTCTTCAATAGCTGGGGCGCGTTTTCATGTAGTGACTTTCGATATGCGAGCGATATGCGACAAAATGAGAGTGTGGGAGATAGACACATTGAGCGGATAGATTCATGACTGCTTGCTATATGTCTCACTAGATCACTTGCTAGTAGAATAATACGATTAGATAAGATGTTTTCTTGCTCAACCTAGTCCCTACACATCCTTCTTTTTTATGACAAAGCTGTCTATAATTACTTGGTGATGTAACATATCTCTGCAGGACAAGTTTTCGTTCTAAGTGAGTGAGAAAGTGTTGTTGCTTTGAAGCAAAATATTTGTGATATTTCCGCTTCCAAATTTGCCCGCAAGAGTAGACGTTTGCAAGTATCATTTGCCATGATCGGACATGGCCGACATGTACTTTGATTACAGTTCAACAACTCTATGCATCTTGCAAGAATAAATATTTCGTTATTTGCAACGAACTTTGAAGAAACGTGCTATACGAGAGCTTTCTTGCCAGATTGCATTTAGAAATAAGAGATGTTATCATTAATTTTCCCTGCAACCCTAGAAGAAGATAGTTTATCCAAAATAGTCATACAGAGGAATTGCGTCGTGCACAAGAAAGAAGTAAATCTCTATTTCAATCATATTCGACTCTTGCAAGATAAATAGCAGTTTTGTTACAAAGGTTTCCCCATAATCGATCTAAATGCAACCACAATTCCAACAACTACATCTATGTGCAAAAACTTGCTATACCTTTATCTGAATGTAGAGGAACGTTTATCAACTTCTTGAGCAGCTGATGGATATTGTTCTCAATGACTTTAAGAGCTTCGGTTTCCTCACTGTTAGAAGTGTTTGCGTTCCATCTCAGTGTCTAACTTTTAATCAATGCCGCAGTGCTGCTGTAACTTGTTCTTTAGGTAAATAGCGGACAATATGGAACTTTATGTAGAAATGCCTCAAACAACGCCATTTGAACGCAGAGAATTCAGTGACACTAAAGCAAAAAGAAACCTTCACGGGCTCCCGCTTACAAATGTGTTCGTTCACGCAAAGTCTTGAATAAGGGATAAAAGGGAACTTGTAGCTTTCCTGTGCTAAAATGATGACATACACATGTGTAGGCGAAGCCGGAGCTGGAAAGGTGTGGGTCCCCCGCAGGAAACCTGCGCGAAGGGCGCAGGTTAAGTTTGTTATTTTGAGCATTCAACTATTCCTCATATTCGCGATTTCATTACAACAGACACTTTTTGGTGGTATGACCTTCCTTTAACTCAATTTCTCTTACTGCGAGGTTCTCATCTCTCCAAAACTACACTACGATTTCCGTTCGATGTGACGTCAAATGTCTTGAGTTTACTAGTTGGCGCAAGTTTACCGCTCCTGCTGCAGCAGGACGATTGGCTAGCCTGGCGTCCACCTACAGAATTGTTTGAGCTATGTACGCCCAAGGACTCAGTGGATGCTGAAAAAATCGTCTAACATTGCTTGCAGTTCCGCACTGTCGTCACATAGAAAACACAATGTTTTCATAGGCGGCGTGGATATTTCTGCTGTAGATTTGCTGCTAATGACATGACACTAGCAAATTCAAGAAATGGTTGCCTTTATTAAGTGTTGATTTCAATGGAACTACCAACTCGGATAATCGCCGGGGGCAGGCGGTCCGCAAACTCGCGCTTTTCTGCAGGCGGTCAGCAGAATTTTGGGGCGTGGCCAAACCTTCAGCGGGCGGCACTTCCTTTACGGTCGCATATTCTGCCAACGGGCAACAATACATCATTTTCTGCAAGCGCTCGGCAGATAATTTCTTTCAGCGAGCGCTGATTAAACTTTCAGCAAGCGATGGGACTCTTTTTACGCAGTTTCGGGCATACGCCGAGTAAAGATGAGACTCTATGTGGCAGAGGTGTCATTGATGGTTTAATTACTCAAGTTTGAGGTACCTTCTTTCAGCGGAAGGTACCTACGGGCTGCGCGGTCCTTCGCAAAGAACCGCGCGGCCCTCAATATTTATGCATATTCTCGCGGAAAGTGCGCGAGAATGCGGCCACTGCGCCGCAACCAATCTATAGAAAAAACCACGATACTTTTCCGAGCATTCCTCGGATTGAAAATTCCTCAAAAAGCATTGAAAATTGGCCAACATTCTTTCAAATTTCTGCAAGTGGACCGCATGAAATCAGCGAACTACTTTTCCGGTGCCCGCTCGCTCAAAATTCGCATGGCCGCCTGCCGCCGGCGATTATCTGAGAATTGCATGCACGCTTATACAATGCGTTTATCGGGGCCAGCGCCGCGTAGTGCAGTCACACACCTTCGCGCAAGCGCTACCGTGGGCTGCAGCGTGCAGGGACCATGCCGCGCAAGCGCTGCAGCCTACGGCAGCGCCCGTGGTCCTTGTTTTAGCTAATTTTCCTGCTTCTTTCTCAGCTTATTCGCTGCCCTGCTTTCAGAGTGGTACTTCCTGAGATCTCTCAAAGTATCACCGCGAGAATGGAAGACCAAATGGAGGTTTGAGGTGTAAAAGAAGATGTAATCTACATCATTTCATTTGGGAATTCTGAGAACGGGTGGTGCTCGGCGCCATCTAAATCTGCTTGACAACTGCGCGGGCGGTCGCGCGCGTGCCATCACTGTGTGTCGGGAGCAAGGGCTCGGCTTGCTGCTAGGATGTCTGAGAAACAGTTGCGATGTATAAGTGATTTTCGCTTCAACACGATGGTTATGTGGTGCTCAATAGCTTTGCTGCCATTGATACAACCTGTTTCACGGAGAGATGGGTGGGAAAACTCCATAAAACAGCACAGTAAATTTACTCAAGATATGTTACTTTCTTCCTTCTAATCAATATCTTACTTTTCTGTCATCCAGATCCTTTTTTTTCAAAACGCTCTTATAAAAAAACTTTATTTGGTCTGAAACGTTTTTCATAGATTCTACGAGGACTGCCTCTCCGGCACGTGTCAAAAAAATTGCCACGTGTCAGCCCGTTTTGAAATGTTTCCTCGAAATCATTTCCGGTGAGGTAAAAAGCATTCGTGGACCACCTAAGCTTAAGTGTTTTTGAGCAAATATCTAGAATATAGCAAATATATAAAATAGCAGAGCATATTAATTGCTTTCATGTGTGATTCAAAACTTTCTTTCTCTTCAAATTTTCCGCGCAAGTTGGGTCTCAACATTCGTGTTCTGTACATCGATATGTTCTTTTTTTTTCTACAATAAAAATTTATGTCCACCTGAACTTGAACTGGACTTGAGTGACGGTGTCATCTTGGATATGGATCATTTTTTCGAGCATCCAAGATTAGTTTTACAGATGATGCTGCATCGGACAGAAAAGAAAAAAGTGAGCAAATTCCACATTTCTAACTTTTCAAAGAACATCGAGGGATGTAACTAATATTAAGCAGGGCAATGTTGCATGCTTATCCTCATGTTCTCACAAACGTCTATGTTAGCTTGTCTCTTTCAAGTCAATCATTCGCACTCAACCGGTAACGATGTCAGGACGGCTAGCGGAATCGAGAAGACCGCTCCGGAAGCTGGGAGCGTGAATTCACAGTGGGGAGGACCCCGCCCACTTGCTGATTTCCCTCCTGTGTTAGAGCCGTTTTTCGTCGTTTTCGCGCTCTCTAATGTGCATTTTCGGATTTAGCGTATCGAATAGGCCTGGGTAAGCACAAAATCTCGAAATCGAGTTTTTGCCCGGACACTGCCTTTAAAGGCAGTAGCTCGGCAAAACTCAACAACTCAAAATTTTAACGCGGTAGACTCCTTTTTGCCCAAGTATGAAAACAGTGTAATCCCGGTTGCACAGCATGCCTTCCTTGCCGAGAAAATTGCTCTCAAACTTACACGAGCAGGCCATTCTTACACGCATCTGGACGAGTTGGCAATTTCCTTCTCACCATTGGAGGCTGCCTGCCGCAATGCTATAACCATTGGGTCCTGCAACGATTCGGCGTCATCAGCTTTGCAGCACTCGTCTAATTCCAAAGGAAAGGGCATTGAAAAACGCTCGTTTTCGGCGCTTTCAAGCTCTCAAAAGTGGATTTTTGGATTCAGCGTATTGAATAACCCCGAGTAAGCGAAAGTTGAGATTTGCCGAGCCACTGCCTTTAATCCACTTCATCCACTTCATCTTTACTTCATTTACTTCGCAATTGGTCAAATCAAGAGGTTTAATTGGGCATCCGCTTCGCTGTTGGTGAGGTGAGTTCATAATCCTCTTTGTTATTGGTCATACTGCTTTGATCAGTAGCGAAGTGGATGAATTGGGTCAAGCAGATCAAGTGAATTGTGCCGCCTGTCATGTGTGCAAAGAATGTACTGAATGTTACGGAGTCATGAGTTAGGTACCAAGTCCTAGGACTGGCTTAGCTTATTTGAAAAAACTCACAACAACACCTTTCACATCTTTTTAGAATTCAAAACGGCAGATTTTTCATCAATGCCGTTGTTCCCTCCGCATCCCCATAATGATGTAAAAGCGATAGGTAGTTAGCTACAGCAATACTCATAACCAGAGTTGAGCGAGAGGTCAGTTGCTCCCGTTGATACTCCCTCACTCCCCTGAAAGCGTTCAGACAACCCCTTTTTCCTCCTATTCACCTCCAGAATTTCAGAGTGTGACATTCTGTAAGACATCACCCTGAGTTAAGGCTTTCTCTGACTCTATGTTCGATCCTGCTCATAGCCTCGCATAACTGTAGAGACAAGCATTATTGTAATCATTCATTCGAACATTGTTAGGGACATTACAAGGATAAAGTGAGTCTCTATACCTTAGCTCTACAGGGCTCAGCAGAGCGCCGTACGCCGGATGTCGTTTTGTGAGGAGAAAGCAAAGGAGCCAGTGAAGGTCGAAGGGTGATTCCTAGGTTTTTGACAAAACATCAGCGAGCACAACTCTAAATCTTTGTGCTAATAGCTCAGTAAGTTTTAGCGTTTCACCAGTAACAGGTATTTTAACTTCGAAAAAACAACGTTAGTGTATAATCTGTACGCGCACGACTTAAAAAAACGATGTTGATGCACAAAAAAATAAAAGTCTGTTTGTACAATCCTCACAGGCAGTGGGCCCTACAGTTGAATATGTGGGGACCATGCAATTTCAATTTTGGTGAGACACAGCCTCTAAGCAATGTTGAGCCACCTAAGTTGGTGCATACCTTAGCAACGACGTTCAGAGAAAAAACCAAAAATTATATGAAAAAATTATGCGAATGAAAGTAGTTGCTAGTGTTTTTCTATTTTAGGTTGCTACCGCGCAGCCTAGGAGTATTCTTCTTAGGTTGCGCGGGACCAAACAAAACCACAGTCTCCTCTTTCTTACATGATTCGAATATCTATACATAACTTTATTCTCTAGTTCAAGCTCCACCTTCGAGTACTCGCCTTATTCCAGATTTCGCCCCCTGGTTAGCTACTGATCTTGATGGTATAGAAACCGCTTTTTTCCCCGTTTTATCTCTGATTTTCCTTACAAGGGAATGGTCAGAAGTCGAAGTGGCCAAACCAAACAAGCTGTATACCATTCGATGCAGTATTAAACGCTGACTTCGAATCTGTCTTTCTTATCTGCTTCCCGCTTCTGTGGACGAAGCTACAAGCCATTAAAGACCATTATTTTGCTAAGAAATTACGCGTGAAATTGAAAATTTAGCCGTGCAGAGCCACGTTCGCCTTAATGCTGGGCCAAAACATGCGGCTAGCGTACTTCAAATTTTTGAAGAAAGAGGCTGAGCTAAAAATGCAACAGTGTGCTCAATTTCGCTGTTTTTATATGTAATTTTTTCACAATAAAACCGCTTGTAGCTTCGTCCACAGAAGCGGGAAGCAGATAAGAAAGACAGATTCGAAGTCAGCGTTTTATACTGCATCGAATGGTATACAGCTTATTTGGTTTGGCCACTTCGACTTCTGACCATTCCCTTGTTAGCTTCTCGTCACTTTCACCACTCATTATTCGCTGCACACATTAGCCGTATCTCAACAAGAAACGGAAAAGCAGATTCGTAATCTTCTGAGCTGGCAAGGGGGATTTCGTTTTCAAAAATCTCGGAGGGCCGTGTGCCTTGCCCCATGCCCGCAGGCAGTGAAAAGAGAATCAGGTTTCGTAACCACTCAGACAATCGCCGGGGTCAGGCGGTCCGCAAACTCGCGTTTTTCCGCAGGCGCTCAGCAGAATTTTGGGGCGTGGCCAAACCTTCAGCGGGCGGCACTCCCTTTACTGGCTAATGTTCTGCCAGCGGGCAGCAACACAGAATTTTCTGCAGGCGCTCGTCAGATAATCTCTTTCTGCAAACGCTGGCCGAACTTTCAGCAGGCGCTCGGACTCTTTTTACGCAGTTTCGGGCATACGTCGAGCACAGGTAAGACTCTATGTGGCAGGGGTGTCACCGCTGGTTTAGTTACTCAAGTTTAAGGTACTTTCTCTCAGCGGAAAGTACCTGCTCAGATAATCGCCGGGGGCAGGCGGTCCGCAAACTCGCGCTTTTCTGCAGGCGGTCAGCAGAATTTTGGGGCGTGGCCAAACCTTCAGCGGGCGGTACTTCCGCGTTCTGCCAGCGGGCAGCAATACAGAATTTTCTGCGAGCGCTCGTCAAATAATATCTTCCAGCGAACGCTGGCCAAACTTTCAGCAAGCGCTCGGACTCTTTTTAGGTATTTTCGGGTGTACGTCGAGAGCAGGTAAGACTCTATGTGGCAGAGGTGTCACCGTTGGTTTAATTACTCAAGTTTGAGGTACTTTCTCTCAGCGGAAAGTACCTGGGGGTTGCGCGGTCCTCCACAAAGGAACGTGCGGCCCTCGAAATTTTTGCATATTCTCGCGGAAAGTCCGCGAGAATGCGGCCACTGCGCCGCAGCTAATCCATAAAGAAACCGCGATTGTTCTTCAAGCATTTTCTTTAATTTTGCCAACTTTCTTCCAAATTTCTGCAAGCGGGCCGCAAAAAATCAACGAACTATTTTTCCGGTGCGCGCTTGCTCAAAATTTGCATGGCCGCCTGCCCCCGGCGGTTATCTGAGTGGGGGCTGCGCGGTCCTCCACAAAGGACCGTGCGGCCCTCAAAAATTTTGCATATTCTCGCGGAAAGTCCGCGAGAATGCGGCCACTGCGCCGCAGCTAATCTATAAGAAAACCGCGATTGTTCTTCAAGCATCCGTCTAGAATTTCGCTAAAATGCTTCCAAATATCTAAGCGGACCGCAAGAAATCAAAGAACTATTTTTCCGGTGCCCGCCCGCCCATAAATCGCTCGCCGCCTGCCCCCGGCGATTATCTGAGCAAAGGCTCGTCGCTTCTTCTCCAGGGACGACCTCGGAAGGCAACATTCCCTTCACGCTTTCGCACTTAAGTCGCAAATATCTCGAACATTCCTGCCTCTATTCCTCTCCGGACAATCGTCTAGTTTCTTCCGGCAACAATTAGACAGTTCAGCACATGAATGACGAATTGCAGATTGAACGCTCTATTTCTCATTTGCTAGGCGCATTTAGGTTACGAATATGTATTGAAAAATTTGCACCTACAGAAGACAAACTTGGAATCATCTTTCGGCACCTTAATTGGCCAAGTATACTGAAACTAATTTTCTTATGAGAACGACGCTTCCGAATGGGTATATCATTTAACAGGAACATACTCAATCCGAAAATTGAGGCATCTTTACAAGAAATTACTTTCTTAGATGTTATGTTTTCTATTTTCTCTCCTGCACATGTCTAGAAAAAAAATTGGTTCACAGATTCTTTATCTGTAAACTTGTCAGCAGAAGTACGATTAATCCTAGAGAAAGAGCTTTGCAGACTGATGAAACATTTCACTAGCGTTATACGCTGCTATGTTTATCTACCACTCAGACAATCGCCAGGCCAGGCGGTCCGCAAACTCGCGCTTTTCTGCAAGCGGTTGGCAAAATTTTGGGGCGTGGGCAAAATTTCAGCGAGCGGTACTTCCGTGTTCAGCCACTCAGACAATCGCCGGGGGCAGGCGGGCACCGGAAAAATAGATTGCTGATCTCTCGCACCCCGCTCGCGGATTTTTGGGAAAGCAATCAGGACTTTTCGGAAGACCGCTTGCTGAGTTCTCGATTCCTCAGAGATTCAGCAATATATCTGCGAAAGATAAGAGCGAAAAAAATTCAACAGGCGGTCTCTCAAAAATCCGCTGACTCAGCAAGCGGTCTCCGAAAAGTCCTGATTGCTCTCCTAAAAATCCGCGAGCGGGGTGCGAGAAATCAGCAATCTATTTTTTCGGTGCCCGCCTGCCCCCCGCGATTGTCTGAGCAGAGGGTAGCAATGCAAAATTTTCTGCAAGCGCTCGTCGAATAATCTCTTTCAGCAAGCGGTGGCCAAAATTTAAGCATGCGCTCGGACTCTTCCTACGCAGTTTCCGGCGTGCGCTTAGCAAAGGTAACACTCTACATAACAGAGTTGTTATTGATGATTTAATTAATCGAGTTTGGGATACTTTCTCCCAGCGGGAGGTACCCTGGGCAGTGCGGTCCTCCACAAAGGACCGTGCGGCGCCCAACAATTTTGCATATTCTCGCGAAAAGTCTGCGAGAATGCGGCCACTGTGCCGCACTAATCTATGAAAAAGCCGCAATTGTTCGAGCATTCGTCTAAAATTTTGCTAACATTCTTTCAAATGTCCGCAAGCGTACCGCAAGTAATCAGTGAATCAATTTTCCGGTGCCCGCCTGCCCATATCGCATGACCGCCTACCCCCGGCGATTATCTAAGCACCAGCGCATCACCTCCGCTTCGCGGAGGTTTGCACTGGCACTCCTATCCGTATGCCTTTCTCATGGTCGCATAATGATGAGTTTGAAACTTACCACGCGATGCTGAACATCACAATTGAATCGTAAACAACTGCTCATTCTTAAAGCATCTCCACGTAATATCGGTAATTTTGAGAAAGAAATCTTTTTCGCAAAGGAAAACCTGCGAATTTGAATGAATTATCGAATTTTTTTTGGCTTGGTAGTCGTCATAAGGATAGTAGTCACTTTGGGCTACATTTCCGTGCAAAAATCTTTTCAAATTTGAAGTTACAGCCTTGCCAAATCGACTATCTACGCGATCACCACTTTTGGCGCTGTTTTCGCAGAAAAGCAAACTTTTTGAGCCCTTTTTGGGTTAGAATTCATGAGGCGCAGATTCACTTGTCAGGCAAATCATGGCTTTGCAAAAAATTCAAATCTGGACTCAGTTTTGCCTGCTTAGAGCCGTGTGGATCCGCTTGACGCACAATTTTTGTAACATCAACGCAACGGATCCGTACGAAATTTTGCATGATGGGCCTAGATGCTGGCAAGATGCTATCACCAAAACTTCAGCTCAAGACATTTGCTGGAACTCGCTGTATGAATTTCGTGACAGACAGACGTACAGACAGACACACAGACAAACAGACGTAAACAACCCTTAGCCCGTTATTATTAAGTCATGACCAGTGCGTCACCTCTGCTTCGCAGAGGTTCGCACTGGCTCTACTATCCATGCCTTCTTCATGATCGCATAATAATGACTTTGAAACTCACCGCGCGATGCTGAACATCACGAATGAACTGTAAACAACCATTCATTTTTAGAGCTTTTCCATGTGGGATCGGTAATTTTGGGAGAAAAAATTTTCCTGCAGAAAAACAAATGCGATTTTGAATGGGTTACTGAATTTATTTTAACTTTATAGTCGCCATAAGGATAAAGACCACCCTGGGCTACATATCTATTCAAAAACCCTCTCATTTTTTATAGTAAAAACTTGGCAAATCGACAACTTGCTCAGTTACATCCATTTGGCGCCAATTTCGTGTAAAAATAGACTTTTTCCTTACTTTTTGAGCTGTAGTCAATGTTTTTTGGATTCACTTGCTAAATAAATTCAAGACTTTGCAAAAAGTCCAAATACCGACCCAATTTGGCAGGCCAAAAGTTGTGTGGATCCGTTTGACGCACAGTTTTCGATGGTTCCACTTATTGGATCGGCTTGTGGTTTTGCACAGTTTATCTGCATGCTGACTGGGTGCTATGACCAAAATTCTATATCAAGGCGCTGGCTGCAACTCACTCTGTGAATTTCGTGACAGACAGACATACACACACAGACAGACAGACGCTTAGCGCTTTATTATAAGTCACCAGTGCGTCACCTCTGCTTCGCAGAGGTTCGCACTGGCTCTACTATCCGTGCCTTCTTCGTGATCGCATAATAATGACTTTGAAACTCACCGCGCTATGCTGAACATCACGAATGAATTGTAAACAACCATTCATTTTTAGTGCTTTTCCATGTAAGATTGGTAATTTCAGGAGAAAAAATTTTCCCGCAGAAAAACAAATGCGATTCTGAATGGGTTACTGAATTTATTTTGGCTTTATATTCGCCATAAGGATAAACACCACTTTGGGCTACATATCTATTCAAAAATCCTCTCAATTTTTATAGAAAATTCTTGGCAAATCGACAATTTGCTCACTTACATCTTTTTGGCGCCAATTTTGTGTAAAGATTGACTTTCTGCTTACTTTTTGAGCTGAAGTCAATGTTTTTCGGATTTACTTGCTGAACAAATCCACGACTTTGCAAAAAGCCCAACTACCGACAGATTTTGGCGGACCAAAAGTCGCGCGGACCCGTTTGGCGCTCAGTTTTCACAGGTTCCACTAATCGGATCGGCTTGTGCTTTTGCACAGTTTACCTACATGCTGATAGGGTGTTATGACCAAAATTTTAGCTCAGGATCTTTGATGGAAGTCGCTCTACGAATTTCGTGACAGACAGACGTACACACAGACAGACAGACAAACAGACGTAAACACCCTTAGCCCGTTATTATTAAGTCATAGATGACCTAACCGCGCATCCACTATTACCTCCAAAAACGGTTTTATCGTGGGAATGTCTCTTCGTTCGGAGTGTCTCAAATACCTCCTCTCCTTGTACTATTAGCGAAGTCCTCATTTTAGGAAGTAGGTGCCCGTGTGGAGGAATAGCAAAAAAAATCGAATAACAGAGTAGAAAGACTAAAAGTGTGCGGGTGCACTCGATTACTGCGCGGGTATGCCTATTACACATTCACGACGAGGTCAATGTATCGATTTCTGCCGTTTTGGACATACGACCCATCGCTACCAACTTTCTCATGTTTTTATTTCAATCTCCGATGGGGTCTTATGTCCGAAAGGTAGTCTTGTAATCAGGGCTCTACCTAAAAGTCTCTAAGCATGTGCCGGAATCCCATGTAGTTCCATTATGAACTTGCATTGCTTAGAAATAGAACCATCGGTGAGTCGTTGTCCAAAACCGGTGCACGAACGACCCATCGGTGGGTCGTATACAGGGGTCGGCATTGCTTTATCAATTCCTCGAAAACAAAGTCGCCGTAGACTTCGCCACAAAAATACGACATCAACTCTGAAACGAATAACGAAGAATAATGGAACAAGACATAGCAGCACTGAACAGACGGAAAAGAACTAAAGATATTTGTATCTCCAAATTGGCGGCATGCTGTGTCCGACGCGCACCTTTGCGCCCTTGGAGCAGGCTTGTCGCCGTCGTACAAAATATCTGGAGGGCGAGGAAGATGGCGTTTAGGGAGTTTCAAAAACTCAGTCGTAGAGTCTTTGATGTAGAAAAAAGTTGTGTTAAATAGGTAAGAAAGCGATGTGAAGGAAGGAAAATTTTGACCTTTTCTTTTTGCCACGCCTTCACTTCACATAATTTATAATTTTTCGTGCATGGTCCTAACTCCCTATTGCTCATCTAAACACCAATTTTGGTGTCATTTCATTTCCCCTTCGCGGTTAGCAACTCTTTTGTTTATTTCAGGGCAGGTTTGCATTCGCGCGCTCAACCGCCGAACCTGTTGAAACTGAAAATTTTTTGGTTTTCGTAGGATTAGGATCGATAAGGCAGGAATGACAATATGCGTTTTCTATGGAAGCTAAAAGGGTGACATAAAGGGAGAAGGCGGATGTATGTGGGGGGGGGGGTTTCGAACCATATCCCTCTTGCTTTTAATTTCAAAACGATATCCAGCTTGTCCCGTAAGCCACTTGTGCTGAGCTCTGGTCGTCTAGTCGTGAATATCTATAAATAGGTCAGCACTATTAACTGCATTTGCTCGTTGTTGACAGCGGATGGTTGCCGCGTTTATTGACTGAGGCATGCTCAGGCTATGATGTTGACTATTGAAAAAAATGCTGTTTCTATCAAAGAAGTCGTCATCAAGAAGTGGATAGGTGAAAGGTAGTAGCTCTGCTAAACCGCTGCTGAAGTTTGCGTTCAGAAACTACACGTTAGTTCAGAAACTACACTTTAAACCTCATTCTTATGCCATCGACTTCTTTATTCAGGTGAGCTTCTTCCCAGACATATGTCTGTGTTCCGCTCGAATCAGTTCTTCTTTGGTTTATCGATACCGGAACCTGAACAACAGGAACCACTTCCGTTGCGTTTACCAAACGCCACAAGTGTTCAGCTTGACTTCTTATATGTGAGTGTACTTGCGCGATTGCCAATCTCTCACAAGTTGATCTTTTCAGAAATGTTTTGAAATGAGCCCTGATCGACGATGGAGTGCGGCAGAGCTACTACAGCACAGCTACTTTGCCGGTTGGCAGCTACGTTTGCGGCAGGAAGAAATTACTCCACCCATGAACAAGAAGGCAAGTGTTTATATCCATGTCTTATCAACCTGCTTTCCTTTCAGCAGACCACTTCTAATTATCTGCCATATTTAAATGCTGCAACAACTTTGAAACAGCAAAATTCTCAAATGACGAATAACAACCGAAGCTACTTACCTACGATATAACAATTTTGGCTTTGTAAACCCCTGGTGTTTAATAAATACTTTACATTTCCCTTTGTTGCTCAGAAACTAACCTTTGATATTGGCTGTGAATTTTATATCGAGTCATTTGTCTCATCTATGACAATAGCGTGCGCGCACGTGTAATCTCTGCGTCGGAGCTTCATGAAGTGTTTGTCTAGCTGCATTCCCTCCGAAGTGTCAATGCATGCATGCTTTTAGAATCTAAGCGTCTTTTATGCTATGACAAAGGAAGTTCGCCTGGTCGAAGTGGCGATTCGGAAGGTGATGTATACCCATGCAGTGGACGTTCCAGAAATTGAAAAGAAAAGAAAAGCCGCCCCCCCCCCCCCCTCGAGAACGGGTCGCGATGAAAGTTACTTATTGGGTTATAAAAATGAGCAAGTGACTTGTTAATACTTGTAGATAATTAAGATAATTCTATGGATAGATCTTTCAACGCTGATATCCTTCACATCTGCGCTGCGCTCTTGTGAAAAAGTTATGAGCTTTTTTATTCCAAATTATCGTCCATTTTTAGTCGCAAAATCACGATAGTTTTCACATAAAAATATGCAGGCTCAGGCCGAGCACCTAATTAGCATTGTCGGTCTAATCTATCATCTGAACGTTTTCGAGTGTTGTCCATCCATGCTGTTATGCACAGGTCGTCATTTTCCTTTCAGACCACACTTCCATTGAAAACACAAAAAAGCCCATAACTTCCCACAGGAAACGCTTCGCATATAGAGAGCCTACATTCGAGGTTAGCGTTTTGAGCTCTATCGGTTGGCATACATCAACCTCCGAATCGCCACTTCGACCAAGAATTCCTTTGTGAGACCTGAGGCATACCCTTGCGCAACCAGTCGCTGCGCAGTTTTCGTGTCGGGTATAAATCCTAAAACATCGGATATATCGCGAACAATTGACACTGCTACGACAGCTCATGATTCTTTTGATAAGTGACATGTGCACTTTTCGTAGGGAAGACTTGAAACGCAGGCATCGGTTTACAAAAAATGCGCTTGTGCACTAAAATAAGCCGCGGTGGATTAATAGCCATTTGGCAAATTGCTGGCGATAGCGCTTTGATGAAATCGAGCGAGGTATGACCGAGGCCTCATGGTTGTTTCATGCTGACCGCGCTGATCGCACCTAATCGCATCAACGGCACTGACCGCGTTGACCGCACTAACTGGAACGCCCATAAAAGGGCTCGGGACTGGGAGGAGTTGCAGGTGCGTTCCATCGCAATTTCGATTAGAGCACCTCTTTTCAATTGGGGCGCACTATCTCTAAATATTTGTGCATCTGACAAGGAGTGTGTGGCGACTCGGTGGGCTCGTGGCACCTAGATGTAACCCGAGACCTAATGCTCGCCCGATAATAAACGACGTACCTAGCCTACTGCGCAATAACGCGCGACCGAACAGAACATAGGGTTAATTAAGTGGTTTATCCTTATAGCACTAAACTACAGTTAAATAGATGAAGAAGAATACTACACTAAAGCAAAACAGTTTACTACTACTACAACGTTAAACTCGGGACGAGGGCCCGTCCCATGCTACCGATGCGCGTCTATGAACAAACTCAAAAATACATGTGGCTCGCGAGGGCTTGCGCAACAAATCCACCGCGCAACGCCAAGGTCTTAGACGACGGCACGTCCCCTCCAGCTCCTGTAAATGACTTCCAAATTGACATGCAATTCGGTCGTACAACGCCGCGTTGGAATGCGCTAACAAAAAGGGATCCGTTTTTCAATCCAAGAATCTCCGGCTCAACTGTTCTTACAAAAAGAAGGACAGGAGCATGGCGGCTGAAATGATATTCGAACGAGAAATGAAATCAATCAATAAGAATGAAGACGAACAAAGGCACCCAACTGAGGCGCCGCCGCCTTATATAGCCGCCTGGCTGGCAACGAGCCAATTGAGGAGAGGTCCGGAAGCGATCGCGGCAACACGCGTCTCGGCTGCCGAAATCGTCGCCGGATAGCGCGGTAACCGATGCCCCCGGCCTCCGTACCTCGGGGAGCGCCTTGCATCGCGAGACGCGACAGAGTGTCACCGGTGATGAAAGGTTGCTGATGTGTGACTGTTGCACGGCTGCTAGTACGAGTCAAGAGATTGACTGAGGAAGAGATGGGCACATGTTATCCGGTAAAGTAGAGAAAGTGTTGAAGTATGTAACGCAACTAGTTACACCAGTGTGATTAGTCGCTGTTACGATTGCTTCCTCTTTCAACATCATCCTCCAACACTTCACAGTGACGCCATTTCTATATATGGCTATGGGTACACGTACATACTTTACATCTCTATAAAATTCGTCTGTAAAATGTTATGTTGAAGAGGTAATGCTTCTTTTGGTATGATCGATTGTCCCACGCGCAGTTTTGGACTTCCAATTTGAACTCTATAAAAGTAAGTGATTGTTTGATTTGTTGATCATTTGATCAACATGTTTGATCATTTGATTGTTCGTTTCCACATTTATTATGATCAAGCTGACATTGGATATGTCCTACATTTGTTCGAAGAATTGCTTTAGTGGAATTCTTATGTATGACTGCTTTGTTTGTGGAGCTACATGTTACAGCTAGCAACGTTCGCCAAAGTTGGCTCAGAGTTCACATATAACTTGAAGAAGGTCATTTGTCCAATCTTCAATTCGAAGAGGTAGCTGCACAATGATTTGACGCTTGAACAGGCGTTAGTTTCAATGCAATTTACAAAGAAGGGGTTACCTAGTATCCTCTTCGACGAAAATATGTTACTGTACTCAATTCCAGGCTGGTACGCACGACGCAGCCAGGGAAAATTGCTATAGTCTCAGCACTCAAAGAAAGCAAGCAATGTTATCAAAGTGAATCAGAATGATTTTGTGCTTCAAAAGTAGCCAAGAACTCGTTTCTGTTCACAATTTCTGCTCAGAGTGCAACCAGTTTCAACCAAATTTCTTCTATGTTGTGCGATTTCCTTCTTCCACAACTTATCAATTATCACCCTGTATCGTTTGCATTACCTTTGATGTTCATCAGTAAAATTCGTTGATGGTGAGCGAATCACCTAGCTTCATCGAGAAAGGCAATCGAGAGAACAGCATCTACGATCTCTACCAGATGCTAATATTACATACCAGTGCGTCACCTCTGCTTCGCAGAGGCTCGCACTGGTTCTACTATCTAGGCCCTACTCATTCTCGCATAATGATGGCATTGAAACTCACCGAGCAATGCCTACTATCATGAACAAAATGTAAACAACTACTCATTCCGAAAGCTTTTTCATGTGAAATCGGTGATTTCGCGTGGATGAAATTTTTTTGCAGGAGAACAAAGCAAAATTTTGCACGTTTTTGATTTTCCCGCAGTCTTGACAGTCGCTATAAGAACAGTAGTCACCATAAGCTACATTTAGGTGCAAAAATCTCATCAAATGCTTTGGTAAAAGCTTGGCAAAATGACCATTTACGCAACCAATATTTTTTGGCGCCGTTTTTGTAAAGTAGTGGACTTTTGATCAATTTTTTGGGCCTAAGTTCATGGTTTGCACATTTACTTGCCATAAACATCCACGAGCCTGCAAAAAGTAATACTACGGACCCAAATTTGCTGGCCAGAAGCCATGTGGATCCATTTGACGCGCAATTTTCAATGGATCCACTCAACGGATCCGCTTATGCTTTTGTATAGTGAGCTTTCATGCTAGTAACGTGCGTTATGCAAAATTTGGGTTCAGGACGTTGGCTAGAACACGCTCTACGAATTTCGTGACAGACATAGATTCAGACAGACAGACAGACAAACGTAAACAACCCTTAGCCCGTTATTATAAGTTATGATAGACATCTGCGAACCCATTTTCGTGCAAATAACCAGAAAAAGAAACTGTACAATCATAACAACCATTTAACCCGATGCGCATGAGCATTCATGTGATCACAGATTACATTGTTCGGCAACTTCCTCTCTATCACCGCGAAACAGCAATAACATCTCATTTTCAGTCAGTCTTCTGACTTTAGTGAGAGTTATGCATTGCAATAATACATCAACATCCTTTCATCACTGTTGATATATCATAACTTAAACTTATAATAACGGGCTAAGGGTTGTTTACGTTTGTGTGTGTGTCTGAATCTCTGTCTGTCACGAAATTCGTAGAGCGAGTTCCAGCAAAGGTCTTGCGCTAGAATTTTGGTAGTAGCACCCTATCAGCATGTAGGTAAAATGTGCAAAAGCACAAGCCGATCCGATAGGCTGGGTTCATACTGATTCCCATGTTCTGGAACTGTTCCCGCACAGTTCTCGCACTGTGCTGGAACTGTGCGGGAACAGTTCCAGAACATGGGAATCAGTATGAACCCAGCCATAATTGGAACCTGTGAAATTGTGCGCCAAACGGATCCACGCGACATTTCGCGCGCCAAAGTGGGCCTGTAATTGGACTTTTTCCAAAGTCATGGTTTCGTTTAGCAAGCAAATCCGCAAACCATGGACTCCAGCCCGAAAAGTGAGCAAAAAGTTCACTTCCATGCAAGATCGGAGCCAAAAAAGAGTAATTGCGTAGATGATCGATTTGTCAAAGTTTTACTTGGGAATGTGAGAAAATTTTTGCTCAGTGATGTCACTCAGGGTTGTCGTCATCTTTATGGCGACTATCAAGCCATTATAACCCCAGTAACTGATTCAGAATCGCATTTAATCTCTTGGAGAGTACCTTCTTTCCCTCAAAGACACCAATCTTACATGAAAAAACTTTAGGAATGAGTAGTTGTTTACACTTCATTCGTGATGATCGGCATCGCGAGGTAAGTTTCAAAGCCATCATTTTGGGACAACGAGGAAGGCATGTGGATAGTAGAGCCAGTGCGAAGCAGAGGCGACGCACTGGCTCTACTGGGTCTGCGCACTGGCTCTGACGCATGCACGCACGCACAATTCACAGAACGAGCTACAACCAAGGTCAAGCCGATTTTTTGCACAGCATACGCTCTTAGCATGTAGGTTCACTATGTGCATGGACGAGCGGAACCAATGCACCGTTCCTTTGAAATTCGCACGTGAAGCGGGTCCACATAGCTTCTAATGAAGAAAATTGAAGGAAAATTTCCACGATTTTGGTGGTCAGTGATTGGTTCTGTTGAAGACCCTATTGAGCATGAGCATAGGAATAAAATTGTTCGAAAATCTCAATTCTCTATGAAAGAGACGCCAAAAAAGATAGCTCAGCTTTCTTTCATATTTTCTAAGGAAACTCATGTAAAACCGAGGAGATTTTTGCTCAGAAATGTGGTATGTGGTAGCTGCCGCCTTCATGTTAATCATTACAACCTCAGTAAGTTATTGAAAATCAAATTTATTTCTTAAAAAAAGTTCTTTTCTACAAAGTTACCGCTCTAATGTGGTAGAACCTTTGCAATGGATAGTTGTTTACATTTCATTGGTGATGATCAGCATTATTCGGGGAGTCTTAGTTATAATAACTGTTAGAAAAAGAGAGGGCACTGAGAGACGCTGAGACGGAGACACCAAACCCTTGATTTTACGCGGCAGAGCTCACTATTCAGGAAAGCGCCTAGAATCGTTAGAAGTTTCTGCTTGATAAAGTGTGGAGTTTTCTGAATTCTGTTAAACATATCACAATCCTCTTTTTAAAGGAAGCCCTTAGCCAAATGCTGCAAAAACGCTGCATACTTGAGCTCAGGACGTGCTTGAAAACTATTGCGGTGAGGAGAGCGGCGTCCTCAATGATAAAAAGCGCAGCGACGTTTCGCATTACTAATTTTAACAATAATATTGAGCCCACAACCCCACACACACACACAACAGCCCCTTTATACGGGGAGCACACGGGTCTCAGAGCTCAACAGTACTTTGGGCGGACACCAAATACGTAAAGTAAATTATTTGTGTTAGGTCTGGAGCGAGTTTTCCTCTTTCGCGTGTGCCTTCGCAAGTGGCCATTGACTTGATTTGGATGTTTTAGTTGTAGAACCAACCCTAAATGCTCATTCTGGTCAAACAACCCGCAAGCCTATCTTTTACTAGGTATATTCGATGATTTTACTGAAATAGTCTCATTCTAATACAGTCTATTAAAGCGGTCAGTTCTTTTTGATGGCAGCATATCGGCAAGATCGCCACAGCAGGCTTTGTCCCATCATGGCCTTCCTGGATTGAGTCCAGGACTGTGCTTAGAATTTAGTGAATTTGGTTTTTATATCCCTTCCGGCTTTGAAGAATGCTGAAGGGGTTGAAGAGTGCCGCCAAAAATTGCTACTAGCTGCAGGGAGCCATTTGGCCCACTGCAAGACCACAAGAGGCTAATTCGCTCAATCGGCAACCTTCTCACTTGGCGGGAATCTCTCCCCAGCTCCTTCAGCAATGTCCAAAACTGGATAATGTGAAGGAACCACGCGACAAAAGACAAGACAAGACATTCTTGGATCAGCGCATTTTGAAGGCTTAGGAATAATCAAAATCGCGCATTAGCAATTTTGCCGAGGCGCTGCCTTTAACCAAGTGAAGCTCCACGCAATTAAGTCAATGTGTTCTACTGTTAGCATAAAATTCTCTTAAACTTTCTCATCATCGCCAGAGTACAGTACTAATAGCCAATTGCGTTTAATGTTCCGTTACATCTGCTACCGTCGTTACCGTAGGAAATGTCTTTAATTAACATATCAGTATTCAACAAAAGACGGCATACATCCCGTTCGTTCGTTGACTAACAATAAGACCAATTCATGTAAAAACCACTAATCGGGACTTTATTGCTGCAAGGACAACTGACTCACATATGTAAGAGTGGTAAGGTGGCAACATATCAAAACGGTTGTGGACGTAATAGAGTGACGTGGGTAGCCACTGTATACGTTTAGCTAAGCCTCAAACCATCTTCTGTATAGATGTTTTATCAAACGGTAATCAATGTTAGAGTTAGATGGAAGAATTGCTAGGATTTTCTTTACTTTTTTTTCACTTTTAGTAGGTGAATGAGAATGTTAGAGAAATTTGGATGTTTTTCTGACAACCAGCTCAAATTTTTATTGAGATCTGGATTGTATTTACATTCTTAGGTAACTGTTATCATTCAGAGCATACAAGATACTGAAATGGAATCATCTAATGAGCAACCGATATTGCGTAGGCGTGGACGTCCGCGCATTTATGCATCAGATGCAGAACGTCAAAGAAACCACCGTTTTGTTGAAAGCGAAGAACAGCGGGCACTGCGGTTAAACGCAGATGCAGCACGACATCAGCTGGAGCGCCAAAATGAGGACCCTGAGCAGAGTTCTATCAGACGGGCGCAAGATTCGCAGCGTCATCGCGAGTACTTCGGCACTGAAGATGTGCAGCGAAGAGCCAACCGTCTGATGGAGCTTACTCAGCGTAATCATAGACGTCGAGAAAGTGAGAGCTCAGCTGAAGGGTCTGAACGCCGTCTCGCTGACATGCAACGACAGCAAAGACGTCGTGCAAGAGAAAACGTTGAAGAGCGTGCACAGCGACTTTCTGAGAATATGGAACGTCAGCGACGAAATCGTGAAGTGGAAAACGATGAAAGTCAATCTGCGCGTCTCCTGCAAAACGCAGCACGACAGCAAAGACGAAGGCAAGCTGAAAGTACTGAAGATCGTGCTCAGCGTCTTCTCGAACAAAGACAACGTCAGCAGAGAGTACGGCAAAACGAACGTCAGAACAGAATCACACAAAACCAAAATGTCGGACAGCAAGAGTTGGATGCAGAGATGGATACGCAGAACCATCAACACCATAACAATGCCGAGCGTATGGATATTAGCACCCGACGTAATCGGCGTCGTGATGTTGCCCGTACAACCGGGATAGCGCTCAGAGTTCGCATGACCACCGCGAGCTATTTAGGAGAGCTAAATCGCTGCTGCGTGAATTGTGGTGCGTTGCATTTTGGTTTTGAGGTGAAGCAGCAGCATGCCGATACATTCGGCGATTGCTGTGACTATGGGCATTTTGCCCTTAATTTTTTTGATGACTTTCCTACGGTGATAAAAGAACTCTTTCTCGGGAACTCAACGCTGCTGGAGCCACGGCAACGCCGTAATAATTTTTTCACACACATCAGGAACTTCAATTCAGCATTGGCGATGGCCTCAATGGGCGCTCAAGTAGACGTGATTAGAGGACGAGGGCCGTATTGCTATCGCATACATGGACAAGTGCATCATCATATTGGTCTTCTTCATCCAAATCAAGAAACTGAGCGGCAATACGGCCAAATTTATGTGCTCGACACCGAATTAGCAGCACAACAGCGCCTAGGAATCGCTCAAAATGCGGATTGCGAACCCGAGCTGATGAGGTTTTTGAGCGAGTGGTTTGCGCATAACAATACTTATGCGTTATCTTTCAAAATGATGAGTGAGGTTGAGAAAGCAGAAGAAGAAGCAGCTCGACGTGAGAACAGACCTGTGAATCTGATCAGGATGATTTTTGAAGACAACAGAGAAAGAGGTATCTCTCGAGGTAGATATGCAGTTCCAACGAGCAATGAAGTCGCAATTGTATATGGTGGTAACGACAACGACGTTCCTCCTGCTACCTGCAAACCTTGCCGTACACTTGCGAGAGTCAGACGGAGCTCCTTTGTTGAATATAAGCAACATCGATAAAAGATGTGATCCCCTTACCTATCCTCTGCTGTTTCCAACAGGTAGAGGTGGGTGGGATCCAACACTTACGGACAGGCGTGGAGTACGGATTACACAGATGAAGTATTATTCGTATCTCTTTTCGATACGAAACACGTTCAATCCGATTCTGCATGCAAGGAAGTTATTCCAGCAGTTCGCGGTCGATGCTTACGTCAAGATCGAACAAAATCGATTGAATTATCATAGGACTCATCAGGTTAACCTCAGAGCTGACTCATACAAAGGGCTGCAAGATTATCTGGCGGGAGAGGACAACTACGGACCTCCGGGAAGCCACGTTGTGTTAGCGTCATCTCATATTGGAAGCCCCAGAGCAATGCAACAATCCTACCAAGACGCTATGGCTATTGTTGCCCGCTTTGGGAAACCCACTTACTTTTTGACGATGACCTGCAACCCTCAGTGGCGAGAAATTCAAGACAATCTTTACGAAGGTCAGAATGCCTCGGATAGACCAGATCTCACAGCAAGAGTGTTCAATGGGAAGCTGAGAGAGCTATGTGAAGATCTGTTCAAGAATAAAGTTCTTGGAGAAGTGGAGGCATACGTGTACGTTATTGAATTTCAGAAGAGAGGTTTACCTTACTGTCACATGCTTCTGATCATGAAACATGGTTGGAAAGTCGAATCAGTTGAGGATGTTGATAATGCAGTTTGTGCCGAGATACCGTGTCAAGAAGAGGAGCCCCAAGCGTTTGCGGCCATCACGAACTTCATGATCCATCGAAAATGTGGTGCTCAAGACCCTCAATCACCCTGTATGCGCGATGGAAGATGTTCCAAACATTTTCCAAAACAGCTACGTGAGAGAACGTCTGTGGAAGTAGACGGGTATCCGAAATACAGAAGGCGAAATCGCACGAGAGTCTTGATCAACGGTGTTCCGTACAGCGACGAGTGGGTTGTGCCGACAAATCTGTTCTTGATCACGAAGTACGAATGCCATTTGAATGTTGAGATCTGTGGAACCATTTCGGCAGAAGTACCTCTATCATAACTTATAATAACGGGCTAAGGGTTGTTTACGTTTGTGTGTGTGTGTGTGTGTGTGTGTGTGTGTGTGTGTGTGTGTCTGAATCTCTGTCTGTCACGAAATTCATGGAGCGAGTTCCAATGAATTTCTTGAGCCCAAATTTTGCACAGAGCATGCTACTTACATGAGAGTCCACTGTACAAAAGCACAAACGGATCCGTTGTGTGGATCCCTCAAAAAATGCGCGTCAATGGGACCCACTTGGCTTTTGGTCAGTAAAATTGAGCCTGTAGCGCAACTTTTTGCAAGGTCACAGATTGTTTGACAAGTTAATGCGCAAACGATGGACTTTAGCTCAAAATAATTGAAATAAAGTTTATTAGTTTGCAAAAACGGCGCCAAAAAGATTTGTTTGCGTAAGTGTTCACTTTGCCAAGATTTTACCCGATCATTTGAAAAGATTTTTGCATAGAGATGTAGCCCGCGGTGACATTGTATCTTATGGCAAATGCCAAGCCATGAAAACTCCAAAAACTGATTCAAATCAGCATTTGTTCATTTGGGAGAAGTTTCATTAACGCGAAATTACCGATCTTATATGAAAAAGCTTTTAGAATGAATAGTTGTTTACAAAACATTCGTGATAGTCGGCATAGCGCGGTGAGTTTCATTGTCACTTTTGTGCGGGAATGAGTAAAGCATACAGAAAGTAGGGCCAGTGCGAGCCTCTGCGAAGCAGAGGTGACGCACTGGTAGTGTATAATATGGATATATTTGCCCCAAGCTTTGCTTCTCTGCAAGCGGGATGTTAATGAAGCAAAACTCCTACTCGGAAGAGCATCAACGAATCAGGAAAACCATTTAACAACAGCGAAGTAGTTTTTGACTCTCTGACATAGCGTGTAAGTTAACATTCCAAATTTTCACAAGGATGCAAAGGAAAATACACGTACTCATCGCCATACCTATAAACGGCGTCAGATGTGTCAAACGTGGTGTTTGGAGACAGTGCGCTCCAGTTGAAAAGATGTGCTCTAATCGAAATGGTGATGGAGCGCACCTGCAACTCCCCCTAGTCCCGAGCCCTTTTACGAGCGTTCCACTAAATGCAGCAGTCGCTACAGCTTGAGCGTAATAAAGAATGTGGACCACGAAGACATCCAATATACGCCTGAGAAAATCAGTTGTTGATTTAATTGGTTTTACTTGACTTTGCCTAGCTTGTTCATAATTATATCTTGATTCTATCTGTTTTGATCTTTAGGGTAGATAGTACTTGCTCCAGATTCAAGAAACAGAAGATGGCACAATTATGTGAGCACGCTGAAGTACTACTATAGAACTACTACAATTCTGCGCACTCTAACAGCTTCAACAATTAATGCAAAGAATTCTTCTGGGAAGAAAACAGAATATATCATTCTAGGACTAAAAGACGCGAGCACGCTTTGTGTACGTTTGATCAAAAAGTCAATGAATGAAATTCAACACGTTTTGATCAATTACTATCAGGAATTCGTGAAACAATGTGATCAAACCAGTGTGGATTAACGACAAACATGTTCTTCCACGATTCTAATAGTAAATCAATCAAAACGTGTTAAAACTCATTCATGAACTCGTTAAGGAAATGTACGCAAAGCGTGCTCGCGTATCTTAGTCAGAGAAAGAATGATACATACTCAGGTAAAACATTGAAGACAGCTCTAGATGAAAAAATAACGCGAGCTAGAGCTATCAAAATAGCAGAAATACTGAGCTTGCAAGGATAGACTTCGATCGGAATCATAGAAAACGGGATTATAAACTGGGCGTGTTTTAGCTATTTTTGACGTGGTTTCTGCCACTGTTCTGTTGCAAATTTGACGTTTCTTAACAATGCTTCAGCCTTACATAATCTTCGCCAAAGATACTTTTCTATGATGATTTATGTAAGTGTATAAATTTTCATACTATTGTTGCGCAGGCCCCGCCTATCATTCTGGTATATAGGCGGAGTCTGCCCTCTTTGGAAGGTCATGGCTCATGAGTGATATCACATTATGCAGACAACCGCCATCAAGTCCATTCTAGACCTACTCCGGATTGTTCTGCGTCGTGATTAATCCGTACAAAAGGTTACCGATCTATTCGGAGGCTGTGTGCCAGATGTACCAGGGAAGACGCCGCAATGAAATGCCACCACATCTTTTTGCTGTCTTAGACGAGACCTATAGGAATATGCAGAATGGTGAGAAGGAACGCAAAATATCTTGAGGGCCAGAGCTCATCTATAACTTTCAGATCACGAGAATCAGTCGATGTTGATCACTGGAGAATTGGGTGCAGGAAAGACAGAGAACACGAAAAAAGTCATTGCGTATTTAGCGCTTGTTGGAGCGTCGCAAACGTAAGTGGCAGTAGGTTGAAAATAGCGGTCCCATGAGATTTTTTGTGAGGAGGGGCAGACAGTTCTTTCAATCAATGAGCACGAGAACACCGCTCTTTAAAATTACTGAAATGCTCCGAAAATATATGGCAAGCTGACAATTTGACTTCCTTGGACCTTGGGAAAGGGCTAATTTTCTTTGCAAGTTTCTGAGTTAGCGCTATTGAATGGTGTTTACCTAATCATTGTCCAAAAATTTCGAAAAAGTAGAGCTGACTTTCTTAGATCTATTTATTCTGGTAATTCCACGAATAAAACAAGTGATTTTCTTGATTTTTTCTACACATGTGTACCACTAAACTGTCGCGGTCAGGGGAGGGCCGACAGAGTGGACTTCGCAATTTTTATTGACAGCAGTGTTATCCTTTGAGCACACATCATAATTTCTAATCGCAAAAAATCAGTTTGATTGCAAAAAAAAACCTTACAAGGAAACCGTGTAGAGTCGAAGTGGCCTTTCCAGATGAGACCCATACTGCTTTGAAGAGCATTAATCGGTGATTCCAAATCTGCCTTCCAAGTCTGCCAAGCGCCTCTGGACGCCGAGTTATGACCGTTCTTCGGAACGAAAAATGAACGCAGACTTTAGGTAAAATTGATTGTTACAATCTTTCCAGCGCTCAGATAAAGCAATGCTAAGTATTAGCATCTATATATCTTATATATAAAGCTGAATGTCTGTTTGTCTGTATGTCTGTATGTCTGTCTGTCTGTCTGTACGTATGTTCCGAATAGAAAATTCCATTTCTGAACCGATCCGGACCAAACTTGGCACACATACACTACGGGCCCCGGCGGGTGTCATAGGCTACTTTTCGTCATCGATCGATATCGATTTTATCGATTTTTTGCAAAATTTGAGCTACGGGGCTGGGATTTGGCACAGGGGGGTAATCGAGCATGCTGATTACGAATACAACATTAGTTTTCAAAATCGTGCATTACTTTTATCGATTTTATCGATTTTTTTGCAAAGTTTGAGCTACGGGGCTGGGATTTGGCACAGGGGGGTAATCGAGCATGCTGATTACGAATACAACATTAGTTTTTAAAATCTTGCATTACTTTTATCGATTTTATCGATTTTTTTGCAAAGTTTGAGCTACGGGGCTGGGATTTGGCACAGGGGGGTAATCGAGCATGCTGATTACGAATACAACATTAGTTTTTAAAATCGTGCATTACTTTTATCGATTTTATCGATTTTTTCGCAAAGTTTGAGCTCCGGGGCTGGGATTTGGCACAGGGGGGTAATCGAGCATGCTGATTACGAATACAACATTAGTTTTTGAAATCGTGCATTACTTTTATCGATTTTATCGATTTTTTGCAAAGTTTGAGCTACGGGGCTGGGAGTTAGCACAATGGGGTAACTGAGCATGCTGATTACGAATGTAGTAATTGTTTGCGAGAATATCCAATACTTTATTTGTTTAGAACCTCGGACAAAAAAGGTGTAAGTTGGTACTTGGTTAAGCTGATTTAAATGAGGCAATCTTTATCTCTCACCCTCAATCCTGCATCAAAATATTTTTCCTGTCATCTGAGACCGGATTTCGGTAAGGAGCGAGTGCGCTAATTAAAAAACAGTCTTCCTGAAATAATTGGAATGCTAATGATCACGATCAAACGTACTGAAAGAGTACAGTGATCTCTATAAATTCACAACAATTTTAATTTTTTGGCGAGGTTCAAACAATTCTGAAAAATGTTTTATTTATGAAACACTCTTTTAGATCAGGTTCTAATAGAGCTAGACTAGATTGTTGAAATTTTGCATGCACACATTCTATATGTGGGTCAACATACCATAAATATTTTCGGAAAAAGACAGTTCTTTCAGAATTTTTTAAATTTTTTGGGAGGAAATCATGATGGCGTCTTCGAATGAGAAGGAGAAAAAATATTTGAGTAGCACCGCTGGATTGGCCATCAAAAGTTAGCATATACGTGTTTTTGACGCAAGGTCCCAGGATGTCTCTGAAACGAGATACAAGCATTTTTGATTTTTTTGGAAAAATTCCGGTTTCACCGAGTGTTGATATATCCGTGCGTTTTCACCGAGTGAACCGCGGGTTCCGCCTCGACTGAGGTGGCCGAATGGCTCACCTCGACGGAGGTGTTGAGCCAGTGGTTCAATTTTTGTTACAACCTCGGTTGTCCGACAGCGGCAACCGATGGTTGTCCTCACAACCGAGTGGTTGTACCTCCGAATGGAGGAGAACAACCGAGTGGTTGTACCTCCGAATGGAGGAGAACAACCGAGTGGTTGTACCTCCGAATGGAGGAGAACAACCGAGTGGTTGTACCTCCGAATGGAGGAGAACAACCGAGTGGTTGTACCTCCGAATGGAGGAGAACAACCGAGTGGTTGTACCTCCGAATGGAGGAGAACAACCGAGTGGTTGTACCTCCGAATGGAGGAGAACAACCGAGTGGTTGTACCTCCGAATGGAGGAGAACAACCGAGTGGTTGTACCTCCGAATGGAGGAGAACAACCGAGTGGTTGTACCTCCGAATGGAGGAGAACAACCGAGTGGTTGTACCTCCGAATGGAGGAGAACAACCGAGTGGTTGTACCTCCGAATGGAGGAGAACAACCGAGTGGTTGTACCTCCGAATGGAGGAGAACAACCGAGTGGTTGTACCTCCGAATGGAGGAGAACAACCGAGTGGTTGTACCTCCGAATGGAGGAGAACAACCGAGTGGTTGTACCTCCGAATGGAGGAGAACAACCGAGTGGTTGTACCTCCGAATGGAGGAGAACAACCGAGTGGTTGTACCTCCGAATGGAGGAGAACAACCGAGTGGTTGTACCTCCGAATGGAGGAGAACAACCGAGTGGTTGTACCTCCGAATGGAGGAGAACACCCGAGTGGTTGTACCTCCGAATGGAGGAGAACAACCGAGTGGTTGTACCTCCGAATGGAGGAGAACAACCGAGTGGTTGTACCTCCGAATGGAGGAGAACAACCGAGTGGTTGTACCTCCGAATGGAGGAGAACAACCGAGTGGTTGTACCTCCGAATGGAGGAGAACAACCGAGTGGTTGTACCTCCGAATGGAGGAGAACAACCGAGTGGTTGTACCTCCGAATGGAGGAGAACAACCGAGTGGTTGTACCTCCGAATGGAGGAGAACAACCGAGTGGTTGTACCTCCGAATGGAGGAGAACACCCGAGTGGTTGTACCTCCGAATGGAGGAGAACAACCGAGTGGTTGTACCTCCGAATGGAGGAGAACAACCGAGTGGTTGTACCTCCGAATGGAGGAGAACAACCGAGTGGTTGTACCTCCGAATGGAGGAGAACAACCGAGTGGTTGTCCTCCGAGTGAGGCATCCGATGGCTGTCCTCCGAGTGAGGCATCCGATGGTTGTCCTCTGAGTGAGGCATCCGATGGCTGTCCTCCGAGTGAGGCAACCGTCCGGCACGAGGCAGCCACCGGAAATGACCGGTGCCGCAACGCCTCGCCTTATATACCCCTCCAAGGGGGCGGGGCAAGGGGCGGTCCAAAGTGGGCGGTCCACTTCGTGTGGTTAAGCATAGGCTTCCCATACAAAAACTATCCGCCCCTTCCGAGTTGGTGTGACCAATCAGAGCCGGCCCCGCCCCTTTTCGAGGGGTATATAAGGCGGCCGATCTCGCCATTGTCGGTCACTCACCTCTGCTAGCCGGCGGCCACTGAACCACCGAGAGCTCTGAGTACCAAGCGAGGACCGAAGATCCAAGGACCTGAGGACCTGATAAAGGACCAAGGATCTGAGGACCAAGCGACAAAGCCTAAAGGCTCTTTCTTTCTCGAGTACCGAGAAGCCAACGGCTTTACCTCGAGTACCGAGAAGCCAACAGGCTCCATCTCGAGCACCGAGAAGCCAACAGGCTCCACCTCGAGCATCGAGAAGCCTAAAGGCTTTACCTCGAGTACCGAGAAGCCGACAGGCTCCCATATCTCGGGTACCGAGTAACTTATAGCCTAAAGGCTCTCATCACAGGATGCCGCCGAAGAAGCGTGCATCCATCGGAAGAGTTGATCCCAAGGCCAAAAAGGCCAGGGATCAACGAGAGGCTGAGACCTCGGAGCAGCGCCAGGAACGGCTAGAAGGCAATCGTGCCCGAATAGCCGAGGCGAGAGCAACGCAAACGCCTGAACAGCGTGAAGCAAGTCTCTCGCAAACTCGCCTGCGGCTTGCTGCTCTGAGAGCCTCAGAGTCACAAGAAAGTCGTGATTCTCGACTCGACGATGACCGAGCGAGACACGCCGAAGCCAGATCTCAGGAGACGGCTGAAGAGCGGGGTTCTCGACTCGATGACGACCGAGTCAGACACGCCGAAGCCAGATCTCAGGAGACGGCTGAAGAGCGCGGTTCTCGACTCGATGACGACCGAGTCAGACACGCCGAAGCCAGATCTCAGGAGACGGCTGAAGAGCGCGGTTTTCGACTCGATGACGATCGAGTGAGACACGCCGAAGCCAGATCTCAGGAGACGGCTGAACAGCGCCATTCTCGACTCGAAGATATGCGGTCGAGAAACGCTGAAGCCAGATCACGGGAGACGGCTGAAGAGCGCGGTTCTCGACTCGATGACGATCGAGTCAGACACGCCGAAGCCAGATCTCAGGAGACGGCTGAAGAGCGCGGTTCTCGACTCGAAGATATGCGGTCGAGAAACGCTGAAGCCAGATCGCGAGAGACGGCTGAAGAGCGCGGTTCTCGACTCGATGACGATCGAGTCAGACACGCCGAAGCCAGATCTCAGGAGACGGCTGAAGAGCGCGAGTCTCGACTCGACAGCAGTCGAATGAGGACTGAGGCCTCACGAAGAGCGGAAACTGGTGCAGCGCATTCAGTTAGGCTCGAACGTGATCGTGCTCGACAAGTCCACGCTCGACAGACATCCAGGCGAGTAGATCTTCACCTCGCGGCATTAAACTACGATGCCCAGGTAGACTACTCGACCCATCCGAAGGTACTAATCGGAAGGATGGATGTCGTATGTGGTAAGTGTCAAGCCAAGAAGTTCAGAGCCGAACCTCCTGGCATGTGCTGCTCCAGCGGCAAGGTCGATCTTCCGCCTCTAAGTGAGCCGCCTGAGCCGCTTCGCTCATACATGTCCGGCACCAGTGCTGTGTCCAGGCATTTCTTGCAGAACATCAGGAAGTACAATGCGTGCTTCCAGATGACGTCGTTTGGCACTACAGTTGCCACGCCAGACGTTGAGGAACGGGGCTTCATGCCAACGTTCAAGGTGCAGGGACAGGTCTATCATAGAGTTGGATCCCTGCTTCCTAATGGCAATGATAGCCCCAAATTCTTGCAGCTGTACTTCGTCTGCGACGAGCAGCTGCAAGCAGATCAACGTTGCGGCATCATCGATGGCACAAGGCCGGACGTCGTGCTAGAGCTGCAAAGAATGCTGCATCAGCACAACGAGCTGGTGAAGGATTTCAAGACCAACCTGGATCGAATGCCTACAGACGAGTATAAGGTCGTTATCCGTGCTGACAGGAGGCCTGCTGGTCAGCATGAACGACGCTTCAACGCTCCGTCTGTAAGCGAGATGGCGGTGGTCTTGGTTGGCGAAGACGACAGCGACGGGCGTGACATTATCATCCAAAAACGTTCCGAAACGTTGCAGCGCATCTCTGAAACCCATAGGTCGTACGATGCCCTGCAGTACCCACTCATGTTTTGGGATGGGGTAGACGGGTATCACTTCGAACTATGGCAGAGGAATCCTAGCACTGGTGCCCCTACCAATAAGAGGGTATCGGCTATGGATTTCTATGCGCATCGCATGATGATAAGGTCCACGTCCTTCAACCACGTCGTGAAATGTCGCCAACTATTTCACCAGTTCATCGTGGACATGTACGCCAAGATCGAGAGTGAACGGCTCCTCTTCTTTCGACGCAATCAGCGAAAGCTGCGTGCAGACGACTACATCCACCTGCGGGATGCCGTGGCCGGAGATGGAAATGTCACTGACCTCGGGCAAATGGTCATACTACCATCCTCCTTCACGGGCGGCCCACGCCACATGCACGAGTACACTCAGGACGCAATGGCCTACGTTAGAGCGTACGGGCGTCCTGATCTGTTCATCACGTTCACGTGCAACCCGGCGTGGACCGAAATTGCGGAAGAGCTCTTCCCTGGTGAAGCGCCTTCTGACCGCCACGACATCACGGCGAGAGTCTTCAAACAGAAGCTCACGAAGCTTATAGACGTGCTAACGAAGAGCCACGTCTACGGAGACACTCGCTGCTGGATGTACACCGTGGAATGGCAGAAACGCGGTCTTCCGCATGCCCACATCTTAGTGTGGCTGAAGGAGAAAATACGCCCAGATCAGATCGACAGCATCATCTCGGCGGAGCTTCCCAGTCGAGAAGAGGATCCTCTTCTATTCGATGTTGTCCTCAAAAACATGATCCATGGGCCATGCGGACCACTAAATCCGAGGTCGCCTTGCATGAAGGACGGCAAATGCACCAAAAGGTACCCTCGGCAGCTGATCCGCGAAACCCAAACGGGAACTGATGGCTATCCTCTATACAGAAGGCGAAAGCCTGATGATGGAGGACACACCGCCGTCATTCAAATGAAGGTGGACCATCAGACCGTAGACGTCGTGGTGGACAACAGCTGGGTTGTGCCATACACTCCCTTGCTCTCGAAAATGTTTCGAGCACATATTAATGTGGAGTACTGTAATTCGGTGAAGTCGATTAAGTACATCTGCAAATATGTGAACAAGGGAAGTGACATGGCAACGTTCGGCCTCGAGCATGCCACTGCACCGTTTGATGAGATCGAACGATATCAAACGGGCAGGTACATAAGCAGCAACGAGGCAGTTTGGCGTATCCTGGGTTTCAGGATACACGAACATTACCCACCTGTCACCCATCTACATGTCCATCTAGAGAATGGACAACGCGTCTACTTCACGGCTGATAATGCGCAGGAAAGAGCTGCGCAACCACCTCAAACAACTTTGACGGCATTCTTCCTTCTGTGCCAACATGATCCGTTCGCACGGACTTTGTTGTACTCAGAAGTTCCAAGATATTATACTTGGAACAAGTCAACAAAGAAGTGGGCCAGAAGGAAGCAAGGAGCCGAAGTTCCCGGACAACCTGGCATACGTGCTGCGGATGTGTTAGCGCGTGTATATACTGTACACCCTAACCAAGCCGAATGCTTCTACCTCAGATTGTTGCTTCACACAATCCGAGGACCGACGTCATTCGCAGCATTGAGGACCATCGATGGAGAGGAATGTGAGACCTACAGAGAAGCATGCCAAAGACTTGGCTTGCTTGAAGATGATCAGCAATGGGACAGAACTCTCGCAGAAGCAGCTATGACAAGTTTCGCTGCTCAACTGCGAAGTCTCTTCGGCATCATCTTGACAGTCTGTCAACCGTCAAATCCTCGAGCACTCTGGGAGAAGTACAAAGAGGCTCTGAGTGAAGACGTACTCAGGGAATGTCGCAGAGAGGCACCTTCTGTAGACGTCGGTTACTCTCCCCAGATATTCAACCGAGCGTTGATACTGCTTGAGGATACGTGCGTGTCGATGACTGGTCAAACTCTCAGAGACCTCGGTTTGCCGTCGCCAGTACGCGGAGATGACCAGGCACTCGAGAGCGATGTTCTCCGAGAGAGGTCCTATGATGCCGATCAGCTGACCACATTTGTAGAGTCTAACAGACCTCTTCTTACGGAGGATCAAGAGTTGGTTTACCGTGCTGTTCTGGACACGATTTCCAGTGGCAAAGGTGGGCTACTCTTTCTCGACGCTCCGGGTGGAACAGGGAAAACGTTTCTCATCAATCTCCTACTTGCCGAGATTCGAAGACAAGGAGGGATCGCAGTAGCAGTGGCATCCTCGGGGATTGCCTCAACACTGCTAGAGGGAGGCCGAACTGCCCATTCAGCCTTCAAGCTTCCTCTGGATATTGCTCATGTAGAGCACCCAGTGTGTGGGATAAGCAAGGGCACAGGGAAAGCCAAGGTGCTGCAGGAAGCCAAACTCATAGTTTGGGACGAATGCACCATGGCGCATAAGAAGTGCCTAGAAGCCCTTGACAACACACTGCGGGACATACGAGAAAGCAACACGCTAATGGGTGGGGTCGTCGTGTTACTGGCAGGCGACTTTCGTCAAACTCTGCCAGTGGTTCCGCGATCGACACCAGCAGATGAGCTGAACGCTTGCCTCAAAGCTTCTCCTCTCTGGAGACATGTTCGATCGCTGAATCTCACGACGAACATGCGAGTCCACCTCCTTGGCGATGAGACTGCCCGAAACTTTGCGCAACAGCTGTTGCTTCTTGGCGAAGGCAGAATTCCGGTCGAACCAAGTTCTGGCTGGATTACCTTTCCTCCAGACTTCTGCAATATGGTTCAATCGGTGGGAGAACTGATCGAAAAGGTCTTCCCAAACATTGCCACCAACTTCAGCAATGGGGACTGGATTTGCGAGCGAGCAATTCTGGCACCCAAAAATGAGCAAGTGGATTCTATCAATGCTCAGATTTTAAACAGCCTACCTGGACCGGTATCAACGTACACGTCCTTTGATACCATGGTTCAGCGTGAACAGGCTGTTTACTTCCCCACTGAGTTCTTGAATTCACTCCAGCCCAATGGGATACCACCTCACAGACTTGATCTGAAGGTTGGTTTGCCAATCATGCTCCTTCGTAACATCAACCCACCGAGGATGTGCAATGGTACAAGGCTTTGCATCAGGGATCTCATGCCAAACGTCATAGTAGCGACCATATTGGCGGGGAAGTTCAAAGGCGAAGTCGTTCATGTTCCACGAATCCCTTTCGTCCCCTCCGATATGCCCTTTGAGTTCAGGCGAGTGCAGTTTCCGGTCAGGCCTGCACTTGCTATGACGATCAACAAAGCGCAAGGACAGTCTCTACGAACAGTAGGAGTAGACCTGGAAACTCCCTGTTTTTCGCATGGTCAACTGTACGTGGCGTGTTCGAGGGTCGGGAGTCCGGCGAACCTGTACATATATGCGCCCGAAGGGAGCACGGCTAACGTAGTGTATCCCAGGGCGCTAACATAATTGCATGCTGTAGTATAGTACAGTATTTATTTGTTGCATGCCATTCTATTGGAAAATCCAAAAAAATTGGAAAATACAAAATCCAAAAAAATGGCAAAACGAAAACCCAAAAAAACGGCAAAACGAAAACCCAAAAAAACGGAGGCCAGCGGCGGTCAGGGCAGGTGGGTGGGACAAACAAGAAGCTGGACAGATCCAGTCGAGCTTCCCTCCTTACTGATGAGTTCCGGGGAAAGCCTAGGACCTGTTTAGCCAAACCGTCTAAGGGTAGGAACGAAACGGTACATCCTCTTCTTGAGGAACAAAACGGAAGGACGACTATCGGCATCGGCTGCCTCTGTTGAGGACAACCATCGGTCGCCTCACTCGGAGGACAACCATCGGACGTCTATCGAGGACAGCCATCGGTTGCCTCACTTGGAGGACAACCATCGGTACAACCATCGGTTGCCTCTGTTGAGGACAACCATCGGTACAACCATCGGTTGCCTCTCTTGAGAACAACCATCGGTACAACCATCGGTTGCCTCTGTTGAGGACAACCATCGGTTGCCTCACTCGGAGGACAACCATCGGATGTCTATCGAGGACAGCCATCGGTTGCCTCACTTGGAGGACAACCATCGGTACAACCATCGGTTGCCTCCGTTGAGGACAACCATCGGTACAACCATCGGTTGCCTCTGTTGAGGACAACCATCGGTTGCCTCTGTTGAGGACAACCATCGGTACAACCATCGGTTGCCTCTCTTGAGAACAACCATCGGTACAACCATCGGTTGCCTCTGTTGAGGACAACCATCGGTTGCCTCACTCGGAGGACAACCATCGGATGTCTATCGAGGACAGCCATCGGTTGCCTCACTTGGAGGACAACCATCGGTACAACCATCGGTTGCCTCTGTTGAGGACAACCATCGGTACAACCATCGGTTGCCTCCGTTGAACAACCATCGGTACAACCATCGGTTGCCTCTCTTGAGGACAACCATCGGTACAACCATCGGTTGCCTCTGTTGAGGACAACCATCGTACCAACCATCGGTTGCCTCCGTTGAACAACCATCGGTACAACCATCGGTTGCCTCTCTTGAGGACAACCATCGGTACAACCATTGGTTGCCTCTGTTGAGGACAACCATCGTACCAACCATCGGTTGCCTCCGTTGAACAACCATCGGTACAACCATCGGTTGCCTCTCTTGAGGACAACCATCGGTACAACCATCGGTTGCCTCCGTTGAGGACAACCATCGGTACAACCATCGGTTGCCTCTCTTGAGGACAACCATCGGTACAACCATCGGTTGCCTCTGTTGAGGACAACCATCGTACCAACCATCGGTTGCCTCTGTTGAGGACAACCATCGGTTGCCTCTGTTGAGATAACCATCGGTAGCCTCTGTTGAGGATAACCATCGGTTGCCTCTGTTGAGGACAACCATCGTACCAACCATCGGTTGCCTCTGTTGAGGACAACCATCGGTTGCCTCTGTTGAGATAACCATCGGTAGCCTCTGTTGAGGATAACCATCGGTTGCCTCTCTTGAGGACAACCATCGGTACAACCATTGGTTGCCTCTGTTGAGGACAACCATCGTACCAACCATCGGTTGCCTCCGTTGAACAACCATCGGTACAACCATCGGTTGCCTCTCTTGAGGACAACCATCGGTACAACCATCGGTTGCCTCCGTTGAGGACAACCATCGGTACAACCATCGGTTGCCTCTCTTGAGGACAACCATCGGTACAACCATCGGTTGCCTCTGTTGAGGACAACCATCGTACCAACCATCGGTTGCCTCTGTTGAGGACAACCATCGGTTGCCTCTGTTGAGATAACCATCGGTAGCCTCTGTTGAGGATAACCATCGGTTGCCTCTGTTGAGGACAACCACAATTAAAAAGCCAAAGTTGTTTTCTCTTCTTGGGGAATATAACTTCGTTTTTCTTACCGAAGTGTATGTGATGCCGGGCGGAGCCGGGTATGCCAGCTAGTATATATAAAACTCAAACACTGTAACGTGTTTGTTAGGATGTTTGTGGCTTATAGACTCCTTTGTATGTGAACCAAAGAGGCTGAATTTTGTTTCCCTATAAATGAGACACGGCGCATCAGATAAGCTACTTTTTTCGACAATTCGCTGAGTCCTTCTATCGATTTATTAATTTTGTTTACTAAAATCTAGGAAAATGAAGGCTATACCATTCATTTTTCCAACTTAAGTAGTAAGGGGTGGTAGAGATCATTTACATTTTGCGGTGAGGAGCATGCGGTGTCATGAAGCGAGCCGGTCAAGAAAGAAGACTATTCACCACGGATACTACACGAGCGCTGGAACTGACAAGGAGGTGAAGCAGGAGAGTCACAGAAGATGTGAACTGAAGAAAGTGGAGGACTGGTAAGTATACATCTTGAAGCACACCCTATGCTGGGCCATTCTGGACTCTCGGCCCGGGCGGGACCGGGGACCGCAGCTAGTATTGAATAAAATGTATTCATTGCATAAACAGCTCCGATACTTGACAATGGAGCATTTAAGCAAATTTGGTCGATTTTGCTTCAGTTTTGCATTCAATTTTTTGACCTGAAAAACGAGCATAACTCGGCGTCCAAGGGCGCTTGGCAGATTTGGAAAGCAGATTTGGAATCACCGATTAATGCTCTTCAAAGCAGTATGGGTCTCATCTGGAAAGGCCACTTCGACTCGACACGGTTCCCTTGTTAGGTGAAAGCAATTTCTTCCCTCTATAATTTGATTTTATAGCAACAAGAAGGACGCAAAGGACAAGAAGAATGTTTCTCTGGAGGATCAGATTGTGCAAACAAATCCAGTGCTTGAAGCCTTTGGTAATTAAGTCTCTAGAACTCAAATTCTTTATTTTCTTCTTTTCATCCAGGTAATGCAAAAACTGTGCGTAATAACAATTCATCTCGTTTTGGAAAATTCATTCGAGTACATTTCAATAGAGCTGGAAAGCTGGCCGGAGGAGATATCGAGCACTGTGTGTTATTTATTACCTTATCATTTTCTGCATACAAATCGAATTTGTAGATCTATTGGAAAAGTCCAGAGTGATCAAGCAGGCTCCAGGAGAACGATGTTACCACATATTTTACCAGTTGTATTCGGGAGCTATCGAAGGGCTGAAAGGTGACTCTTTTGTATGATTATTTTGGAAATAGGACATCTCACATTCCAGAAAAATTCATGCTCACCCGTCCCATCAAAGATTATCATTTTGTGGCTCAAGCTGAAGTCACAATTGATGGTGTAAATGACAAGGAAGAGATGCTGCTCACAGATGTAAGTACTCACTTATAAAATCTGAGGGAAAGGGCCGCCGACTAATAGCTGTTCCCGACATATCTTTCTATAGCTGTTAACTTTTGATCTGTTTTTTGTTTGAAGTAGCGAAGAAATTTTTTTAGTTAGGAAAATGTCGGGTGTGTTTGGGGTGAAGTTTCGAAGCCTTTAACTAGTGGTGATTGTGTACAAATCAAGATGATTTCATTATTATCATTATTTGAAGATTGTTTAGGAAGCTTTCGACATCATGAAGTTCGAACAAAAAGAAAAAGATCAGCTCTTCGCTATCACCGCTGGTGAGTTTTTTTTTTGAAGCAAGGTGAAAAAGTGGGGCTTGTTTCAATTCGAAGAAGTTGGGCGTGAAAGAGTGGAAGCTCGAGAAAATGTGAATTGTTCATTTTTTTGGATCAGAAAAAAGTTTCGCAGCGGCGGAAGAAGTTGGGAAGGGCCATGGGCCTATTCTTCTTGCTTTTCTCCATCAACAATTCTCGTTCACCAACTAAACAATCTCGGTTGCCACTGTACAAAGTTTCTACTGGGCGAAGTTGGGTCTGTTAGGCTAAGGGCATACCTCACGCGATTTCAGTCGCCACGCGATCTGGCAATTTGCCAGATGTTCTCAAATACAATACTGGTAGACTCCAAATGCACAGCATATATAACTTTCGTAGGTTGATAAAATGCCCCATCTTCCGTACATTCGGAAACCCCGTACAATGAAATGAACATCTGAAGTATTGCCAAATCGCGTCGCGACTGAAATCGCGTGAGGTATGTCCGAGGCCTAAGGCCTCGGGCAGAGTTTACGCGATTTCAACGTCGCGATTCATCGCTACAAGACAGTGTTACGAATTCATTGCATGCCGATCTTCTTGTATTTCGGTTGTGATAGTTAGTCGCGATTACTCGTGTTGGAAAACTATCACAACCGAAATTCAAGAGAATCGGCATGCAATAATATTGCTATAGTTGTCTTGTCGCGATCAATCGCGACGATGAAATCAAGTGAACTCTGCCCGGGGCCTAGGGCCGCAGTGGCTTTGGTTAGTGCGATCAGTGCGAGAGTTGGAACAACCCTAAGCCGTCGCGTACACACTCTACGGCCTCGGTTACAACAGTCGAACAAGAGATGTGGCACACAACCGCCGGATACAATCCCATCTCCTAAGTTCTGTCTCAATGCCCTCCCCTCTCGGCGTTATCGTTTGCCTACCTTAGGCATGCATAAAGACTCTACCAAGCATAATTAGTAATAACATAATCGTAATCATTTAGATAATACCTGCAGGAAAGTTCTAGCGAATTATGAGGGATCCCAATATTGGGCCACCCAATTGAAGTGGTCGTTTTCAAACATAGTTAACCATACAGGGTGTCTCAAAGAAATAACACTGTTTGATGTGTAATAACTCCCTTGCTTTCAGTCTTTCACCGAGCTTAAGGCGCCATTATGTAGAACGAGGTTCGACTTAGATTTACATTATGGAGCAAATCATCAATCACTCTTCATTACTGTAGGATAACGGTAGGAATTTGGGGAAGGATTTTAGGAGATTGAAAGCGATCGCCTCGGAAAGAAACCAAACAAGCCAGAAACTTGTGTTGGACTAGTCAAAGTCGCTCATTCTAGATATGAAAGTTGCACTTTACTGTAATGCTTCTTTTGTAAGTTATTAGGTTTAGGGTAGCGACTGCTTTTCCAATGTTCGTCAGAAGTATGATTACACCATCAAAACATTTCGAAAAACTGATAAAAAGTTACGTAGTACAGTACATCTGAAAACCTTGCTACACAAAATTCTGGATTTTGAAATTTTTTCATCAAAGGCATATTCCACAGTGGCGCAGTATGCTGAAAGTTCATGCCGTAATCCTACAGTAACGAAGAATAATCGGAGATTCGTTCTATGCCGTAAATCTAAGTTGGATCTCGCTCTACACTATGGTACTCTCGGTGAAAGACATGAAAGCAAGAGGGTTATCAACGATCAAACACTGTTCACATTTTTTTGGGAAACCGTGCATATCAAAAGTGAATGAGCTCTTTTAGTACGTGATACAAAACACTACTCATTCTTCGCTCATTTCAAAAATCCCTCTTCAAAGACTTTCAAACTATGGGAGGAGCCACCCAAAAACTCATTTGTCCCATTTTTCGCTTGCAGTGGTTGTGCTTCCAGCAACTATTGTTTAAAGGGGACAAATTCAGCTTTGATTACTTCTCTGAAAACAACGAGGTTTTGGCTATCGAATCGTTTCATTGTGTTTGTAAAACTTGCCTAGTTCTGTGAAGTAAGTTAATGGGGGTGGCGCAACCCTAAAAAAGCTATGGCTGCCACACCTTTTAGAGGTTGTGCCACACTCCATTAGCTTACCTTCAGAGCTTTCAAAGTCTGTGTTTTCTGTACTGCTAAATCTTCCTCTCTTCAAGCAGGAATTTCATTTAAATTCGTTCTTCCTAGGGAAAGTTATCGTCCTTTTTATCTAAGCAAATAGAAACTGCGAGGAAAGGCGGCGAGAATGAATATATTCTATAGCCTAAACTTCGTGATTTTCACAAAAGTGATTTGGGCCTGTTGGTCTTCTCTAGTTTGAAATTTTCAAAGCGAAAAATGGGACAAACGAGGTTTTGGTTTGCTCTTACAAGGGAGGGATACTAACTTAGATTTGCCTTTTGAGACGATGCACATACAGTGACCGCCAAAAAGTTGCGGACAAGCCTCCCTCCCTTTTTCATCGCTCTTTTTCAGAAGGAAAACAAGGATAAAAAAATGAAGGAGTTGTATGAGGTGATAGAGCTCTTCAAAATCTACAATCTGCACTTTGCGTTTTTCGAAAAACATGTATTCTAAAAATTTTAAAAAACTTTTTTCTAAAAAAGTCCGAAAATGACCGCGTCACAATGTCGCGGACAATTATTCTTCGAACGCAAAAATTTTCTTTTGAGTCCTATTCTGAAGCGGAAACACAAGTAATCCAAACGGGTAAGCATACTACTATACAAAGCTCGTCAAGAACTACACACTGGTTATGGTTGCTTCCCAAAAACGCAAGCTTGAGTTTTATTTTGCTTTTTTTTCAAAAATAACTTCTAATTCTCCTTTTTAAGCCAAATTTTTCCACATGGAAACCTATTTACGACATTCCAACAACGCTGTTCGAATAAAGTAGATGCTCTTTGCCATCTTCTATGCATCGGACGTGTGCTGATGAGTTTCTTTGCTGAAAATGGCTCTTGGCAATGCTTGCACATGACCCCACCTGCACCTCACCACTGACTTGTACCGCTTTGCAGGCTTGTAACTCGGCTTGTAGTCAATGTGTGAGCCGGAAATTAGGCTCATTCAAGAGAACGAGACTTCCTCTATACGATGGTATGCAAAAGAGATGGGTATAAGAAACAGCGGAGATTTGGCGGATGGGGTGGGAGAAACGCGGCCTCAGTGGTAGGGTGAGGATATCCAGCTAAAGTTGAATAGAGCTTCTTTCGCTACCAGTTCAATCCTGGAAGCCTAAAACTGTCAATGTCCCTGTAGTAGATCCATTTTGAAGCTTTAGAACTGTTTTGGTTTTGATAAGAGCCTTCACTCCAACCACCACTGAGGCCGCTTTTTTCCACCCATCCGCCAAATCTCCGGTGCGTTCGAAGAATGTCCGCGACATTGTGACGCGGCCATTTTCGGACTTTTTTTAGAAGAAGCTTTTTATAATTTTCAGAATACATGTTTTTCGAAAAACGCAAAGAGTAGGTTGTAGATCTTGAGGAGCTCTATCACCTCATGCAATTATTACATTTTTTTTATCCTTGTTTTCCTTCTGAAAAAGAGCGATGAAAAAGGGAGGGAGGCTTGTCCGCAACTTTTTGGCGGTCACTGTATATATCAGGTCCTTCCTAAAGTAATGTCGCTTTTTTCAAATGAACGCCACATTCCGCGGAATCAAGATTCTCAACAGATCTTAAAAGCATTCGATGCAGCATTTCATCCTCTTTCTAAAAGTTGTAAGTCCGTTGCACAATGTCCAATGAGCTCTCGAAAAATTACCAAAATCTGCGACTCATGCTTTTTGCCATGGTCAAGTCCGGCTATTTTTTCTAAATTTTTGTACCTATTTTCAGAAGAAGAGCAAGTGACAGATAGATAGAGCAAACCCTATAGCACACAGAGTAATTTTCTCTTTTCGTTAGCTTGCTTCTTGGAGTTTCTGGAGTCAATTTTTCATTGCCATCAAATTCTATATTTGGTCAACTCAAACCTCACAGAATAAAAAGCTCATCTCGGGTGTCATTCGACGCAGCTTTTTCTTCTCCTTCTACCAGTTGTTTTTCTTCGATCCATCAAGTTTGTCGGGATAAAATCGCCATAGTTCAGGTTTTCCAAGGCTCCCCAGGCTGTACCCGAAATTTTCAGTTGCTAATAAGAAGCGAAGAATGCTCATTTGGTTTCTAAAATTAATGTCAAACCCTAATCCGTATTTGTAAGTTTCAAAAACCGAAGATTTACTGGTGTTTGATGCAATCGTGTCTGAGACGAGCCTGCTAAAATTCGGTGGTTTCATCAAAAAATCTACACAAAAATTATGACGAGCTCTGGAAAATAGAAAAAAGCTGTGCTGTTTCCGGTAGGATTTGCTCTATCCATCCATTATTTGGACTCCTTCCGAGGGTTGTTATAAGAATTTAGAAAAATTGTAAAATATGACCTTTTCAAAATGGGTCGCAGTTTTTGGTAGTTTTTTAAGAGCTTATTGATTACTATGCAATGCTTTTATAATCATTAGAAAGAGAATAAAATGCTGCATCAAGCGCTCCCAGAATCTCTTACACACCTTTGTTCTACGAGATGCGGCGTACCTTTGAAAAAAGCGACATTACTTTCAGAACAACCTAATATGTATATGTCCATACAGTGCTGGACATAATTATAAAGCCACTCTAGAATTTGTCGAAATTTTCGTTCTTGTCAATGAATCTGTCTGAAACGTCACTGTATTGTGCGCATGTCAACCTACCATGACCCCTTTGAAACGGCTTCCAGTCTTGTTGAATTTAAACGGAGAAAAACGAAAAATTCGAAAAAGCCCTCAAAGCCGGACAAAATTATAGAGCCACCTGGTTTTTCTAACCACTATCGCATTCGTTGACTCTCAAATTTTTTTGTACATTTACATCCCAAAATATGAAACATTTGCAATACCTACGGCCTGTCATCCTACTCAAATAGAAGCGATCACTGCACAGCCATACAACAGTGAACTCGTGTGCATGACTGGGGAAAAATTTCGGGATTGAGCACTCTGGTTCAGCCGCAGTTGACATCCACTGAATGTTGAGTGGAGCACCCTGCACAATCAAAGCCAACTCAGATCACGAGATAAAACCGGAGACCCTTAAAACTTCAAAATCTTAGCTAAGCTCATTCATCGGATGAAATATGACCTGAAACACAGAGGAAATTAGGGAGATCTAGGGTTATATCGAATCTTCTGCTCGCAGGGAATTTTCGAGGAAAGTATTTCAGGTCTAAATCGCTACCGCATCATTAGGTAAAATCTGAAAGTTGTTGCGAAAGCTGCATTTCCAAGTAGGCAATGTAATAAATCAACATCAGCACTTTGTAGACATTGCAAACTGAGTTTTGTGGTTTAAAAGCGTTCCAAGCCTATGTTGAAGTTGGAGTCTGTCCGTCAAAATCAGCGATTACGCAGAGTTTACGAAAGCGCTCTTCACCTCATCTATCCAGAAGGGTCAGTAGATTCCATGATTATCATTTGGAATGAACAAGAGCTTGAAAACTCTTTAAAGCAGTTGTTTGTTGAAGGAGATTGACTTTTAATGCTTTTAAAAGCAAGAAATGCAGCGATTGCTTCTATTTGAGTAGGAAGACAGGCCGTAAGTGTCGCAAATGTTTCATATTTTGGGATGTAATTGTACAAAAAAATTTGAGAGTCAACGAATGCGATAGTGATTAGAAAAACCAGGTGGCTGTATAATTTTGTCCAGCTTTCAAGGAGGGCTTTTTCGATTTTTTTCGTTTTTCTCCGTTCAAACTCAACAAGACTGGAAGCCGTTTTGAGGTGTTATGGTAGGTTGACATGCGCACAATACAGCAAAGTTTCAGACAGATTCATTGACAAGAACGAAAATTACGACGATTTCTAGAGTGACTTTATAATTATGTCCAGCACTGTATATATATATATATATATATATATATATATATATATATATTAGGTCGTTTCAAAAGTAATTTCGCTTTTTTCAAACGGGCGCCACACTTGACGGAACAAAGCTTTCAAGAGATCTTGAAGGCTTTCGATGCAGAATTTCATTCTCTTTCTAATGGTTATGAAACTTTTGCAAAACAGTCAACGAGCTTCCAGAAAATAATCAAAATCTGCGACCCATACTTTTTGAGATGGTCAAGTTTCACAATTTTTTAAAACTTTCGTATCAATCCTCAGAAGGAGTTCAAGTAAAGATTTGATAGAGTTAGCCTTACAGAATACAGTACTGCTTTTTTCTCTTTCTCATAGCTCGCCGTAACTTTTTAAAAGATTTTTTAGCAGAACCATCGGACTTTGGCAGACCCACCTAAGCCACAATCGCATCAAACACCAGTAGTTACTCGGAATTTCAAGCTTTCAAGATGATATATGACTTAATATCATAACTTATAATAACGGGCTAAGGGTGTTTACGTGTTTTTGTGTGTGTGTGTGTGTGTGTGTGAGTGTGTCTGTTACGAAATTCGTAGAGTAGGTTCCAGCCAACCTTTTGAGCCCAAATTTTGCATGGAGCATGCTACCAGCTCAAAAGCCCAATGCACGAAAGCACGAGCGGATCCGATTAATGGATCCTTCAAAAATTGCCCGCCAAGCGGATCCACATGGCTTTTGGCCCGCGTAAGTGGGCCTGTATTACAATCTCTTGCGAATTTTGGATTTATGCCACATGCACATCTGTAAGCTGAGCCTTTCAATGCAAAAATTCTCAAAAAAAACTCATTCCCACACGGAGGCGGCGCCAAAATGTGGATTTTGAGTAAATTCTCGATTTTCGAATGTTCTACTGAAGAAACTGGGGAGATTTTTGCTCAGAAATGCAGTACGGAATCATCGTTGTCATCGTGGCAATCGTTGCATTATTAGCAAAACAGAAACTATTTCAAAAACGTGTTTAATCTTAAGCTGCAAAAATTTTTTCGCCCAACATCACCGATTTCTTATGTTAGGACATTCGAAATGTGTAGTTCGTAGTAATTCATTTGTGATGCGCGGCATTACTCGGTGAGTTTCATTTTCAGAGAGAGGGAAGCAAGATGCATTGGATAACACAAGTGCATGTGGTGTATTTAGATAAAGCAACGTAATCGTAGCTTTGCTTCTTTCTTTCCCTCAGCAAGTCATCTCAGTGATTGCAGCGCACGAGATGTTGCGAGCACGTGTACGTGCTGCGTCAATCCACGAGCACTTACATTCTGCCAAGTTTTATTTTTCACAAAGAAAGTAAATGAGAGAAGTCACGTTTGAAGGCTAGATCAAGCAAGTCTAAACATTATCAGTCGAATGGCGGTAAAGATTTGTTTGAAAGCCTTGGCAAACATAGTATTTTGCCTGATACAGAAGTCACGACGTATGGGATAAAAGGTAGTGGTGAACTTTGATGAATATATGCTCGAAAGTTGATAGATTTCTACACTTACGAACACCATCTGCTGTTTTTGCATGAACATCAATTGTAGTAAGTTTTCAAGCAATAACTGCATATGACATTTTCAAGCAATAACTGCATATGACAAAGACGCTTATAAAGAGTACATAAACCCATTACATAGTTCTGGGAACACGACTTCCCAGAATTGAAGCAAATCAAAAGTCAACATTGAAATCAAAGTCTATTGTGGCAGTGGTTTACTGCTATGTGCTATATGCTACTGTCATGAAAGTCCACGCGCAAAAGCACGAGCAGATTTGTTGAGTGGATCCCTCAGAAACTGCGCATCAAACGGATCCACTTTACATTTGGGCCCCAAAATTGGGTCCGTAATTCCACTTTTTGCAGAGTCACGGATGTTTATGCCAAGTAAATGTGCATGCCATGATCTTAGGCCTAAAAAAGTGATCAAAAGCCCATTACTTTACAAAAACGGCGCCAAAAGGTATTGGTTGGGTAAATGGTCAATTTGCTAAGATTCCACCAGAGCATTTGGCGACCATGGGAAAATCCAAAACCTATAGAAATTTGTTTGTTCTCCTGCAAAAAGTCTCATCCATCTCATCCACGCGAAATCACTGATTTTACTTAAAAAAGCTTTCGGAATAAGTAATTGTTCACATTTTGTTCGTGATAGTTGGCACTGCTCGGTGAGTTCCAATGCCATCATTATGCGAGAATGAGTAGGGCCTAGATAGTAGAGCCAGTGCGAGCCTCTGCGAAGCAGAGGTGACGCACTGGTTGATTTTATAAAGCAAATGAGAGTTTACGGATTCGAAATATCAAATTTCTAGTTTTTCGGGTACAGCCTGGGGCTCGCTAAAAAAATGAGTTATAATGATTTTATCTCCGGAAACTAAACGAATCGGAAACAAAGAAATGTCTATTAGAAAGAGGAGAAAATGCTGCATCGAATAGTGCGCAAGCTGCTCTTTTTTTGATGTTCTACGAGGATTTAGCTGCCCAAGTATGGAAATCGGTAGCATCACTTAAAAATCTGTTAAAAATGTAGGACAAGCTATGAAAAGGAGAAAAAAGTGGTTTTGCATTCTGTAGGGCTTGCTCTATCGAACAGTTACTTGAACTCCTTCTGAGGATGGATATGAAAGTTTTAAAAAATCGTGAAACTTGACCATCTCAAGAAGCACGGGTCGCAGGTTTTAGTTATTTTCTAAAAACTCATTGATTGTTTTGCAAAAATTTCCATAACCATTAGAAAGGGAATGAAATTCTGCATCGAACGCTCCTAAGATCTCTTAGAAATCTTTGTTCCATCACATGTGGTGCCCGTTTGAAAAAAGCGAAATTACTTTTGAAACAACCTAATATATATATATATATATATATATATATATATACTAGCTTGCCTACCCGGCTCCGCTCGGACCTGTCAAAACACTGTAATAAAGGTCCCATCCCTATCCCTGCACAGCCTTTCCCTGTGCCCACTTCTATACTTCATTTCCCGTTTCCTGTGATGCCCACTTACCCCCCCCCCCCCTGTGCCAACTCCCAGTCCCGTAGCTCAAACTTTGCAAATAATCGATAAAATCGATAAAAGTAATGGACGATTTTGAAAACTAATACTGTATTCGTAATGAGCATGCTCGATTACCCCCCTGTGCCAACTCCCAGCCCCGTAGCTCAAATTTTACAAATAATCGATAAAATCGATAAAAGTAATCGATAATCCTGAAAACTAATATTGTATTCGGAATCCTCATGCTCGATTACCCTCCCCTGTGCAAACTCCCAGCTCCGTAGCTCAAACTTTACAAAAAATCGATAAAATCGATAATAGTAATCGATAATCCTGAAAATTAATATTGTATTCGGAATCCCCATGCTCGATTACCCCCCTGTGCAAACTCCCAGCCCCGTAGGTGAACTCAGCAAAAAAAATCGATAAAAATCGATAAAATCGATATCTATCGATGGCGAAAAGTAGCCTATGACACGCTCCCTGCCCTGAAGTGTATGTGTGCCAAGTTTGGTCCAAATCGGTTCAGAAATAAAAATTTCTATTCCGCACATACGTACAGACAGACAGACAGACAGACAGACATACACACATTCAGCTTTATATATAAGATACCCTAATTTCACGCGTACAAGGCGCGGGGTGGTCCTAGCTTTCATCGAGCTGCTCAGCCGCCCCAACGTGTTTTAAGAGACGATCCTTATGCCGCACGATTCGTCAGGCAAAACGCAGCACGGTATGAGGTTCCTTTGGTTGCGAACTCCTTTGCCGTGTTCGGGCTGGTCGATGAAAGCTAGGACCACCCCGCGCCTTGTACGCGTGAAATTAGGGTATATTAGGTCATTTCAAAAGTTCGTTCGTCAATTTTTCAAAAAATCATAACTTCCTTCCTTTCTGGCGAAATTTTTTGAATAAATTTCTATTCAAAAGAGGAAACCTATCTCTTTACAAAAGTATCTTTGCCATGAGATGGCGTGAGAAAGTTCGAGAGTTAAAAGCAATTTAATAAATTTACTCAAGATTGGCGTATTTTAAGCTGGATCACGAAAAATTCCGGAAGTATTTTTATTTTATAGAGAAAATTATGCTTATTACAATGGTACCTTTCCCATGAGTTAGAACGAAAAAGATTGAAAGTTATAAGCAAATAAAAAGAATTACTTCAGTTTTGCAATTTTTGACATGCCCAAAAAAGCCCAAAAACGTAACAAAAAAAGGCGAGAAAGCCAAGAACAGGGGTTTTGTGACCTTCTCTCTCTAGCTAAGGGATTTTTGTGCTAAGAGGGAGAAATTTTGATTTTCATGGAAACGTATAGCAAATTCTTAAAAAATCATTACTTTTCGTAGGAACAGTCGTTCAGCAAGGAAATTGCCTAGCTAGAAAGACGAGGACATAAAACATATGTTTATTTTTGTTTCGGTATTTTTTGTAAAGTTTCAAGACTTTTAGCTAGTGAGCTTTTTTGAAATTACCAAATTTTGAGTGGCCTTCTTTTTGCATTTTTAACTCTGCGACTTGTGCTTGGTAGAACGAATTTAAGCCATTGTCAGAAACTACATGATCTCTTTATTCTAGGAAAAATTATCCCAGGCAAATTTAAGCAGACAGCAGAGAGTTACGAATTTTTAAAGAACTATGCGAACGAACTTTTGAAATGACCTAATATATCATGACTTGTAATAAAGCGCGTGTCTGTCTGTCTGTGTATGTGTGTTTATGTCTGTCTGTCACGAAATTCATAGAGCGTGATGTAGGCAAGGTCTTAAGCTGAAATTTTGGTCATAGCACCCCATCATCATGTAGGTAAACAGCGCAAAAGCACAAGCTGATCCGATAACTGGAACCTTCAGAAAACCGCGCGTCAAACGGGTCCACCCTCATTTGGGCTCGCAAAACTAGGTCATTAATTCGATTTTTTGCGAAGTAATGATTTGCCTGACAAGTACATCTGCGCCTCATGAGTTCTAGCGCAAAAAATGCTCAAAAAGTTTGCTTTTCTGCGAAAACAGCGCCAAGAAGTGGTGATCGCTTAAATAGTCGATTTGGCAAGGTCTTAACTTGAGATATGAAAAGATTTTTGCACGGAAATTTAACTCAAAGTGACTATTATCCTTATGACGACTGCCAAGCCAGAATAAATTCAGTAATCTATCCAATTCGCAGGTGTTCCCCTGCGACAGGTTTTTTTTCTTTCAAAATTACCGATCTTACGTGGAGATTCTTCAAGAATGAACAGTTGTTTACTATTCATTTGTGATGTTCAGCATAGCATGGTGGGTTTCAAAGTCATCATTATGCGAACATGAGAAAGGCAAACGGATAGGAGAGCCAGTGCGAACCTCCGCGAAGCGGAGGTGACGCACTGGTATATATATATATATATATATATATATATATATATATATATATATATATCAATGGCGTACCGGAGAATGGGTCGCGAAATTTTTGAAAGTTACTTGTATGGGTTATAAAAATGTGCAAAAGACTTATTTATACTTGTAAGTAATTAAAATAATTTTTAAAATTTTTTAAAAATTTAATTTAGCTTCATAAAAAAAATTTTTCGGGGGCGTGGCTGACGCTACGCCCCCTTTTTCTAAATTGGAGTCGGGGACCCGCAAAAGTTTTGAGAAGCACCCCAAAAATTTTTTCGGAGTGCGTGGCTAACGCCACGCACCTTCTTTAGAAAAAAATTTTTGTCGCCCCCCCCCCCCGAGCCGAAATCCTGGGTACGCCACTGATATATATTAGGTTGAACCGAAAGTTCTTTCCCCCCATTTTCAAAAATTCATAACTTCTGATTTTTTCAATTAATTCGGATTCATTTATTCTTGTATGAAAGAGCAACTCATGCTATTCATAATGACATCTTAGCTGCTTGCTAATGATCATCTGTTGCATAGATAGGAGCGATAGAAGAAAATTAGTCAAAATTTGAATTTTCTGTGTAGGGTCATAAAAAATAGGAAACTTGCAAGAAAAATCGGAGCAGTCAGTATTGTGGGTTCTTTTACCAGCTCTTTCTAATGGTGCAAAGTTTGCGTCGATTGAGCGTCTCTATCAAAAGTTATGATTTCCCAGAAAAATGCCAAAATAAATCAAATTCGCCCTTTTGTATTGCTTGCTCAAAAATCATAACTTTTGATAGAGACGCTCAATCGATGCAAACTTTGCACCATTAGAAAGAGCTGGTAAAAGAACCCACAATACTGGCTGCTCCGGTTTTTCTTGCAAGTTTCCGATTTTTTATGAACCTACACTGAAAATTCAAATTTTGACTAATTTTCTTATCGCTACTATCTATGCAATAAATGATCATTAGCAAGCAGCTAAGATGTCGTTATGAAGAGCATGAGTTGCTCTTTCAAGCAAAAATAAATGCATCCAAATTGGTTGAAAAAATCAGAAGTTATGAATTTTTGAAAATGGGGGAAAGAAACTTTCGGTTCAACCTAATATATATACACCAGTGCGTCACCTCTGCTTCGCAGAGGCTCGCACTGGCCCTACTTTCTGTATGCCTTACTCATTCCCGCATAATAGTAGCATTGAAACTCACCGCGTTATGCAGGCTATCACGAATGATTTGTAAACAGCTACTCATTCCTAGAGCTTTTTTGTGTGAGATCGGTATTTTCACGTGGATGAAACTTTTCTCAGAAGAATAAATGCAAATTTGAATAAGTTTGTGGAATTTTTATGTTTGGTAGTCGCCATAACGGCAATAATCATCGTGGGCTACATCTCTGTGCAAAAATCTTATAAATGATCACGTAAAATCTTGGGAAATTTAACATTTACGCAACTAATTCTTTTTGGCGCCATCTTCGTGAAGTAACCAACTTTAGTTGAATTTTTTGGGCTAAAGTCCATGGCTTGTACATTATCTTGTCAAACATATCCACGACTTTGCAAAAAGTTTATATACGGGCCCAATTTTGCTGGTCAGAAGTTAAGTGGACCCGTTTCATGCGCAATTTCTAGGGGACCCACTTATCGGACCTGCTTGTGCTTTTGCACAATGGACTTTTCTGCTGCTAGGATGTGCTATGCAAAATTTGGGCTTAAAAGGTAGGCTGGAACTCTCCCTACGAATTTCGTAACGGACAGACAGACACACACACACACACACACAAAAAACGTAAACAACCCTTAGCCCGTTATTATAAGTTATGATATATATCAGTGGCGTACCCAGGATTTCCGCTCGGGAGAGGGGGGCGCGGCGAAAAAATTTTTCGAATGAAGGTGCGTGGCGTTAGCCACGCACTGAAAAAAATTTAGGGGTGCTTCTCAAAATTTTTGCGGGTCCCCAACCCCTAAAATTTGGAAAAAGTGGGCGTGGCGTCAGCCACTCCCCCGAAAAAAATTTTTTTTACAAGGCTAATTTGAATATTTATTTTTAAAAATTATTTTAATTATTTACAAGTATAAACAAGTCATTTGCACATTTTTATAACCCTTATAAGTAACTTTCAAAAATTTCGCGACCCATTCTCGGTGGGGGCGTATATCAGTGGCGTACCGAGGGGGGGGCGGGGGGGGCGCGCGCCCCCCCCCCGAGAACGGGTCGCGAAATTTTTGAAAGTTACTTACATGCGTTATAAAAATGTGCAAATGACTTGCTTATTTTTGTAAACAATTAAAATAATTTTTAAAATTTTTTAAAAATTCAAATTAGCCTTACAAAAAAATTTTTTTCGGGGGCGTGGCTGACGCCACGCCCCCTTTTTCCAGATTTTAGGGGTTGGGGGCCCGCAGAATTGTTGAGAAGCCCCCCTAAAATTTTTTCGGAGTGCGTGGCTAACGCCACGCACCTTCATTTAAAAATTTTTTTTGCCGCGCCCCCCCCGAGCCGAAATCCTGGGTACGCCACTGGCGTATATATATATATTAGGTTGGTCCGAAAGTTCTGTCCCACCACTTTCAAAAAATCATAACTTCCTCCTAAAATGATGTTTCTGCATGGCTAAAACCTTACCGAAAAGAGCAACTCATGCACTTTCTAAAACTACCTTGACTGTTATCTACTGAGCTTTGAATGCAGAGATAAAATTAGGAAAAGCAAATTACTTCATGTTCGGAATTTTTAAGCAAGCCCGTTAAAAAATTCAAAACTGTGCCATAAAACCCAAAACAGCCAGTATACGAGACTTCTTGACCCCTTCTTTCCAGCTGAGCAAAATTCGCGCTGATAGAGCTGTAACTTCAAAGTTATGATTTTTTGAATAAATGTCAAAAAATCAATTTTCTTAAGAAACTGATTTTTTGGCATTTTTTCCTGAAAATCATGACTTTTTTAGGAAGAGCTCTATCAGCGCGAATTTTGCTCATATAGAAAGAAAGGATCAGAAAACCTAGGCTACTGGCTGTTTTGGATTATATTGCACAGTTTTGGATTTTTTAACGGGCTTGCTTAAAAATTCCGAACTTGAAGTAATTTCCTTTTCCCAATCTTATCTCTGCATCAAGAGTTTGGTAGATATCAACCAAAGCAGTGCACCTTTTTCCTCTTTTCCATAGCTTGTCATACATTTTTAATAGAATTTTAACTGATGCTACCGATTTCCATACTTGGACAGCTAAATCCTTGTAGAACATCAGAGGAAGAACAGCTCGGGTGCTGTTTGATGCAGCATTTTCTCCTCTTTCTAATGGGTGTTTTTTGTTTCCGATTCGTTTAGTTTTCGGGGATAAAATCATTACAATTCATTTTTTAAGGAGCCCCAGGCTGTACCCGGAAAACTCGAAATTTGATATTTCGAATCCGTAAACTCCCATTTGCTTTATAAATTCAATATTAAGTCGTATATCATCTTAAAAGCTTGAAATTCTGAGTAACTACTGATTTTTGATGCGATTGTGGCTGAGGTGGGACTGCTAAAATCCGATGGCTTTGTTAAAAAATCTTTCAAAAAATTACGGCGAGCCACGAGAAAGAGAAAGAAGAAGTGCTGTATTCTATGAGGTTTACTCTATCGAATTGTTACTTGGACTCCTTTTGAGGATTGATATGAAAGTTTTAAAAAATCGTGAAACTTGACCATTTCAAAAAGCATGGGTCGCAGACTTTGGTTATTTTCTGAAAGCTCATTGACTGTTTTGCAATATTTTTATAACCATTAGAAAGAGAATGAAATTCTGCATCGAACGCTACCAAGATCTCTTAGAAAGGTTTGTTCCATCGATTGTGGCAACCGTTTGAAAAAAGCGAAAATACTTTCGGGACGACCTAATATCTATGACTTAATAATAACGGGCTAAGGGTGTTTACGTCTGTTTGTCTGTCTGTCTGTGTGTACGTCTGCCTGTCACGAAATTCGTAGAGCGACTTCCATCAAAGATCTTGAGCTAAAATTTTGGTCATAGCACCCTATCAGCATGTAGGTAAACTGTGCAAAAGCAAAAGCCGATCCGATTAGTGGAACCTGTGAAAAATGAGCGCCAAACGGGTTCACGCGACTTTTGGCCCGCCAAAATCTGTCGATAGTTGGGCTTTTTGCAAAGTCGTGGATTTGTTCAACAAGTAAATCCGAAAAACATTGACTTCAGCTCAAAGAGTAAGCAGAAAGTCAATCTTTACACAAAATTGGCGCCAAAAAGATGTAAGTGAGCAAATTGTCGATTTGCCAAGATTTTTCTACAAAACTTGAGAGGATTTTTGAATAAATATGTAGCCCAAAGTGGTGTTTATCCTTATGGCGAATATAAAGCCAAAATAAATTCAGTGACCCATTCAAAATCGCATTTGTTCTCCTGCGGGAAAATTTTTTCTCCTAAAATTACCAATCTTACATGGAAAAGCACTAAAAATGAATGGTTGTTTACAATTCATTCGTGATGTTCAGCATAGAGCGGTGAGTTTCAAAGTCATTATTATGCGATCACGAAGAAGGCACGGATAGTAGAGCCAGTGCGAACCTCTGCGAAGCAGAGGTGACGCACTGGTATATATATATATATATATATGTATATATATATATATATATACAGGGTGTCCCAAAAGTATGTATCGAACGTTTGATCGTTAATAACTCTCTTCCCAAGAAGTCTTTTGCCTTGCTTCAGGTAACGTTTTGTAGAGCTGGCTTCAACTTAGATTTGCAGTATAGAACGAATCACTCATTTCTCTTCATTACTGTAGGATTACGGTAGAAACTTCAAGGAGGGTTTTAAGCAATGAATGGCCATATTTTGCCTCAGAAAGGAAACAAAACAGCCTTAAAACTTTTACACTAGGCTAATTAGAGTTGCTGATTATAACTGTAAAGTTCCCAACTTATTATGATGCTTCATTGAAGAGTTATGCCAGGTAAGAAGTAGCGGCCATTTTTTTAATGTTCCTAAAAAGTGCGGTTACACCGTTTAGAAAGCTTCGTAATCTTGTGAATAGTTGAGTATTGAACTCAGCGTCCATAAAAACCCTATTACACAAGTTTTCATGATTTTTTGAAAAATTTTGAAACGGCAGCTTTTTTCACATTAACGCCATATGTTTCAAGTTTCTACCGTAATCCTACAGTAATGAAGAGAGATGAGTGATTCGTTCTATAGTGCAAATCTAAGTTGAAGCCAGCTCTACAAAACGGTACCTGAAGCAAGGCAAAAGACTTCTTGGGAAGAGAGTTATTAACGATCAAACGTTCGATACTTACTTTCGGGACACCCTGTATATATATATTAGGTCGTTCCGAAAGTTCTTTCCGTTTTTTCAACCTATCATAAAAACACGTGGAATGAAGGTAGAGAAACGCTTAAGGCACTACACGACGCAACTTTTCATCCTCTTTTTAACTTTCATATTCTTGCGCCCCTCGCTCTTGTGGTCAGTGAGATAATGTCCGAAATTTGGAACCCATGGTTTTTATTATGTCCAACTTTGGCAATTCACAATCTTCGTTTTCAACTTTAGGAAAAGCTTTAATAGCAGTCGGGTAAGGTAAACAAAGTGCAATTTAAGGGAATTTTTTGGCATCTATAGCTAGCCTTAAAAATTTCTTAAAATTATTTTTCTGATGCTATCAAATTCCACTTTTGAGGATGCCAAAAGCCATAGAACATAAAACGGCGCACAACTAAGGTGTCATTCGATGCAGCTTTTTCTCCTCTTTCTGATGAGTGCTTTTTCTTCTTAATTTGTGGGGTCTTTGGCGATAAAAATTCCAAAAATCTTGATTTTGAAAGCGCCTCATGAGGTACCCGTGAAATGCGAAATCTTATATCTCGGAGCGGTAAAAGCTCAGTTGCTTTGCAAAAATAGTGTACAATCATAAATGACTTTTGAAAGTTCCGAAAACGGAAGATTTGTTGATGTTCAGAGCGTTTGTGTGTTTTGTGACTTCGAAAAAGTGACGACTTCTGAAAAAGTTATCTCAAAAAATAATGGGAAGCTAGCTGAAATTGTCAAAAAATTGCATTGCATTGCACTTTGTTTACTCTATCTGATTGCTATCAAAGCTCCTCCAAAAGTTAGAAAAGAAGATTGCGAAAAATTGCCAAAGTTAGACATGTTAAAATCGATGGGTTCGAAATCTCGGCCATTATCTCAGGGAACACGAGAGCAAGCGGCTCAGAAATATGTCGGCTGAAAAGAGCAGAAAAAACTGCGTCGGAGAGTGCCCAAAGCGTTTCCCTATATTCATTCCTCGTGTTTTTATGATATGTTGAAAAAACGGAAAGAACTTTCAACGACCTAATATATATATACAGGGTGTCCCAAAAAAACGTATCGAACGTTTGATCGTTAATATCTCTCTTCCCAAATAGTCTTTTGCCTTGCTTCAGGTACCGTTTTGGAGAGCTGGCTTCAACTTAGATTTGCATTATAGAACGAATCACCCATCTCTCTTCATTTCTGTAGAATTACGGTAGAAACTTGAAACATATGGTGCCAATGTGGAAAAAGCTGCCGTTCCAAAATTTTTCAAAAAATTCTGAAAACTCATGTTATAGGGTTTTTTATGGACGCTGAGTTCAATACTCAACTATTCACAAGATTACGAAGCTTTCTAAACGGTGTAACCGCACTTTTTAGGAACATTGAAAAAATGGCCGCTACCTCTTACCTGGCATAACTCTTCTATGAAGCATCATAATAAGTTGGGAACTTTACAGTTATAATCAGCAACTCTAATTAGCCTAGTGTAAAAGCTTCCAAGCTGTTTTGTTTCCTTTCACAGGCAAAATATGACCTTTCATTGCTTAAAACCCTCTTTGAAGTTTTTACCGTAATCCTACAGTAATGAAGAAAGATGGCGATTCGTTCTGTAATGCAAATCTAAGCTGAAGCCAGCTCTACATATTGGTACCTGAAGCAAGAGAAAAGACTTCTTTAGAAGAGAGATATTAACGATCAAACGTTCGATACATTTTTTGGGACACCCTGTATATATCTTATATATAAAGCTGAATGTCTGTTTGTCTGTCTGTCTGTATGTATGTATGCTCAGATAATCGCCGGGGGCATTCAGATAATCGCCGCGGGCAGGCGGCCATGCGAATTTTGAGCAAGCGGTCGCCGGAAAAATAGTTCGCTGATTTCATGCGGTCCGCTTGCAGAAATTTAAAAGAATGTTGGCCAATTTTTAGAGGAATGCTCGGAGAAATATCGTGGTTTTTCTACAGATTAGTTGCGGCGCAGTGGCCGCATTCTCGAGGACTTTCCGCGAGAATATGCAAAAATTTCGAGGGCCGCACGTTCCTTTGTGGAGGACCGCGCAACCCCCAGGTACTTTCCGCTGAGAGAAAGTACCTCAAACTTGAGTAATTAAACCAACGGTGACACCTCTGCCACACAGAGTCTTACCTGCGCTCGACGTACGCCCGAAAATACCTAAAAAGAGTCCGAGCGCTTGCTGAAAGTTTGGCCAGCGCTCGCTGGAAGATATTATTTGACGAGCGCTCGCAGAAAATTCTGTATTGCTGCCCGCTGGCAGAACGCGGAAGTACCGCCCGCTGAAGGTTTGGCCACGCCCCAAAATTCTGCTGACCGCCTGCAGAAAAGCGCGAGTTTGCGGACCGCCTGCCCCCGGCGATTATCTGAGCAGGCGGTCCGCAAACTCGCGCTTTTCTGCAGGCGGTCAGCAGAATTTTGGGGCGTGGCCAAACCTTCAGCGGGCGGTACTTCCGCGTTCTGCCAGCGGGCAGCAATACAGAATTTTCTGCGAGCGCTCGTCAAATAATATCTTCCAGCGAGCGCTGGCCAAACTTTCAGCAAGCGCTCGGACTCTTTTTGGGTATTTTCGGGCGTACGTCGAGCGCAGGTAAGACTCTGTATGGCAGAGGTGTCACCGTTGGTTCAATTACTCAAGTTTGAGGTACTTTCTCTCAGCCGAAAGTACCTAGGGGTTGCGCGGTCCTCCACAAAGGACCGTGCGGCCCTCGAAATTTTTGCATATTCTCGCGGAAAGTCCGCGAGAATGCGGCCACTGCGCCGCAACTAATCCATAAAGAAACCGCGATTGTTCTTCAAGATTCGTCTTTAATTTCGCCAACTTTCTTCCAAATTTCTGCAAGCGGGCCGCAAAAAATCAACGAACTATTTTTCCGGTGCGCGCTTGCTAATTCGCATGGCCGCCTGCCCCCGGCGATTATCTGAGTGTATGTCTGTCTGTCTGTCTGTACGTATGTTCCGAATAGAAAATTCCACTTCTGAACCGATCCGGACCAAACTTGGCACACATACGCTACGGGCCCGGCGGGTGTCATATGCTACTTTTCGTCATCGATCGATATCGATTTTATCGATTTTTACCGATTTTTTTGCTGAGTTCACCTACGGAGCTGGGAGTTGGCACAGGGGGGTAATCGAGCATGGGGATTCCGAATACAATATTGGTTTTCAGGATTATCGATTACTTTTATCGATTTTATCGATTTTTTTTGCAAAGTTTGATCTACGGGGCTGGGAGTTCGCACAGGGGGGTAATCGAGCATGGGGATTCCGAATACAATATTGGTTTTCAGGATTATCGATTACTTTTATCGATTTTATCGATTTTTTTGCAAAGTTTGAGCTACGGAGCTGGGAGTTGGCACAGGGGGGTAATCGAGCATGGGGATTCCGAATACAATATTGGTTTTCAGGATTATCGATTACTTTTATCGATTTTATCGATTTTTTTGCAAAGTTTGAGCTACGGGGCTGGGAGTTCGCACAGGGGGGTAATCGAGCATGGGGATTCCGAATACAATATTGGTTTTCAGGATTATCGATTACTTTTATCGATTTTATCGATTTTTTTGCAAAGTTTGAGCTACGGAGCTGGGAGTTGGCACAGGGGGGTAATCGAGCATGGGGATTCCGAATACAATATTGGTTTTCAGGATTATCGATTACTTTTATCGATTTTATCGATTTTTTTGCAAAGTTTGAGCTACGGGGCTGGGAGTTCGCACAGGGGGGTAATCGAGCATGGGGATTCCGAATACTGGTTCCGAATATTGGTTTTCAGGATTATCGATTACTTTTATCGATTTTATCGATTTTTTTGCAAAGTTTGAGCTACGGGGCTGGGAGTTCGCACAGGGGGGTAATCGAGCATGCTGATAACCCCAAGGGGGGTGATCAGCATGCTCGATTACCCCCCTGTACCAACTCCCAGCCCCGTAGCTCAAATTTTGCAAAAAATCGATAAAATCGATATCGATCGATGACGAAAAGTAGCCTATGACACCCGCCGGAGCCCGGAGTGTATGTGTGCCAAGTTTGGTCCGGATCGGTTCAGAAATGGAATTTTCTTTTCGGAACATACGTACACACAGACAGACAGACAAACAGACATTCAGCTTTATATATAAGATAGGTACCGCTTATCCAGTTCAAGTTACGTGTATACTACTATACAATCGAGAAAAAGAAACTATGGTTACCAGTTCACCCTACATCAAGCACCGTTTCCAAGGCATAGCCATGACAATTACATCGGTTCGAACCCCTTTCAAATCAATACTGAACAGAGAGATTGCGAACTCGCGCACACTCAGACAATCGCCGGGGGCAGGCGGGCACCGGAAAAACAGTTTGCTGATCTCTCGCACCCCGCTCGCGGTTTTTTTGCAAAGCAATCAGGACTTTTCGGAAGACCGCTCGCTAAGTCAGCGGATTTTTGAGAGACCGCCTGTTGAATCTTTTTCGCTCTTATCTTTTGCAGATATATTGCTGAATCTCTGAGGAATCGAGAATTCAGCAAGCGGTCTTCCGAAAAGTCCTGAATGCTTTGCAAAAAATCCGCGAGCGGGGTGCGAGAGATCAGCAAACTATTTTTCCGGTGCCCGCCTGCCCCCGGCGATTGTCTGAGCAGAAGACCTATTACTACCAGCGGATTACCAACTAGCAGCCAAATGTTCAACGCTGAAAGCAGCATCAGAAGATTTCGGAACTTGTTCCAATCAGATGGTTTGCGCATATGAAGACGCACATGTGGCAATCAATTGCCACTGCCCCACAATGTCCCTAACAAACATAAGAACAGACATCTCAAATGTACTACCAGTCCATACACCGTATGTAACTTTAATGAAAAGAGATACAGAAATACTTGCAGAAACAATTCAAGGAGAGTTCGGGTTATCCATCGAATCAACTCACTAAAGGACAGTGCTGACTACTTATTCGAACAAGACTGCCAAATTGATGCAGGCAGGGTAACTGGTTGTTATAACTGCCGAGAAGGTGCTCAGGTCAATGTAACATGCACCACTGAAAAACCAGCGTGGGTCATCAGTGAATGTGGAGAACACACATTTTCTGTGAAATGTCAAGCTGGAGGAAAAGTAAGTACCATCGCACTAAACTATCAGCACGTCATCGTACAAGAAAAATGCGTATCTCAATGCAACAATAAGATGGTAACATACAACCTAAAAGGCAGACTCAACTTCCTACCAGACATGGTATAGGCGTTTCCGCGTATAGCGGGCGTGGCCCTGCAGACATTCGAACATGTTGAAAAACTTGTTGAAGCTCCTCTTTAGAGCATTGGGTTGTTTCAGACTGCCGCACTGACCGCAGCAGACTGCAGCAGACCGCAGCTGACTGCAGCTGATTGCAGCTGACCGCACCGACTGCAGCTGACTGCAGCAGACTGCAGCAGACTGCAACAGACTGCAGCAGACTGCAACAGACTGCAGCAGGCTGCATTACCGCACTGACCGCAAGAGCCGCATAGATCGTTGTATCCTCCCGTGAAGGTGGAGAGGATAAATAGTTGTAACCTAAACAATCAACAACAATATACACCTAGATCCAAAAGACAATACGAACGAGAGTAAAACAGGTTATGCAATAAAGCATGAATCAGAACAATTATAAGCATACCAATGAAAAACGATCGCCAGAATGTGATTGAAAAGAGTAAGTTAGAATCTATGAACTTCCTAGACGTAAATCACGGTGTTTTGACATAATCGCAATTGTTTTCTCCTTTACGAAAGCATGCAGCGTCCGTGCGGCAGCCGTTGCGGTCAGCTGCAGTCAGCTGCAGTCTGCTGCAGTCTGCAGCAGTCTGCAGCGGTCAGTACAGTCAGTTGCAGACTGCTGCAGTCAGTGCGGCAGTATGAAACAACTCATTGCTTTTTGTAATCTCTAGCTATCAAAAACTGCCACGCGCATACGTTGGCAAATGTCGGCAAAGCTCCGCCCGCTATACTGTGAGGAATAGACGATACCAAAGGTACTATTCGAAAATGGAGGTCAATCCCAGATGTATGGAACAGGCTGAAAGAAATGAAAATTTCAGACTTGAAACCAATTTGGAATATCATTCAAGAACATTGGAAACTGCTGTCAATGTTGGGGACGATAACAGTCTTGTCCGTGATAACATATTTCTTTGGAACTGCGTTACTCCTAGCATTGGCCAAAGTATTGACTGACAGCTATTCTCAAATTGCCGTACATGCCACATTTGGACTTTCAATTCTGAGAACTGCCCCAAACGTAAAAAAATCTATTTCCCTGCCAGATGGAATTGCCTTATGTGCCGCTTGCCGTATATATAAGAAAAACCAACTACGACCCCTACAAAAAGAAAAAGGAAGTCAAGTATTAAGTGACAGCTATTCTCAAATTGCCGTACATGCCATTTTTGGACTTTCAATTCTGAGAACTGCCCCAAAAGTACAAAAATCTGTTTCCCTACCAGATGGAATTGCCCTATGTGCCGCTTATAGACCGATAGTAACTATTAAAAAAAAGTTTATGCCCTATGTGCCGCTTGAAGACCGTATATATAAAAAAAAAACCAACTACGACTCCTACAGAAAGAAAAAGCGAAGTCAAATATTAAGTGACAGCTATTCTCAAATTGCCGTACATGCCACTTTTGTACACAAAAATCTGTTCCCCTGCCCGATGGAATCGCCCTACGTGCCGCTTAAAAGCAGTGTCCGAGCAAAAACTCGATTTTGAGATTCTGGGCTTACCCGGGCCTATTCGCTACGATGAATCCGAAAATGCACATTAAAAAGAGCGAAAACGGCAAAAAACGGCTCTAACGCGGGAGGGAAATGAGCAGGTGGGCGGGGTCCTCCCCACTGCGAATTCACGTTCCCGGCTTCCGGAGCGACCTTCTCGCTTCCGTTTCAAGTATTGGTACTATTCCACATAAGTTGACCCAAAAAATGAAAATCGTAAATCTCGCTAAAACTTCGTCTAGGGGGGTTATTTGGTACGCTGAACACGAATATGATGTTTATTTCGTGCGACAGCGCCATCCGGTGGAGTTACGGTAGGATTACGGTAGGGGGTCAAAATCACGGATTTGCCCGAAATTTGGCCCAGAGGGGTTATTCGACCCGCTGATGCCAAATATCACATTGGTTTTGAACCGTAGCGTCATTTTATCGGGTTACGGTAGATACACGGTGACGGGTGTAAAACATAGTTTATCCCGAGACGGGTGTGTGGCGATTTGGATGATCGTGAAGCTTTGCACACATGACCACCGCCGCGCGCCACACACTCTGCTGCCGCTTTTGCCTAAGCAAAGCACAGGGGAAAGATACATTTGCCGATTTGTGATTTTGACCCCTACCGTAAACCTACTGTAACCATGCAGGGAGACGTTTTCGTGCGGAAAAAGTGTGACATTTCTAATCAGCATGTCGAATAACCCCTCTGTGCAAAGCTGCAGCGAATTTCGAGATTTTGACCCCCTACCGTATACCTACCGTAACTCGAGAAGATGACAATACAGTGTGAAACCAATGTGATATTCGGCGTCAGCGGGCCGAATAACCCCTCTAGGCCAAGTTTCGGGCAAATCCGTGATTTTGACCCCCTACCGTAATCCTACCGTAACTCCACCGGATGGCACTGTCGCACGAAATAAACATCATATTCGTGTTCAGCGTACCAAACAACCTCCCTAGACGAAGTTTTAGCGAAATTTACGATCTTCATTTTTTGGGTCAACTTATGTGGAATAGCGCCGATGAATTTAGCTGAAGTCAAGCTTTTACGCAATTTGGCATCATTTCAAAAACGACTAATGTGAGTACAACTATTTGAAAGACACATTCTGGGATAACAAGCTCGAAAAAAAAACATTTACAAATAATACACCCGGACACTGGCGCCAGTCTCAAAATCATTGGGACACTCATGATTCCCTTTCGAAATACGTGTAACCCTTTAACGAAAATGTAGAAAAAGTTAAATGCTCAAAATAACATACCGTAACCTGCGTCCTTTAATAAGCTGGAGCACGTTTTCATGTAGGGACTTGCGATATGCGAGCGATATGCGACAAAATGAGCGGATAGGAGATAGACACATTGAACGGATGGATTCATGACTGTTTGCTGCACATTTCATTGGATCACTAGCTAGTAGGATACAAAACGTTTAGATAAGATGTATTCTTGCCCAACGTGGTCCCTACACAACCTTTTTTATGAAAAATATCAGAAATTCCATGCATCTTTTACAAGAAGGAAAAAAATGGTTATTTGTAACGAATTTTGAAGCCCTGCAGGTTACGGAACGGCACTGCAGCACTAAAAGTAGACATTGGGATGGAACACAAACACTTCTAAGCGTGAAATTTTCCGAAGCTCTCGAAGTTATTGAGAACACTATCCATCAGCTGCTGAGGAAGTTGATAAACTTCCCCCTACATTCAGATAAAGGTATAGCAAGTTCTTGCACATATATATAGTTGTTGGAATTGTGGTTGCAACTATAAATCTACACAAATAAAGTAGAAAGAGACCCTACACATCTATATAAAGCAGTGTACGATTGAGAAAGTGGCAACTAACATAGCCGAAACACTGGAAAACCACGACTTTCATTGAGAGTGAGAGGGCCGGGAGCATCGCTTTCTTAGCCCTTCAAGGCAATGCACGCAATGAGGTCCACAACGCGGCATGAATGATCAAACTCATTGTCATACCATGAAATAAGCTTGACAGCTTTCAAAATTGGGGTTGAGAGAAATGCAAGCTTCCGCATCGAAGATGAAGAGTTGCGGTCACCGACGAAGTCACTCGACACGACCTGATCCTCCGTGTATCCCAAGATGTTCACTGGACCCTCAGAGGCTGCCTTGATGACCTTCTTATTGTCATCCATTGAGGCCGCTTTCTCCAGAAGGCACGTGAGATCGACCACTGAGACATCAGGAGTGGGCCATTCCAGTAAGTTCTCCGTTCAAAGCGGATGACCTTGCCAGCAGCCTTGGCAGCACCGGTAGATGCAAGGATAATATTCTGGCCTGCACCAGGTCCATCACGATAGTGCTTTCCAGATGGGCCATCGACTGTTTTCTGCGTTGCCGTGGTGGCGTGGACGGTAGTCATAAAACCTTCGATGATTGTGAAGTTGTCGTTGATAACCTTAGCAAGTAAAACAAGACAGTTGGTGGTGTAAGAAGCATTACTAATAATGTGGTTTCTGGCAGGATCGTACTTTTCGAGGTTTACACCCATTACGAATATGGTGCATCTGCAGATGGAGCTGAGATGACTACCTTTTTAGCGCCTCTTTTCAAGTGAGCAGATGCTTTCTCGATGGTAGTGAATACATCCACAATGATTTGAGTTTCATTGGTTCTTCAGCGGCCTGAAGTTCGTACTAAACTTTAGTGGGTCCTGCGAAGAAGGCCTGTGCGGCGGAACCGAGTACTGTATGTTATTTTGAGCATTTAACTTCTTCTACGAAAATGTCCCTGGTCACTCATTATGAAATTTGGCAGCGTTCCAAAGCGCATCCCACTTGGCAGCAATCCAAGAGTAACATCTGTAACATTTCATCGTAATTTCTCCGTCTGCTGTCTCCTCGTTTGTCGTGTTCCGCGGATCAGGGTGGCCAAGCGGTAAACAACGAATTCATTATAGATATGTTACGTAGTGATTGGTGCGCAACACTGCTGCAAAGGCCACAGCAAACATGCTCCATTACGCACGAGAGTGCGACCTTTGATGTGCCTTGCGAAAGTGCCGCTGTTTCACTGGTGTTTTTTCTTTTGTTCCTTTTCTTTTAGTATTGCTTTATTGGTAAATTAGGTCAAAGGAATTTCATGCGTAAGCTGCAAGCTTACTAGCCAACAGAGCTTGTCGCTAAAGTTTCAAACTCGAAAGTTTGACTGTGGTTGAGTGTTGGGCTTATAGCGCCAGCAACTGCATAATTGCGCAGTTTTCGATATGCATATGTGTGTGCTTACATTTTTGGTATTGGAGTATGTTGACGCAATGTAGTAATTAGACGAACTTTCCAGCTGAAAAATTTTGCCCGATGACAACAATCGCGCGAAACCAGACGTAACAAGATCAGTTTTCGGTCGAGCACGGCCCGTAATTCTAATAGATCTTGTTGTCGTCCACATTCCTCCCTTCCGATTTGTTTGTAAACTACCTGCGAGTGGCTCGTGTGTGCGAAGTATTTAGAATCTTTCTTAGCACAGACTATCTTGTTCGAGCTCAGTCGTCGTTGAAGTTGAACTTTTTTATCAGAGTTAAAAACAGATTTCGAAATTTTCGGTAATCTTGCATACGCTACCGTCGAGAAGATGTCGAGCGGCGGCTGGAACGTCAATGCAGCTGCTTTTGTGCCAAATGTGAACGCACGACCATTCATACCTGGTCAGCCATACATTCCATCTGAAGAATCCGTCTCGTCAACTGCAGCACCTGACAGTGCTGAACCACCAGCAGAAGGTCCGTAACTACATTACCATCATTTGCAGTTCTTGGCGCATTTTTTTTATTTTCTTGTTGTTTATCGCCGTTTGCTCAACTGTATCTCCCTTTTGGTCCGTCTGGAGATGGTTAAAGGCAGTGTCTCACCAAAATTTAGTTGCCGAAATTTTTGCATTTTGCAAGCCTGTCGGACCCTGTCTAGCACTGTATGGGTTTAAAATCGCACGAAGTTCCCAAAAACCCCGTTTTCTGGAGGTCCCGCAGAAGCAACGTGGACGAGTTGTACCTTCCAACTTCAGCCTCAGCCACAGTGGCGGCAACAGAGGGGAGGTGGATGCCAAGTGGAGGAACATGTTCAAACGCGTAAGGGGGGAGACCGAAGGAGTCGTCCGCGCGTACCAACTGGCTCTCCGCGTACCACTTTGAGCGAATTTTTCTCAGCGTAGAGGGGGTCAAATTGAGTGACAGTTGTTGCAATGGCCTATCTAGAGGTCCCTATAATAGAATATGTAAAGATCCCCGCGACCTCAACTTTGGTGAGACACTGCCTTTAAGAGACTTAGTTTCCGCGGCTGTCACCAACTTGCGAATGCAGTAGAGTGCTATGCAAATCTTATTACTAGACAAAGCACATCGGCTTACTGCCTGTATGAAGTTAGGTATCGTCGCCTCCCCGGTGTACGTTGGGCGGAGAATTTGCAGACATTTAAACACGTTGGTGAACATGTCAACCCTCCACTACATTGGCATTGCTTTGTGTAATCTTTCGCTACCAGGCAATAAATGAGCACAAAAAGCATACTTTGCAGTAGAGGCTTGACAAGTCACCAAAGCGTTCAATTGCAAGTGCTCCGCCCAACGTACACCGGGGAGGCGACGATACCACTTAGTGAGCTTGAAAGCGCTGTAGAACTGTCTAAAACATTGTGAAACATTTGCTTTTAGTTGCATTTCAGTTTTTGACCTACAACATTTTTTTTAAATCGAGTGCAGGTCTTTACAACTGAACAATCATGCATCTATTCGATCCTTCACATTAGAGGCAGCGTCCAGGCAGATCTGGACCTATGGGGACTTCACGTGGAAACTAATTTTGGGGCTTTAACTAAGGTACTGCCCAAGCGGCAGCGCAGGTGAATCGCCAACGGCTGAGATATGCTCCTCCGAAGTGGACCCCAGGATCATGTTCGCATGGATTCATGGCAGTTTCGCGCGAGGATCCACGCTTCGCGCCATGAATCCATGCGAAAAACGTTCCCGGGGTCCAGTTTCGAGGGAAATATCTTAGCCGTTGGAGCACTATCTGAGCTGCCGGTGGGCAGTGGCTTAGTTAGGGCCCCAAAATTACTATCCACGTGAGATCCCCATACGCCCAGACTTGCCTGAACGCTGCATTTGAGTGAATTTCTTTCCGAACGCTGTAAGGCATGAGTAGGGTATGTGCTTTTTGGTATCCGTTTGCCAATGAAAATCGCTCCTCTTGGTATACTCCTGTCTTTGGTCTGCATTCCATACCTTCGAAAGACGTTTACTCGTTAAAAGAGGCCGATCCTACAGTTTCTAATGGTTCTATGGCACGCGCCATACTTGATCCGCTTCATCCGCTTCATCCACTTCGCCATTGGTCAGTTTGCTGATTTGAGCAGTAGCCTCAGGGATTCGAGCGTGTGCGAGCGGTCCCCCTACAAGGGCTAGCGTACAAGCGGTCTACAAGCTCAAAACTCCTGTGCGTGCGGCAAACCGCCGTCCATCCAAGCGGCAGGCAGTTACTGTGCAAACGGCCGGCAATACATTTGCTCGATAGCGACCAGCAATGTGTCCTTCTAGTGGTTAGCAATACCGTTGCCGTGTAAGGAGCCAACAGTGACCTCTATCTTCTTCTCACATGTCACAGATTGCGAGCGTAACGTACCTGCGTGAGATACGACGCAGCGTTCAGCCGTCCTAAGCGTTAACATGTCGTATCAACATTTTCCATCAAAGCAAGGCTGGAATAAATTTGTGTGAATTCTAATTATCAAAAGTGATGGATGGGCTTCGATATGAAAGTGGCCTATGCTGCAGGCATCGATCCGCATCCAGAGTATGAACAGGATTAGCATATCCAAGAAAAATGGTCAAGGTATCCCATACAAAATTATGCTAACAGCAAGCGAGCGGCCGATCTTCCCCGCACAATCGGCGAGCACTCCGTGCGGACGCCTCACGTTAACCTGCTACCTGCCCTTGATGACCGTTCAATCGCAAACACCAGCTCAGATAATCGCCGGGGGCAGGCGGTCCGCAAACTCGCGCTTTTCTGCAGGCGGTCAGCAGAATTTTGGGGCGTGGCCAAACCTTCAGCGGGCGGTACTTCCGCTTTCTGCCAGCGGGCAGCAATACAGAATTTTCTGCGAGCGCTCGTCAAATAATATCTTCCAGCGAGCGCTGGCCAAACTTTCAGCAAGCGCTCGGACTCTTTTTAGGTATTTTCGGGCGTACGTCGAGCACAGGTAAGACTCTGTGTGGTAGAGGTGTCAACGTTGGTTTATTACTCAAGTTTGAGGTACTTTCTCTCAGCGGAAAGTACCTGGGGGTTGCGCGGTCCTCCACAAAGGACCGTGCGGCCCTCAAAAATTTTGCATATTCTCGCGGACTTTCCGCGAGAATATGCAAAATTTTCGAGGGCCGCACGGTCCTTTATGGAGGACCGCGCAGCCCCCAGGTACTTTCCGCTGAGAGAAAGTACCTCAAACTTGAGTAATTAAACCATCGATGACTCCTCTGCCATGTAGAGTCTCACCTTTGCTCGGCGTACGCCCGAAACTGCTTAAAAACCGTCCGAGCGCCAGCTGAAAATTTGACCAGCGCTCGCTGAAAGAGATTATTTGACGAGCGCCTGCAGAAAATTCTGTGTTGCTGCCCGCTGGCAGAACATTAGACAGTAAAGGAAGTGCCGCCCGCTGAAGGTTTGGCCACGCCCCAAAATTCTGCTGAGCGCTTGCAGAAAAACGCGAGTTTGCGGACCGCCTGCCCCCGGCGATTGTCTGAGTGAGAGCGAAGTGGATGAAGCGGATTGAAGCACTCAAGATTGCTTCAAGGAAAAAGTGGCGCTGCATCACCATTTTTGTTGTGTTTATTTTTCTATCACTTCCGTCTAACACAGTTTGCCGAAGTTTGAAACGACTTGCAGAGTGGGATGCGGAAGTTCCGGATTCCTACGAGGAGCCAGTTAATTCATCGACATGCCCAACTTTTGCAGAACCGAAACTCGGTGAGGATAAGGTAGGGCGTTTTCTTTTTGTTCTTCCGCTTATAACGAACAGTGTGGCTGAATTGCCCATTAAAGTTAGCCTTTTATCATCTCCGAAAGGTGGCAAGTTGTCACTAGCCTGAAGAGGGTGCGGTGTCGCCTAAAGGCAGCGGCTCCGGAAAATTGCAACTGCGCCCTTTTTGTGCTTCCCTGGCCTTCTGGATGCGTTCAGGAGTGACCGTAGATTCACCTTAGGCACCCGCCATACTTGATCCTCTTGATCCGCTTAATCCACTTGATCCGCTTGATCCGCTTAATCCGCTTCGTGTAAAACGCGCGCCCTCGGCAGTCTGTCATTTGGCGTCACGTACAGCGCATTTGCTTAACCATACGAGATTGCTTTTTACCTACGCGACGCCAAATGACAGACTGTCGAGTGCGCGCGTTTTACACGAAGCGGATCAAGTGGATTAAGCGGATCAAGAGGATTAAGTATGGCGGGTGCCTTAGGAGCGATTACTTGCGATTGGAGCAGGAATCTATTCTGGAGCAGGCTATCTCTCCTACCTGACTTTGATGGCGCCTTTGCGAATAAACTCTTTTTGCGTCTTTAAAACTACTACCTGCAACTCTACTATCCATGTGACGGTCTTCAAGCATGCTAAATATATGACTTTAGTAAAAAACACGTAATATTCCAGCTAAAACTCCTCATTTTCGTCTGACATTGATAAGTTCGCAAATGATTGCGGTTATCTTAGGCCCCGGTCAGACTTCACGCGACTTAATCGTCGCGACCAAATCGCCAAGATTTCCATTCATTTTCATTTCACATTCAAAAATTTCGGTCTGGAAAAGTATCACAACCGAATGCAAGTTGATCTGCATGGAATGATGTTGTAACAGTTGTCTCCTCGCGATTCACTCGCGACGATCAAATCGCGTGAAGTCTGCCCGGGGCCTTAATCAGCTGTGTTTTCACTTCATAGATGTTTTTTTCACTTATACAAGTGCAGTGAAGAAAACTTCGTTCCTTTTATAACTTTACCATGGAGGACTGTTCTGTTCGGCCCCCGTGGAATTGTGTGCATCTCAAGCTTGACCGTCCAATGATTGGAACACATTACCATTTACAAACAAGTATATACACGAGCGAAGTATGCAAACTCTCCTCACTTGCAGCACCACAGCTAGCGGAGTGTGAAGAACATAGAAACAGTTACAACACAATGCGCTCAGTACATACAAAGTTAGCAAAAACATTATAAACAGGGGCCAATCTGGCATACCGAGCAAACTGGAAAATACAGATTTTGTTGAAACATCGTGTAGAGGGGTTATCTGACCTGACCACAGATATGACTTTCATTTGCTACGGTCCTTATTGCGGGGTTGCGGAGGTACCTAAAAGGCCAAAATCAAGTGTCTGCTTGGAAGGTGGAGGGCGGGCGGGGGGGGGGGGGGGGGGGAGGTATCTGATGTTCTGATCATGAATATTACTTTTCTGAAGTCAAAATGGCCTAAAAATTTGTAGCTGTATGCCATAACTCCACAAAAGTGCACCTCTCTATATAACTATTGAAACTCTACCAGGAGGAATCAACATGCTGAAAGGGCATGATATTCGTAATGAGTGTGTTAACTAACCCCTATATAAGAAGATTCAGCACTATGTGGGATTTTGACCCCATACCTATGCGACGTACGTAACCACACGGCGCTGAAACGGCTGGATTCGCAATGAAGCGCGGATTGTGGTTAGAGCGAATTCCCTCATCCGACTTCAGTTTTCTCTTGGGGGCAAATAAGATCCGGACCAAACCATGCTAACATATACTTTAGGCGGGTAGGGTATGTTAGCCACTTGTTGTCTTCCCTCGATAACTATTTTGATTTTTGCAAGGTCTGAGCCACGGGTGGAGTTGGTGCAGATGGATAAGTATATGTGCTGTAGGAAAACATAATGGGGAAGGGAATCTAGCATATGGAAGCGAGACAGGAAGAACAAGGGAATCTCGTATAGAAGTAAGGAATGTTGAACTTTACTATATCGAAGAAAAGGGTGGAGTCATGAATGCCGGCCACAGATGCAAAGAATTTTACATTTTTTAGGAAGAGGTAAACTCAATGAAAAACTCTACTTGACCTTCAGATCAAAGCTAATGAAGAAATTCTGATGGATAACCGAACAAAAAAGATCTCGACACAAGATGAAACTGTAGTAAAAACAGTTATGCAATGAGACTCACGCAAATACAGTCAATAAGCCAGCGTGAAAGCAACTTTGGATTACGTGACAACATGTGCAAGAACAAATGGGAAAACTAATTTCAGTCTACCTTCTCTTTTATCTTGCAACCTTATTTTTGACTAAGTATTCAGAGATTACTGTCTTGCTAATCATAACGATCACATCTTATGCATCACTTGTGCATACAGTCTGCCCCAATCGGGATCAGGCCGAACCATCGGCTGAATTTGCGCGCTCGCAGCGCTAGGAGATTGCGCTGCATACGCGCGCTGTCGCAGAGAGTGAAGAGATCGAGGAGAGAGCAGACTAGCTAGCCGCAGATGTGGCGCGAAACCTTCGCGGCGCGGACTCCCGCCATGCCGATTTTGGCCTGGTTAGGATTGGGGAAGACTGTAATTGCTCTTTTATTCCACTTCATCACTTTCGCCTAGTTATTGCAAGCTGTGGAAGAGATGTCGATTATGTTATACTGTCCATATATCAACAACTACATTTGGTTCACCATTATTGCACAAGTACCCGTTCCTGTAGTCAGAATATGCATCTAGCCTCAAGAATTGGGAGGACCTGCCACTGCGGAAATTATTGGAAAATTAGTACTACTTATATGTGTACTTAACCGGAGCTCTCATAAGTAAACATCTAATATATAAATATTCTAATATATAAAGAATCACAAGCGCAATTCAAAAATGTGCACATAGCGGGAAACCGCGTGGCGGTCCCGCAGCGGTAGCCGGAACATCTAAAGAAGTTGAGGCGCGAGATATCAGTTTTTGAGTGCTTTGACAGTTCATCTTTGAACTTTGACAATTCTTTTCGAGATTTCATCCTTTTCTTCCATGGGTTTCGATGTCTCTTGTTTGCTACTTATTATTAGTTTACTTGGATGTATGTTTCACTTTTCTGCATCGATCTTATATCATATTTTTTGCATCGGATTCAAATCATATAACATCTCTATGGAAAGCTACCATTTTGCATGTTTTCTTGCACGAAGACGTTCGAGTTTGTCTCAAAATGATTGATTTGTCTTTACGAAGTGCTCTCCAAGTTCTACTCTCACCCCTTTCATGTAAGTTTTTTAAGCAGTATGTTGAGATAGTTTTACAAATTAGTTTGCTGGCTATCGCAAGATTGCAACGCACATGCGCGTCAGGTACCGCTCATCCAACTATTAGAGTTGTGGGAGAACGAGGTAGTTTTAGATTCCATAAGGTCTGAAGCAAGTAATTGTGCTGATTTAATGACCATATCGGAGAACATTTCACTAAATTTACTAGCATGATGGTAAATGGTCAAATGATGCTGAACAACATGACCTTCGTTTAGCGAATTGTAAGGATATGGACTGATGAGCATTTCCCAATTTGTTCCCTTTCTTTTCGAACGTGCTGCAACGAATCCTGCCTCACACCAGTGCTCTCAATGGAAAAGCTGGTTACTATCCCAGCGTTCTTCACGGGTGCCACGCCCTTCGTCTATCGTTCATTCCCTTGTTTACTCGTTCAAAATCGAAAGGTTCCCTAGCGCCGCCTTTGGAAATCCTAAGGCTTTTGCACTAGCGCACCAAATGCAGTCAATGAGTTGCGTTGCGGTGGTAAATGTTGAAGGCAGTGGCTAGGAAAACCGTGAGTGCGAGCTTTTCGTTCCTATAGTCGGTTTCATTTCGGATTAGGCAAAACATTCCGCGTGGGGCAACGCGTGCGCATCGCTGGAGGCTTCGCGAGCGCATAGCGCTGACACTTTGCCAAGCAATAACTGAGGAGAATGAAGAGACGCAGGTTTGAGTTCTCAGCGCGATATGACATACAGGGCTTTTCAACATAAGAGTCACAGCCTCCGCTTGCGCGGCTCCTGCAACGCGGCCGCCTCGCTTAGGTCCGCGCAGCGTTTGCGGCGCATCGCCCGGGCATTTTGCCAAGCTTCAGTCGATGCGCAGCCTGGCGCATGCGTCGACGGCATCGACTGAGACCTGGCAAAATGCCCGGACGATGCTCCACGAACGCTGCGCGGACCTAAGCGTGGCGGCCGAGCGGGGCGGCTATGACACTCAGGTTGTAAAGCCCTGCAGTGTAGCTGCGAAACGACGCGAACTGTTGCGAAGCGGACGCCCGCCAATCCAATTTTCGCCTAAAGCGGGTCGAAACTTTTACATACTATGTCATTCTGGATGCTCTGACTGTCTCCATGTCAGGAGTCACGCCGCGCGCCGCGCCGCTTCGCCGCGCAAGTCGCTTCTAAATTTTGTACCCCATAAAACTGCCCGGAGCTAAAGTGGCACTGCGCCAGTCTAGGGGGGTGGGGGGTGGGGGCAGATACATGGTTCGTGCCATAAGTAATACTGCGCCAGGAGTGCTAACTTCTGTTTTGCTGACATCGCTTGCGGCATCGCTTCGCGAAAAGTTCGCGCCGACCGTGACTCCTGACCGTTCCCCGCTCTGACTAGGGCTTGGAAAACGTCTTGAAAAGTCTGAAAAGTGCTTTTCAAGGCGTTTTCCGTTCTTAGATTGCTAAAGGAGATGGGAGAGTGATTGCCAAAGGATCGCAATTGGCTGATTAGCCGATCAGCCAAGGTATCCTATAGCCAGTCGCTGTTTTTGGGAGGAATCCCTCGCCCAGCCCCTTTAGCAATCTCCAAAGCCGGAAACGCCAAAAAGCACATTTTTGACCCTTCTTTCAAGCGCAGTACCGGACTCAGTTGGTCCAGAAGGCCATGTAGTCGTGAGCCCGCGGTAGCAATTTTGGAGCCACTGCCTTTAAGAGGAAACGAATTTGAAGCTTTGAATGGAAAAAGCTGGAAAGAACAACCTCTTAGGATGGGTAGCCTTGAAATGCAGGGAAGAAAGGTTTACCGTGGTGAGTCCTCTCCAAAAGTAAATCGAGAAAATTGGAGAGAGAACACTTGCAGAGCAACTGTAGGCATCTCGACTAGAAGAACTTCGGGAATAGGATTTCTGAGCTTTGACATTTTCAAAACTAACGAGTTAGGGAGCTGGGAGAAATTTGATTAGGTCAGCATAAGGAGAGTTGGTCACTGTGATAAAAGCAAAGGGGACGAAACTGTGTCGAGAGAATTTCTTCTGGAACAAATTTGAAACTTCCAAATCTTTCATGTTGAGGGAACCCTATCTGCAGAGGGGAGCAGAAGGGAAACTGCGCTTGCGCTAGATGTTCTCCAGAGTAAGAAATCGGTACTATACTCTTAGATTTAAAAAAAAAGCAGTTGGGTAGATTTTCAAAAAAAAAAAAACAGTTGGGCTCTGGCATAGTCGGGGTGTACGTTGGGCTCTGGCATAGTCGGGGTGTACGTTGGGCTCTGGCATAGGCGGGGTGTATGTTGGGCTCTGACATAGTCGGGGTGTACAAGGGCGTATACACCCCAGTTAGTGCTCCTGCGTAGAAAGGTTTTGAGGCGCTGAAATGCGCCTAATTGCTTAGATCTATGGGCACTTTGACTGAAGCGAGGAGACGACCTTTCCTTACGGCGGTCTTTAAGCACTCTGATGATTTTCTCAATAAGTTAAGCACTTAGCAAATCTACCCCATTCCCTGCTTTGCTTAGGCGAAAGGCGCCGCAGGTGTATCGCACGCAGTGCCCCTAAATGAGCTCTGAATACCAGAGGAAAACGTAATGTATACGTTGTTACGTAATGTCTATCTTGCCCAGGATTTCTGAAAAAGCCTTGGGCACTATGGTAGCTTGAAACACAGAGGTATTTCCTCCGCTAACAAAAAGGGTAGAAAGAGATGAGAATGAATAGGCTCTGGTACTCAAATCCCCTGGGAGAAGTCCAAAAAGATGGAACCTTGACATTTGAGAAAAGAATGGCGGCTTAGCATATGGCAGGGTTCATACTGAGCCGCACAAAGCGGCACAGTTCCCGCACAGCGCTCGAACTGTGCTCGAACTGTGCCGGAACTGTGCTGCATGCAGTTGGAGTATTTTGACCGTTTCTGACGGTTTTTCTTCTAGGTTTCTCTCATTTCGGGCCTTATTCCTTCACCCCGCTTTTCCTTTTGATGAGTAGATTTCCGAGCGCAAAGCGGGGTTGAGGAATAAACGCTGTTCTGCTTTGTGTGTCCGATTATGCGTTGTTCCGCTCGTTCGTGTCTCTTCGTTTTATCCTTGCATAAAAGTATTCCATTTGTGTTCAGGAGGACGCTGCAATATTTTCGCAGGCATTTTTCTTGAAGGAGAGCAAAAATAGTGCAGAAGAGCAGGTAATTCCATCAATCTGTTGACCACTATTGGGCTCTCAGCCCCTTTTCGTTTTCATTTCATTGTTTTTTCGTTCTTTGTTTTACCCCGCTTCCCTTATTGTTGTGTAGCGCTTCGAACTTGAAGCGGGGTAGAAGAAAGAGCGAAGAAGCAATGAAATGGAAAAAGAACGCGGCTGAGAGGATACATGAAGCACAATCGCGTTCATTCTTTTACCCCGCTTCAAGTTCGAAGCGCTACACAACAATAAGGGAAGCGGGGTAAAACAAAGAACGAAAAAACAATGAAATGAAAACGAAAAGGGGCTGAGAGCCCAATAGTGGTCAACAGATTGATGGAATTACCTAGGGGCTGAGAGCCCAATAGTGGTCAACAGATTGATGGAATTACCTGCTCTTCTGCACTATTTTTGCTCTCCTTCAAGAAAAATGCCTGCGAAAATATTGCAGCGGCCTCCTGAAAGCAAATGGAACACTTTTATGCAAGGATAAAACGAAGAGACACGAACGAGCGGAAAACGCATAACCGGACACACAAAGCAGAACAGCGCTTATTCCTCAACCCCGCTTTGCGCTCGGAAATCAACTCATCAAAAGGAAAAGCGGGGTGAAGGAATAAGGCCCGAAATGAGAGAAACCTAGAAGAAAAACCGTCAGAAACGGTCAAAATAACAACTGCATGCAGCACAGTTCCGGCACAGTTCGAGCGCTGTGCGGGAACTGTGGCTTTGTGCGGCTCAGTATGAACCCTGCCTATAGAAGCTGAAAGGTTAGAAGGGAAGGGCTCTTTGGTTGAAGGCAGCAAGGCACCTGTCCCCAATGTCGTGTTTAGCGGGCACTTGGGTGGAGGACTATATGTCGCCGGATTTGGAAGAGTCCCGCGCGGATTTTCTGCAGGAACGCATGTCCGCGCGTGTACAAGGATGCGTATTTGTCGCAAATGACCGCGGGGCCGCCCTTTTTCGGCGACATATAATCCTCTACCCCGGGCACTTGCATACAGAGTTATGCACGGAACCTCCATCATGAGTATACGCAATAGCATGCAGCGTTATGGTTGTGCAAATCGCCCTAGACCTTTGTCTTCTAGAAAATTTTTGGAGGAATACTCAAGTATTTGGTTCAGCCGATGGAGAGAATTTGGGCACCAACATGGGATTTAAGGTAGGGTGCGAAATGGGGATCGTGACAGGGCGCTATATCGGCAGAATCCTTGAAGGGGGGGGGAGAAGAACTTTCGGCACCCCTGCCGCATGCACTGGCTACAGCATTTGGATAGACAAGAAATAGGCATCTGAAACTTAGCGCTCCCGTTTGGAAAGTCTTGAAGGAGAGGGGAATTGGAGTTTTTTGGCGAAGAACACCAATGAAATAATTGAGCCCAAAAAAAGAACTCTTAAGTAATATAATAAAGAGCGAGTAAGGGTAAGGATCGTGTGACAGGGCGAACACTTGGGGAGGGGAACCTTGGACACCCCTGCCATAAAAAGATCGGGGATAGAATTTGGTGCTTCTGCACGCATAGCCTACAGCAGCTTTGGGTGGGGAGAGAATGGCACCGTGGAGCTCAGCGCTCCCTCTGAAAAAGTTATGGAGGGGTGAAGTTCACTTTGGCCAGAAAATCCACGGAGAATGGTATGGGCTCCAGTATGGGCTCCAACGTGGAAAGAGATAGTAAGATAGAGAGAGCGAGAAAGAATGGGGCTGTGTGATTGGGCACCTGCGGGATATTTTTGTTGAGAGGAACTCTGATCCTGGACGTTGGATCTGCGGAATGCATTTTGGTGCACAATGGCTACCACAGTTTGGACAGGAGAAAGAATGAGCACTGTGGAACGAATTCAGCGTTCCTTTGGAAAAGTTCTGGAGGAGGCATGTGGGTAATTTGACCAAGACCGGAGAAAAGCCTGGGGTTTTTTGTTTCAGTTGCGACGAGGTTCCGACGTGGAGCTCTGAGGTATTAGAATAGGAAGTGAGAAAAAGTGGGGACGGGTTGAACTCAGAACACCTACGAGAAGAGTTTTTAGTATAGTTAGCACCGAATATTCGTGTTTGAATAATTTATTCGAAATACTCGACTATTCGATTATTCGAATAGTCGAATATTTGAGAAAGTCCATTTATTCGAGTATTCGAATAGTCGAATAAATGAGAAAGGCCTATATTTGAATAATTCGTTCATTCGACGATTTCGAAAAATGACTTATTCTATGTAATATTCGTTCATTCGACGATTTCGAAAAATGACTTATTCTAATATTCGTTCATTCGACAAGTTCTAAATAAAGGTTATTCGAATATTCATTCATTCGAGTAGTTTTGAAAGATAGTTATTCGAATATTCGAATATTCGAATATTGCGTTCAAATATTCGAATAATATTCGAACATCTATTCGAAATTAGTCGAATATTCGATAAAGTTTGGTTATTCAAGTATTCGTTTATTTGAATTTTGGAATGTGCCAATATTCGAATATTCAAATTCGAATAAAATGAAAATCGAAAGTCGAATAATATTCGTTCATTCGAAGAATTTTCGAAAATCAAATATTCGATATTCATTTGTTCGAAAAATTTTCGAAAATCAATTATTCGATACTCATTCGTTCGAAAAAATTTTAAAAAATTGACTATTCGATATTCGTTCATTCGGCGAAAATTTTTGTTCGTTACAACTATATTTTTTAGCGGAGGTGATATTGGATCATTTAGTCCTGAAAACATCAGGAAAACTGATTTGTGCACTGCTGTTATTTTTTCAAATCAAAAGTTGGGAGCACTTCCACTGTCCAAGTGCATTGACTGAAATGCAGACTGTGAATCTGATGCGCTCCTCAGCATGCAACACACAAGGTCCCCTGGTTCACTAGTGGAAAAAAAGCACTTGGTTCAAAAAGAAAACAAAAACTTTGGATCATTCTTTCATCAAACGCTATTCCGCTATCCCTACCAGTGCATGGGATCCAAAAATGCAAGTTCCATGCCAATAACGCGCTCCGCTCGACAGCCGCGCTCCACGGCGAATCCAGCCGTTTCAGCGGGGTGTAGGGGGTGGAGGACACTAAGTCGCCGAAAGAGGGCGGTCCCCGCGGTCATTTGCGACAAATACGCACCTTTGTACATGCGCGGACATGCGTTCCTGCAGGGAATCCGCGCGGGACTCTTCCAAATTCGGCGACCTAATGTCCTCCACCCGGGTGTAGGCCCTTCTGAACCCGCTCTAATCGCGATGATAGTGATAGGTCAGCCCGCCGCAAAGGTTACGCTGTGATTGGCTGCCGCGCCAAAGCGAGCAGTTGACCTGTCCAGTCGCGTCGCAGTTTCGGACGAGTTTCGTCGTCAGCGTACCGCATGCACTTACACTCATACACCCACGAAAGACGCCACAAGAAGACCGCGGCGTACACTAAGAGCAGACAAACTTCAGAAAAGTTTCGTTAACCACGAAAATTTCCGATAAATGGTAGCTGGCAGCTAGCATTTGGGTTAATCTGCTATTCCAGTGATTGTATGAGGATTTGGAAATCATTGACAAAATGACTATGTTTTCAACATCCGCGAACCCTCTTTTTGCAAATCCTGCCGTTTTCCCATTTTACAACTCGAAAACTCACATGCTGTTCTGTCTATACCTACTCGTAGACTGCAAGAACTGAATACTCTGCTATAATGTAGGAATGCCAGTTTAACTAAAAGAATGGCGAGAAAGAGTGCTTTCGACCCCACCGAGATCATGTTAAGAAGCTCATTGAGATACAGACCCTGCGTCTGTGCAAACTCGCAGATTCCAGACGAAAAACCCTGCAATTTTTGTCTTACTGCATAATAACAATGACTATCAAACGCATTCTCCAAAACGAGACTGCCTAGCACTCTAAACAGGGTTCATGGTTTCAAAAATTCATGACAACCTGTGTAAAGGCCTAGATCTTCATATGTTGACAAGAACTTTATAACAGACAGTTCTTTGACAGTCTGATTGTTTCTGATCAGCTGAGCACTTTAGCAAAAGAACGGGTCTGCAGTCTAATGCACAAGGGAGAGAACTTCATTTCATGATGACAATTTTCAATACTTATCATTTTAAATTAGAACCTAATGACTATAAAACAAAAAACCTAAGAAATGAAAAAAACAATAACTGCTAATGAGGTAATACTTTTGAAAGGCCCCAACAACTGTCCAAGACCAGATTCTTTGCTCATTTTAGAGGATGAAAGAGGAGAATTATGCTAATTTATGTTGAAACAATCCGAAAGTACCTACTATGAACGTCAAGCCGTTTTTCAATGATGAAAAGACGAACAAGATCAAGATAGAATTCACTAAAGTGCTCCTCTGGCTATAAAATACAACTTACCTTTATAAAAGTATTCGATTTCGAACTAGTATTACAGCTAAAGGCAGCAGATAGCAGAACTAGGGGCAGCAAGTAGCAGAACTAGGGGGGCAACAGCGAATAATAGCAAAGTCCGCAAGATAAGCTCGATGTGTCCAAGTTGTATGTTACTAAGACGAAGGAGAGCAACTTTTGAAATTAGGAAACGACTCGTCCGCGTCAAACGCAGCGCGAGCGCTCGCGCCCCAGATATTGAATTACTGTAGCGCACTGTGGGTTCAGAAGGGCCGTCTCCCGTTTCAGCGCCGTGTGATTACCGTACGTCTACCTATGCTGCATCAGGGCCCGGCACGAGTCGGTTTCTGGCGTTTCTGAAAACGAAGTCTTCCATGACTTTCGGAAGTTTTACGAAGTCCCCTTTGACCTATTTGCTTAGGAGAAGATGAAAACAAGAAATAGTTACTAGTCTGAAAGATAAAACATAGGATAAGAGTGAAAATCCAAATTGGAGCTGAGTACTACGCATGCACAAGAGTTTGGGATTGGAGCGCGATATTTTACAAAGCGATATATGAGAAAATGAAGGCAAAAAACAAAGGAAAGGCAATGGTATGAAAATGTTTTCATGCTCAGGGGTAGATTTTTGACCGGGGAATCCGTCCATGATAGAAAAATCCAAAACTTATGTGAAGTGACAGAAATATATGCTCCAAACGATCTCAGATCGTCTGGTGGCCGTCTGGAGACGATCTAATTTTGGAAAACGTATTACTTCACATAAGTTTTCAAACCTTTATACATAATTCTTTTGCAAATAATTTTTAATGTATACATTACAATTTTGGTGTCATATGACTTTGTGTGCACTGTAAACAAGCAATTTGTTTATTTTAGCCTTGCTTTCAAATTGCGCGCACTTTTCGCCATACACGTAGAGCATGTCAATCGTGTGATAACCTGTCTGAAAAGCTTGTATTCGACTAAATGGCGCTTATTCTTGGTGCTGGTCCCCGAATCGTCAAAAACGATATCTCCTTTGCTTTTTGCTCCAAAAACGAAGTCCAGCCTGCTTCTAGACGATCTGTGCCGGGCCCTGTGCTGCATGTCAGCTTCGAATAAGTGCCTCGAATTTGCTGGAGTTAACATCTTAAAACGATCGAAAGGCGCCACCTTGATAGCTCATATGGGAACAATTTGGGAGGATTCACGACACTCACTCCGTATCCACACTATAAGGGATTACCGCAACGAATGAATATCATATCCGTAATCAACATGCTAAATAACGCCTCTATAAGAAGTTTCAGCAAATCTGAGACTTTCAGTCCTTGGGATCATTATGTTGGAATAAAATAGGTGATTCTGCACGCAGAGACAGCGCTCGCCGCGGACGGTAGCGGCGTCTCTCTAATCAAGCTTTCAACAAAACTTTAACAAAGCTTATAAACAAGCTCGGACATCTCTAAGCCATACCATAAATTACAAGAGTGAAACGAATAGTGACCTAGCACATAACGCACAAAGATGTTGTAAAGCCATTCCTTATAAGGTGCAAACACGAATGTCATGATGTGCTGATTACAACTATGAAGTTCAAAGTTCAAAAAGCCACCATTAGGCCATTCTCAATGGTGTAAATTACGCTCAAGTTGTGTTTGCAACTTGCATTTCTTACTAAAGTCATCTGATTAGCATGCTTGAAGTTCGTCATATGAAGAGTACAGGTAGGTGCCAGAGTAAGCGAATATGGTACTTTTCCGTTATCCGGACCCATTTTTTCAAAAGGATATTGCTTCTTTCCTTTTACCAGATTTGGTCTTAACTTCACAGGAAGGAGTGCCAACCTTCTGCCACGTGTCAAAAAAATTTGACATGTATCTACCGTCTGCACCCCAGAGAGGTTCCCATGTGAACCAGCGTGCCTACGTGGTGCGACGCTGCCTTTCGCTCTTTTTGACACGTTTCACCTGAGATTTCAACGGTAGCGCCCGAGGTTAACACGTTCAAAAGTGCGAAAGGCAGCGAGATGACGTGGTACCTACGGGAACCTCTCTGGGGCGCAGACGATACATGTTTAGCAGGTTTTATTATGAGTTTGTGTTGCCCTACCTAGTGGCGTTAATTCGCTTGTTTTTCAGCCGATAATGACACCAATTTCGATTAAACAACTTCATAAATGGACACTATTATGATAATAACGTTATGCTATTATCAATGAACAGATTGGGCTTGCCCATAATAGAGAATTATGCCAGATTTCCATCGTCTAAGCGACAAAACAATCAGTAGCGAGGTACTTCAAGCCATCAATTATAGCCTATCCTGGCTAAATTCGCATGGCGGACAGAGTTTGAAAAGAAAGACGTTTTTTAAATTATTGCTGAAAGAAACAAGATGTTCTAATATGAGTTCCAAATTGATTTGTTTTTATAGAAGACAATTAAACAGCTTTTAGGTGACTACGAATGCGCTTTTAACTTACCGGAAATGATTAAAAAAAACGTGTACAACTGGACCAAAACATGTCAATTTTTTCTTGACACGTTGCAGGGAGGCAAACACGTGGCAGGGAGGCTGTCCTCGTAGAAACTATAAAAGAGTGTTCTTAAACTAAATAGCATATTTTGTGAGAGCCCTTCAAAAAAAAGGGTCCGGATAACGGAAAAGCACCGCGATTATTGTTCAGCTTCATTCAGCTGCAAAAGGCGCGCAGAATTATTGTCTGCTGCATAATCTCTACTGCTGCCAAGGGGCGCCATCTATTCCTATCGGGCTGGCTGCGCGGGAGACGGCCCTTCTGAACCCACCGTCCCCTACAGTAATCTAGAACTAGGACGCGCGCGCATGCGCTGCGATGACTGCGGACGAGTGCTCCGCGAAGGGCTCGTATTTTCGAAAATCACCAACTCCCTTCGTGCGGCTCTTGCATTATGGAATGCAAGGCAGTCACGCTGATTTCAACCAAACACAGCTACCATCCTCTGAATGTTTGGTATTCTGAGCTTACTTCCCAGCAGGTATGTTTATGATTTATGGTACATTTTCGAAGTCTTTTCATTTCCATGATTCATAAGAAACTTCTCATGAATCTCTTTTGAAGTCTTTCAAACGTTGTTTTTTTGCTTTTTTTCCACTTATACCACTTGTGTGTGCGATCCTTATAACGTCGTGCATCGTCACATCATATTACTAATGTGAGCTGCTTGATGTTATTGAGGAAAGCCCACGTAATCAAAGTTTGTTTAACAACTCTTTATAAAGGCCAATTATAACTTAAATTGGTGATCTGCGCTAATTCGCTATCAAATGTGTATTTCCTTACATTTCAGTGCAGCTCTGTAGCTTTCCAAGAAAATTATCATCTCCTTAAATTTCTCATTCCTAATAAAATTTACGAACGTGCATTTGGAATTTTTAAGCTATAAAAAGCATGATCCGTGCAGCAAAGAAAAGGTCGCTACCAAAATCACAAAATCAATCCATGTAGATCATGCTACCAAATGAAGGTAATGCATTTTTATTTGATCGCGTTTTTGATACGGTGTAAAAGAAACTCCGTACTCATCATTGAAAAAAAACGTATGCTTCCCTACTGGCACGCATGTAGTGCACATTTCAATTGAATGTGACTAGATGATGCTGCAAGGAGGCAGACGTAGGAGAGTAAAGCATGCAATCGAACTAAAAAAACAGTAAAATAAGTCGAAAAGACATTGAAAATGTCTCATAGATCAAGAACATAATACCTTAGAAAGTGGCCGGCGATTTAAGTAGTGTGGAGTAGAGCGAATAACTTAGGTTATTGAATTCTAGGGAATTTGGGAAATTTAGGAATTTTCTAGAGAATTACCTTTAGAATCTCATTGTGGAGTAAGTTACCAACGATGTGAAACTCGTCCGCCTCCGCAGCGCGTCTGCCCAGGTCAGCCGCTCGCTCCCGCGAGCTAGCCAATCATGGAGTGACCTCTAATTAGCGCTGATCTCTTATAGCCGTCGCGATCGGGGCAGGTTCAGAAGGGCCTACACCCGGCTGCGCGATCGGTTCGCGTGCGGTAGCCGAGATTGGCGCAGGAGCGCGCATTCCCTCTTGTACTTACCTGCTTTCCATGGCATCCAACTTGCTCTTAAGGATTTTCGCGTTCGTTTTCATTCATGAAGGAGAAATGATGGAGGCATTGGGTTTTTTTCGCTAACGTACGCCAGTTGGCTTGGCTTTATGACCATATGGTATTGAACTAGTCCAAGACCTAGGTGTAAGTGAAGAGCTTGTTCGTTTTCTAAATTGAAGAAGTAGTGCGTTTGCATAGATAGAATCTTGGAAGGTTTTGAACAGGCTGTCCTATCTCTGAACTTCTGAAGGTAGATTGACCTTCTCTCCCTAACGTATGTGTCTGCAACGATCTGAGGGGTTTCCATATCATAAAATTATTCCTCCTATCATTCCTGTTACGATCTCATCGTGACAGAAATGATAGGAGGAATAAAATGAGGGGCAGACTATGAAGATATCACCACTTAATCAATTTTCCAACAGCCGTGTAACTAAATGTCAAGCAAAACTCGGGTGACATAACACCAAAGCATCTTAATCGTCCATAGAGTGCTTTAAGCCAATAAGGTTTGCGCTGTCTGAACGTTTGATCGTAAGGCATTTTTTTGGCTGCCTCCGCAGTATGCTGCCAACATTCGTATATCTTAGCCATGCTCCTCTTGCTATCTCAATTGGATTAACGACTGTTCGGAGCAATGGGACTTCCTCGTAGACCGCTACGTGACTTCTCATGAGCGCGTTGATATCTCCACACGCTGTCTGATGTTAAACAGTTGAACAAGTCGCTACTGGAATATTCCAGCTGTACTAACACTGCTGCAGACATGCTTAATCAGCATCAAACATCTCACACACAGTAAAACTCCTCAGCAAGTTCCTTTTGAAACCACACTTTTTTTGATCTGAACTTTAAATTACCACAACTAGTGAAGTGTTCGCATACGCGCATCGCAACATTGAAATATTTGATGCTAGATATGGATATATATCTGGATATATCTGTTATAGATACTTGACAAACATTCCCATCTTCAAAACTCTTGGCTAGTGTTATCATTAAATCACGGACTAGTGAATACTGACGTTTTTTACTGGGACTGACGATATTCGCCTTCAGCATTTTTGCAGCGGTTTGAGTATTGATATCAGAGACAGCTACAAGAAAGCCTTTGCAACGAATCCTACTTATGTAAGCTAAGACAAGTCTTAGCTAAAAAACACTCAAATAGCGAGTTCTCAAAAGAGAATGAACGAATGGTATCAGACTTGACAAGCTCATGTGATGGTCAGAAAGAGAAGATTCTCCACAACAAACTCAATAAAAGCAAAAAAAGAGAAGACGCCGACATAACGCAGTTTTACAATTGGTCACAGCATGCCACGGCGAATAAGTACTTATATATTCGCCTATATATAGGCGAATATATAAGTATATATATAGGGCATATATGCCCTTACAAGCTGCACTCGTAGTGAGTTTAACGGAATGCAGCTTGTAAGGGCATATAGGTGAACTAGCTGGCTTACCCGGCTCCGCCTGGCCCTGTCAAAAACGATAAAGGTTCCCTTTCTATCCCTATACACCTTTATTTGTGCCCACTTCTACATTCCCTATTCCCGCTGCGTGAGTAATCAGTATGCTCACCTACCTTCCTCACCAACCCCCCAGCCCCGTAGCTCAAACTTTGCACAAAAAAAACAATAAAATCGATAAAAGTAAGGATAATTCTAAAATCTGGTGGCGTTATTCGGCTATCCGGGCCCCAAAATGTTTTTGTAACGGATCTTGCTCAAACTCGGTATATGGGGATTATTTGAGCCGCTGATGACAATGTTATAGTCATCGCGTGGCAGCGGGTAAAAATCATAAACCTGCCTGAAACCTTGGCAGGGAATTACCTAAAGTGCTGTTCAAAGAATATCGTGCTCAATTCCCGCGGTAAAGGCAATTCTTGTGGTATAAAAGTTTCCCGCGACCGTAATGCTTTCCTTATAGGACCACTGCCGCGCGCGATACATCCTTCGGCGGCTTTTGCCTAAGCAGAAATAGGGGAAGGGAGATTTGCCGCGTGCAATACACTCTTCGGCGGCTTTTGCCTGAGCAGAAATAGGGGGAGAGACATTTGCCGCGTGCGATACACCCTTCGGCGGCTTTTGCCCAAGCAAATCAGGGGGAGGGAGATTTGCCGCGTGAGTTACACGTTGGGACAGGTTATCAGGATGGCGCTGGAGACCGCCATGCAAAACGACGGTTTCCCCATTTCATGAATATCTGGGATTTAAATTGGCCCTGTCCATTCAAATCCTGCAACTCACCATAACTTCACTAATGCGTTATGACAGCGAGCAAGTTTCATATTCATAAGCAGTATACTTGTGAACCGTTACAGGAAAGGTTTTTAGTAAATGTGGAACTTCGACCATCTACACCCACCGTAACCCAAGAAAATGCACTGTCCTGCGAAATCAGCATGATATCCATGTTCAGCGCGCTAAATGACCACCCTAGACGAAGACTCCCAGCCCCGTAGCTCAAACTTTGCAAAAAAAATCGATAAAATCGATAAAAGTAATCGATGATCCTGAAAACTAATAATGTATTCGGAATCCCCATGCTCGATTACCCCCCTGTGCAAACTCCCAGCCCCGTAGCTTAAACTTTGCAAAAAAAATCGATAAAATCGATAAAAGTAATCGATAATCTCGAAAACTGATAGTATTCGGAATCCCCATGCTCGATTACCCCCCTGTGCAAACTCCAGCCCCGTAGCTCAAACTTTGCAAAAAAATCGATAAAATCGATAAAAGTAATCGATGATCCTGAAAACTAATATTGTATTCGGAATCCCCATGCTCGATTACCCCCCTGTGCAAACTCCCAGCCCCGTAGCTTAAACTTTGCAAAAAAATCGATAAAATCGATAAAAGTAATCGATGATCCTGAAAACTAATATTGTATTCGGAATCCCAATGCTCGATTACCCCCTGTGCCAACTCCCAGCCCCGTAGGTGAACTCTGCAAAAAAATCGATAAAATCGATATCGATCGATGACGAAAAGTAGCCTGTGACACCCGCCGGGGCCCGAAGTGTTTGTGTGCCAAGTTTGGTCCTCGGTTCAGAAATGGAATTTTCTATTCGGAATATACGTACACACATACAGACAGACAGACATACAGACAAACAGACATTCACCTTTATATATAAGGCATAGAGACCCTACGGGTCGCTAGTAAGTGGGTGGGGGCAGATACATTGATATCTGCCATTAATTAACTAAAAATCCCAAGAAAGAGAATTTCCATCTTCCCAGCGACCTTTCGCGTATAGTGAGTAGTAGAAACAAAACACTATGCTTTTAGGAAAAGAAGCTACTACCAGTGACTATCCGTAAAGCATCTCTGCTGTTCCTCTTGCAGATACCTTCGCCCAGATACCACAGCTCTTAAACAAGGAAGCTACCCCCAGGCACCTGTTTAGAACAGCTGATTCATCCCAAAACTCAGATTGATTCCAGGAAAGTGCCATGTTAATGGAGGCGTCAAGTTATGTCTTCCAGCAGCCGAAAACTCAGATATGTAGATAAAAACGAAGCAGTATTTTTTCGATGTTGTCTTGCCAGTGAACGGACTCGTTTCTTAGAACAGACTAAAGCTTGCCCGACGCCTTCTTTTGAAGGACAATCTTACCGAAACTGACTGTCGCATAAAGCTATAGGTCTTTCCAAGCTCCTTATGCTTCCGCTTTTAGGGGGAAAAGTATGGTTGAGAAGAAGGGGCCGTAATTTTTTCCAGCAAGTTTCTTTATAATTAGATATTGACACCTAAAATTTTTAAGCGCAAATATCTTGCTGCCTGAGCCGAGTCTTTTCTTCCCTCGAGACCAAGCTCCCTGTTTTTTTTTTGCTTCTAGGGGCAAAAGTGTGGTTTTAGCGAAGTTCAAAAGGCCAAAACTTTCACAGAAGATAATTTCCTGTCGCAAGAAGCTCATGGATCCGTCTTTCCCTCGAGATCACTTTTCTGCCTTCAGAGGCAGAAGTTCGGTTTTTGCAGAGCAGAATGACCACAAGTGAATTTGAAACAAGTTTTTAGAATAAACATTGACACCTAGAAATTTTCAGCGAAAGTATCTTGCTGGCTGAGCTTATGAGTCTCTTCCCCTCGAAACCAAGCTATCTGTGCTTTTCTGCTTTTGGGGCCAGAAGTGTGGTTTTTGGTTTTTGTGGTTTTGCCAAGTGGGAGTCAAACGTCTTGGCGAAAGTCCTGTCGGATGAAGCTCATGGGTCTGTCCTTCTATCGAGAGCACTTTCTGCTTTTTTTACTTTTAGAGGCAGAAGTATGGTTTTTGCAAAGTAGAAGGGCCAGAAGTAAATTTAGAAGCAAGTTTCTGTATGAATAAACATTGACACCCAGAAATTTTCAGCGAAAGTATCTTGCTGGCTGAGCTTATTAGTGTTTTCTCCTCGAGACCAAAAGGGCCAGAAATAAATTTCAAGCAAGTTCTGTATAATCACTGACACCCAGAAACTTCTGGCGAAACTTGCTGCCTAAGGCCATTCTTTCTTCCCTCGAGACCAAGCTCCCTGTCTTTTTTGCTTTTAGGACCAGAAGTGTGGTTTTTGAGTTTGTGGTTCTTGCGAAGTTTGGGGGCCAAAAGTTTCAGTGAAAATGTCCTATCGAATGAAACTCATGGGTGTGTCTTTCCCTCGAGACCACTTTTCTACCTTCAGAGGCAGAAGTTCGGTTTTTGCAGAGTGGAAGGGACAGAAGTAAATTTCAAGGAAATTTCTATATAATTAGATATTGACTCGTAGAAATTCTTAACGGAAGCATCTTGCCGCCTCAATTTATAAGCCTTTTCTTCCCTCGAGACCAGGCTCTTTGTGCTTTTCTGATTTTAGAGGCAGGATTTTAAAAGGTAAAGGCGGGCAAAAGTGAATATATAACAACTTTAGGTAAAGTTACCGTCTTCATCAATTCCGAGTGTGATTATAGAATTCTCAGCATGCTCACTTACCCCGGACCAGTGCCATCTCAGCCTCGTAGCTAGCTAGCCCCCACCGACTAGTGGGGTGAGGACGACTATAACACCACTCGTTTTGACGGTTGGCTGATTGGCCCAGGCAGCCAATCGCGGCTCGGCTGCGACTCCGCTCTAGCCTCAGCAATCCCAGAGCCGGAAAACGCCATAAAAAGGCTTTTTTGACTTTCAAGCACGGCTCTAGTCCAAGCGCATCCAGAGGATGTTCCCGAGCCACTTTGCTCGGAAGAAGCAAAATGTCGAACAAAATTTCTTTTCTGTTGCTTGGGCTTATTCTTCCCGCTGATTCCAGAAACGCAGCTAGCAGACTGTCGAAAATAGCTTATTCTAGAAGCTCCTAATTTTGAATTTGGACGTCTGTCACTGAGGTTACGGGCAGTGTCCTGGCAAAAAGTCGTTTTGAGTTTTGTGCTTACCCCGGCCTATTCGCTATGCTGAATCGGGAGACGGTCTTTTCGCACGGGCGGTCTCCAGCGTCTCCCTGATTTTGACTTGTCTTAACATGTAATGCACGCCGCAAATCTTTCCTCCCGTGTTTTGCTTAGGCAAAAGCCGCCGCAGGGTGTGTCGCGCGCGGCGGTGGTCCTGTGTGGAAAGCATTACGGTCGTGCGAAACGTCACACACCCGCTGAATCCGCATATTCACACTGGAGAGTGCGAAAACGGCGAAAAAGGGCTTTAACGCAGGTGGAACGCAGCAGGTGGGCGGAGTCTTCTCCGCTGTGAATATTCTTTTGGTTCCGTTAGCCGTCCTGACAATGTCACCGGCTAAGCGCGAACGCCTGTTTTGAAATCCGAACCAAGAAAACGCTCCGGAAGCTGGCAGAGCGATTTCATGGTGAGGAAAACCGCTCACTTGCTGATTTCCCTCCTGCTTTAGAGCCCTTTTTCACCGTTTTCACGGTCTTCAGTGTGGATTTTCGGATTCAAACATAGCGGATAGACCCGAGTAAGCACAAAATCTTAGGGCCGCATGCACTAACCTCCCCGTTGGGGAGGGGATCGCAGCTTAAAAGAAAGCTTCATATTCTGAAGCTCCAGATGTCTGAATTTCACGTTGTGTACCTATCCGTAAGTATTTCTACTACCCTTCACTATGAACATGTTGAAGAGGAGCGAGAAGCTGTACGAACCGCATTTTCCAGCTTTTGTATGATCTCTGATGATCCCCGGCGCTTTTCTTTAAAGTCATTTTTCTTCTCAGAAGTTACGAAAACTTTCCAAAGCTGTACTGAACATCTAACACAACAGTGCTAAGCACGTTGCTGATGAGAACAAATGAGTTTTTGAAAAGTCGAATTTTTCGGTAAACCTCAAAATTCGACCTATGGATCATCGAAAATTTCATGACTTCAAGACATCATTTGTTCTTGTCACGAACATGCTTAGCACTGTCGGGTTGGATAATCTGCACAACTTTGGAGGTTTTTCGTTAACTTCGGAGAAGTAAAAATGACTTTAAAGAAAAGCGCGGGGGATCATCAGGGATCATACAAAAGCTGGAAAATGCGGTTCGTATAGCTTCTCGCTCCTCTTCAACATGTTCATAGTGAAGGGCAGTAGGAATACTTACGGATAGGTACACAACGTGAAATCCAGGTATCTGGAGTTTCGAAATACAAGGCTGTCTTTTAAGCTGCGATCCCCTCCCCGCGGGGATGTTAGTGCATGCGGCCCTTAAAATCGAGTTTTTGCCCGGACACTGCCTTTCAAACGCAGAGCCGTGGTGGAACCCTACGTTTTGACTGCGTGCGATATAAAGTCCCAATCCCAGTCAGGCCAAAATTGGCATCTGGGAGTCCGCGTCGCTAGGATTTTGCGTTACGCCTACAGCCTGCTTACCTGCTCTCTCTCTTTCTTTACCTCCGCTCTACCCGACAATGCGCATACGCACAGCAAATTTCTAGCGCAGCGAGGGCGCGAACTGGCCAACGGTTCGGCCTGCTCAATTGGGGCAGACTGTACACGCTCTAGCTTATCGATTTATCCCTCCTTTCTTGTTTTCACCTATGCCGTTTGCAGTTCTCCGATTCTCACGGACAAAAAGAAGAAAAAGACGATATTGAAGCTGTCAGAGGAGACGATAAGGAGACCGAGAAGGATGTATCTGAAACTAGCGACGTAATAACTCCTCTCGCGAAAAAGTTTGAGCGCGTCAAATATGTGGATGGTATGTTATTCCTCCTTCCGATATTTTTTTTCTCGGTTTTTTCTTTATTCGATCACTGGATATCCAGCAAGGTTAGATGAAAGGTGGTTAGATGATGCTCGAATATCTTCAATGTAATACATATGTGTATATCTATGACTATTTATAGAGATACTACTTCACTCTGATTCTTTGGTTAGGGTCAAAAAAACCTATTGGAATGTTACAACTAGTTTGCTCTATAATCAAATGAAAATTCGAGGTATAAGACGCAGATGGGGTCCTATCTGAATTAGATGATTACAGCAAACCAGAAACTTAACGCGAAATTGAACTGTGCTATGGACAGAAGGTTGGTGAGCTATGTTTGAGTCAGAAACAGCATAATTTTGAATAGTACGAGTCGTTACTTTATAATGTTAGTATGTTCGAGGTTTAGATTGAACATAAAAGGTCATTGTCAAGTGCGTTGGGTGCGAATTATTATATTTATTATTTATAAATATAGTAATTATTTATTTATTTATAAAATATATTGGCGAAACTGGTAGAGTGTTAAGCGTACGCTTGAAAGAACATCTGGCAGGCAAGAGACGGAAGAGTTTAGTAAACCCGTTGGGCAAACATGGGAGTGACGCGCATGAGGGAAATGATTTTGCAGTCAAATGCAAAATTCTGGCGTTTGAAACAGATATCACGGCTAGGAAGATTCTAGAGGCTTTCTGGATATCCGCAAAGATTCCAGAAATGAATAACAAGAATGAGTGTCTGTCTATAACCGCTGAGTTTCTGCCGTATATGCCACTGTGTGAGTTGTAGATAGTGGATAGCGACCTAATGCGCATTCTACTGTATCACTCACTTGTCCGTCAACTTTTGTCACATCCAGTCGTACGGACATTTCGAATATCGGTGGTGTAAGGGTGAGTATATCTGTCTTGAGGATTTTTGCGACGCGAAGTTGGAATGAAGTAACTGGCTGAGTTAGAGGAGATATCTGGTGGTCTGGTATTACGGATGATGCCTTGAGTCGTTTTCAGGCCTCTGAGGACGACGAAAGCGTCAAAACGTTAGGCCAGTACGAATAAATCTGCCACCATAACAAACTTGTACGGCACAACAGAGTTGAAGACTATAAGCTATGCCCAGGTTTAAAGAAAACGGAACATGGAAATTATTATATAGGGCTTATCTTGAGTGTCGTTTGCACCAGCATCTCCATCTTCGCGCTGGGCTCTGCGTCTCTTCTGCGGTACTTGTTCCCTAATCACTTCCAATCGATTGATGCTCCGCCTTTCCCACGCTTGCCCTGAGAAAGCGCTCAGAGAGCAGCCCGGCGGAAGAGACGCGGAGTCCAGCGCGAAGATGGAGATGCCGGCGCAAACGACACTCAATTTGATAAGCCCTATATTTTATTTAGCTGATCCCATTTATTCCTCCAGACCAGTATGACGTATTTTTTTGTCAACACCCGTATGCCTTATAGCGCGAGGCCATCTGGTTATTTGGGTCTCCATTAATTTGCATAAACTTGGCGTTATCGTGGATCATAGTTAGAGGTTGAGATATTAGATTTTGTTTCATTTTCGGGGTCAGTGGGCACAGGCAGGCGCCAGACTTTTCGCATAGTTGCTGCATTCAATCCAGCTGGTTTGCTATTGATCAGATCAGTCGACCAGTAGCGAAGCTGCTAACGGGATAAGTCTGGCGCCTGCCATGCTGGTCATGAAAATCGGGTTGAGACGTGACTTCATGTCTTGCATCCACCGCCATATCACTAGAAAATCTCCAACAGGCCCAGTGCACTTTAATGGACGAGTTGATTACTTTGCAGAGTTTACGTCATTTCAGTGATTTTGACATGTACCACCCTGCAAAGTTCTCTTGCCTGCGATGTGTGTGCTCTCATAGTTTCTGTGTAGGCTATCATCATCCATGACTCTAATTGGAGACCAGAGCTGGCTAAATGATCTTAATAGCTGTATTTTACGAATACTCCAAACAGTGTCAAGGTGTATTAGGGCAGGGCATTTGCACTTCATCGGCCTATTTGTCATCCAGTCTGATGATTCGTAATCCGCGATTGCCAGTAAGGAAAAGGAGGTTAAAGAACAATTAGTGTATTTCTTGCTTCTCATCTATCAATGATACACTGCAGGCGTTAGATCAGCTGTGCGCTTGGCGCGCTCCCCCTTTACAAATACCAGCTGGCATACCCGGCTTCGCCCGCCCTGTCAAAACACTATGTTGAAGGTCACCATCCCTAAACCTGTACAATTTTTCCCTGTGCCCCCTCCTACATGCCAATCCCCCATTCCCGTTTGTTAGAATCAGCATGCTCACTTACCCCCTGTGTCCTCCCAGCCCCGCAGCTCATACTTTGAAAAAAATCGGTAAATTTGTATATATCGCTCGATGACGAAAAGTAGACTATGACACTCGCACCTCTCCGAAGTGTATGTGTGCAAAGTTTGGTCGCGCTTTATCAAAAACATGTATCCTAAAAATTGTAAAAATCTTTTTATAAAAAAGGTCCAAAAATGGCCGCGTCACAATGTCGCGGACAATAATTCTTCGAACGCGAAAATTTTTTTGTAGGTCCTTTTTGCAGCAAAAACAAAAGTTCTCCGTACAGGTAAGCACACTATATTGTAGAACTCATCGAGGACAATAATCGAGTAGTGGTTATTTCCAAAAAAACCCGAGCTTGAATTTTATTTTGCTTCTTTCCAAAAAATAACTTGTAATTCCCTGCTTCAAGCCAAATTTCTTCACAAGGAAACCCTATTCAAGACATTCCAACAAAACTGTTCGGATAAAATGGATGCCCTTTGCCATCTTCTATGCATCGGACGTGTGCTGGTGAGTTTCTTTGCTGAAAATAGTTTTTGACAGTGCGTGCACATGACTCCATTTGCAGCGCTTTGCAGGCTTGTAGCTCTGCCAGCAGTCACTCTACGAGCCTGCTCGTAAGCTCATTCGAAAGCGCTTGATTTCCTGGATACGATGGTATGCAATAGAGTTGGGTAGGAGAAACAGCAGAGAAATGGCGGATGGGGTGAAAAAGCGCATCGTTAGAGGTGATTGGAGTGGAGGCTCTTATCAACACCAGAACATTCCTGAAGCTTCGAAACGGATCTACTACAAGAACATTGACAGTTTTGAACTTCCAGGATGAAAGTTGTGGCGAAAGAAGCTCTGTTCAACATTGGCTGGAAATCCTTAGCCTACCACTGAAGCTGGGCTTTTTCACCCCAAGCGCCATTTCTCTGCTTTTCTCCTACCCAACTCTCTTGCATGCCATCGTGTAGGAATTCAAGCGCTTTCGAATGAGCTTACCAGCAGGCTCGTAGAGTGACTGCTGGCCGAGCTACAAGCCTGCAAAGCGCTGCAAGTCAGTGGTGAGGTGACGGTGGAGTCACGTGCATGCACTGTCAAAAACTATTTTCAGCAAAGAAATCACCAGCACACGTCCGATGCATAGAAGATGGCAAAGGGCATCGATTTTATCCGAATAGCTTTGCTGAAATATCTTGAATGGGTTTCCATGTGAGTAAATTTGGCTTGAAGCAGGGAATTAGAAGTTATTTTTTGAAAAGAAGCAAAATAAAATTCAAGCTTGGGTTTTTTTGGAAGTAACCACTATCCGATTATTGCCCTCGATGAGTTCTACAATATAGTGTACTTACCTGTCCGGAGAACTTTTGTTTTTGCTGCAAAAAAGACCTAAAAGAAAATTTTCGCGTTTGAAGAATTATTGTCCGCGACATTGTGACGCGACCATTTTTGGACCTTTTTTATAAAAAGATTTTTACTTTTTTTAGGATACATGTTTTTGATTAAGCGCAGCGTGTAGGTTGTAGCTCTTGAAGGGCTCTATCACCATATGAAATCCAGATGGATGTTTGTCCAGATCTTTGTCTTACTTTTTGCACTTTCGCCCGCTTCCATGCTGCAGTTACGATTCGACCCAGTCGCGTTAGTGCAGCCTATGACGTCACCATATTTTGCGCTAACTTGGTTCTCTCAGTAATGCTAACCATGAAATCGAATTGAACACCATAAACCATCGGCTTCTCTGTTCACTTGCAAGCGTAATTGTAAGGTCTGATGCTTTTCGAAAGTATTTGATTGTATTTGACATATCAAAACTGTGTGAACTTTCCAAATTGTTATCCTTTAAATGATAAAAACACTGTGGTGCGAATTGTCTTGGAACTTTACACTGGATGGATGCATCTCTCAGCAAATAAATCATAGGTTCTAACGAAAGACTTCATCTTGTAATTTCGGATTTTTCTTAAAAGACCGAAAGTTTCAGAGATACTGTGAAAAAAAAATGCTTCTCCCTCCAAAACTTCTATCAACGATCGTGATAGATGTCTTGGAAAGAGCTACGTGCTTCTATTCGTTGTCAGTTTATAAGATGTGAACAAAAGAGATGAAAAAAGGGCTTTACTAATCATTAATTCAACCCTTGCTGACCTCAGGGACATGTATTTTTTTATCGCAATTTTGTCAAAACATTGCACAACCTCAAAATCGTATAGACACTGTTTGGATGAACAGCTGAAATTGGATATTCACTTTGATAGTAGCCTTCTTGATAGAATTCAAGTCAATAGCCTACCAAGATGAGCTGGAAATTGGGGTAGACTCTGGAGTTGGGCTTAGTTTCATAGGTGTTGATGGAAAGGCCCGTTTAGAACGCGAACGGGAGTTTGGAATTAGAATTTTTAAATTGAAAAGACTCTGAGCAAGTTTCCAACAACGCATATTTTGTGATGAGGAAGGGGTGTTCTTTGATTCAGAAGATTTTATAACTATAAGTTGGAATGTTGGCTAGAGCCGCAGCGATGTTCGCCCGCGGCCCTTTCATGACCGGGAACATCGCTTAATTCACCCCAGGTTTTCATACGGGCCCAAAAGATCTAAAGGGAATGGTTAAGGTAGTTCGTAGGGACAGTCGATGAGGAGAGCAGGACCCCGGGTGAAAAAGTCAAGAGGAATGTACATAACTGGGAAAAGCTTGCCGAGTTTGTGACGGCCACTTCAGTCAGAAAATCCCTGATTGTGAGAATTTGAGGATATCGGAGGATTTTCACAAAATGTGTGAAAATCCTTGCAGTATATACAGTGACCGCTAAAAAGTTGCGGACAAGCCGCTCTCCTTTTTTCATCGCTCATTTCCAGATGGAAAACAAAGATGAAAAAATGATTTGATTGCATGTGGTGATAGAGCTCATCAAGAGCTACAACCCACACATCGCGCTTTCTGGAAAACATGTATTATAAAAATTTTAAAAATGTTTTTCTGAAAAAAGTCCGAAAATGGACGCGTCACAATTTCGCGGACATTAATTCTTCGAACGCGAAAATTTTCTTTTAGGTCTTTTCTTGGGGCAAAAACAGAAGTTTTCCGGACAGGTAAGCATAGTATATTGCAGAACTCATCGAGGACAATAATGTGGTAGTGATTACTTTCAAAAAAACTCAAGCTTGAATTTTATTTTGCTTCTTTTCAAAAAATAACTTCTAATTCCCTGTTTCAAGCCAAATTTCTTCACATGGAAACCCATTCAAGAATCCAAACGAAGCTATTCGGATAAAATGGATGCCCTTTGTTATCTTCTATGCATCGGACGTGCGCTGGAGAGTTTTTTTGTCAAAAATGGCTCTTGACAGTGCGTGCACATGACCCCACCTGCACCTCACCACTAACTTGCACCGCTTTGCAGGCTTGTAACTCAGCCGGCAGTCAATCTACGAAACTGCAAGTAGGCTCATTCGAAAGAGCATGACTTGCTGGACATGATGGTATGCAAAAGAGTTGGGTATGACAAACAGCGGAGAAATGGCGGATGGGGTGTCAAAGCGCAGCTTCAGTGGTAGGCTAAGGATTTTTCAGCTAAAGTTAGAAAGGACTCCTTTCGCTACCAATTTCATCCTAGGAGTTCAAAACTGTCAATTTTCGTGCAATAGATCCATTTCGGAGCTCTACGACTGTTCTTGTGTTGATGGGAGCCTTCACTCCATTCATCTCCAGTGCTGCGATTTAACACCCCATCAGCCATTTCTCCGCTGTTTGTCATACCCAACTCTTTTGCATACCATCATGTCCAGCAAGTCATGCTCTTTCGAATGAGCCTACTTGCAGTCTCGTAGATTGACTGCCGGCTGAGTTACAAGCCTGCAAAGCGGTGCAAGTCAGTGGTGAGGTGCAGGTGGGGTCATGTGCACGCACTGTCAAGAGCCATTTTTGACAAAGAAACTCTCCAGCACACATCCGATGCATAGAAGATAATAAAGGGCATCCATTTTATCCGAATAGCTTCGTTTGGATGTCTTGAATGGGTTTCCATGTGAAGAAATTTGGCTTGAAACAGGGAATTAGAAGTTATTTTTTAAAAAGAAGCAAAATAAAATTCAAGCTTGAGTTTTTTTTGAAAGTAATCACTATCATATTATTGTCCTCGATGAGTTCTACAATATACTATGCTTACTTGTCCGGAAAACTTCTGTTTTTGCCCCAAGAAAAGACCTAAAAGAAAATTTTCGCGTTCGAAGAATTAATGTCCGCGAAATTGTGACGCGTCCGTTTTCGGACTTTTTTCAGAAAAACATTTTTAAAATCTTTATAATACATGTTTTCCAGAAAGCGCGATGTGTGTGTTGTAGCTCTTGATGAGCTCTATCACCGCATGCAATCAGATCATTTTTTCATCTTTGTTTTCCATCTGGAAATGAGCGATGAAAAAAGGAGGGCGGCTTGTCCGCAACTTTTTTGGCGGTCACTGTATATATATATATACAGTGGCGGTCCGAGAAATTTTTTTCGGGGGGGGGGGGGGCGCGAAAAAAAATTTTTTCTAAAGAAGGTGCGTGGCGTCAGCCACGCACTCGAAAAAATTTTTGGGATGCTTCTCAAAATTTTTGCGGATCCCCGACCCCTAACCCCCGAAAAAAATTTTTTTATAAGGCTAAAATGAATTTATAAAAAATTTTAAAAATTATTTTAATTATTTTCAAGCGCAAACAAGTCGTTTGCACATTTTTACAACCCATATAGGTAAGTTTCAAAAATTTCGCGACCCATTCTCGGGGGGGGGGGCGCGCCCCCCCCCGCCCCCCTCGGTCCGCCACTGATATATATATATATATATATATATATATATATACTAGCTGGCTTACCCGGCTCCGCCGTATCCGGACCAAACTTGGCACACATACACTTCGGGCCCCGGCGGGTGTCACAGTCCACTTTTCGTTATCGATCGATGTCGATTTTACCGATTTTTATCGATTTTTTTGCAGAGTTCACCTACAGGGCTAGGAGTTGGCACAGGGGGGGGGGGGAAGTGAGCATGGGGATTCCGAACACAACATTAATTTTCAGGATCGTCCATTACTTTTATCGATTTTATCGATTTTTTTTGTAAAGTTTGACCTGCGGGGCTGGGAGTTTGCACAGGGAAGTAATCGAGCATGCTGATTACGAACACAATATTAGTTTTCAGGATCGTCCATTACTTTTTCGATTTTATCGATTTTTTGAAAATTTGAGCTAGGGGGCTGGAATTTGGCACAGGAGTGTAATCGAGCATGCTGATCACCCCCCTTGGGGGTGATCAGCATGCTCGATTACCCCCCTGTGCCAACTCCCAGCCCCCTACCTCAAACTTTGCAAAAAAATCGATAAAATCGATAATAGTAATCGATAATCCCGAAAACCAATATTGTATTCGGAATCCCCATGCTCGATTATCCCCCTGTGCGAACTCCCAGCCCCGTAGCTCAAACTTTGCAAAAAAATCGATAAAATCGATAAAAGTAATCGATAATCCTGAAAACCAATATTGTATTCGGAATCCCCATGCTCGATTACCCCCCTGTGCCAACTCCCAGCCCCCTAGCTCAAACTTTGCAAAAAAATCGATAAAATCGATAAAAGTAATCGATAATCCTGAAAACCAATATTGTATTCGGAATCCCCATGCTCGATTACCCCCCTGTGCCAACTCCCAGCCCCGTAGGTGAACTCAGCAAAAAAATCGATAAAAATCGATAAAATCGATATCGATCGATGACGAAAAGTAGCCTATGACACCCGCCGGGGCCCGTAGTGTATGTGTGCCAAGTTTGGTCCGGATCAATATTGTATTCGGAATCCCCATGCTCGATTATCCCCCTGTGCGAACTCCCAGCCCCGTAGCTCAAACTTTGCAAAAAAATCGATAAAATCGATAAAAGTAATCGATAATCCTGAAAACCAATATTGTATTCGGAATCCCCATGCTCGATTACCCCCCTGTGCCAACTCCCAGCCCCCTAGCTCAAACTTTGCAAAAAAATCGATAAAATCGATAAAAGTAATCGATAATCCTGAAAACCAATATTGTATTCGGAATCCCCATGCTCGATTACCCCCCTGTGCCAACTCCCAGCCCCGTAGGTGAACTCAGCAAAAAAATCGATAAAAATCGATAAAATCGATATCGATCGATGACGAAAAGTAGCCTATGACACCCGCCGGGGCCCGTAGTGTATGTGTGCCAAGTTTGGTCCGGATCGGTTCAGAAATGGAATTTTCTATTCGGAACATACGTACACACAGACAGACAGACAGACAGACAGACACACATACAGACAGACATACAGACAGACAAACAGACATTCAGCTTTATATATAAGATATATCTGGTATCCTTAAAATCGTGACGACGGGTATGACTACGGTCTTTGCGCACACAGGAGCAGAAAGCACTCATACAAAAAGGTATCACCTAAGCGGTCAGCTCAGTTACTTTCGTTCTAAATATTATCATACGTCTAAGCAGAAAAACCATCTGAGTAGAGATAGAGAAAATGCAGCTGCTGGAAGTGCGTGCCTGTCGCGCGCGGTCGCACCATCGTCACGATTTTTCGAATGCCCTATACATACGCACAGACAGACATTCACTGTATATATAATTCAATCAGTTGAGCCGACGTTCCTCGCTTGTTTCGATTTTTTCGTAATCTTTATCCTGTTTTCAATCTTAATCAGGAATTTTAGATGGTACCCATAAGGAGCACGTCAATATGGTTTTCATTGGTCACGTGGACGCTGGTAAATCTACTATTGGAGGTACAACTATTCGGCGCTCACTTCATGGATGAGATTTCTCTTTTCAGGACAACTTATGTACCTTACCGGAATGGTTGATAAGCGAACTTTGGAGAAATATGAACGAGAAGCGAAGGAGAAGGGTCGGGAAAGTTGGTATGTACAAACTTCTCGTTGTTATGAGCCCCAAATATGTCATCTCAGATTTGTTTTCTCAGGTGACTACGAATTCAGGTATTTATCATGGTGTATGGATACCAACGAAGAAGAACGCGAGAAAGGAAAAACTGTGGAGTGCGGACGTGCTTATTTTGAAACTGAGAAAAAACATTTTACAATTCTTGATGCTCCTGGTCACAAAAGTTTTGTTCCAAACATGATCAGTGGAGCCACACAAGCGGATCTAGCTGTGCTTGTGAGTGTCTTTCATAATGACTGTTAGACGTTATGCTTATCACCTCGTTAGGTAATTTCTGCCCGCAAAGGCGAATTCGAAACCGGATTTGATCGCGGCGGACAAACTAGAGAACATGCTATGTTGGTGAAGACTGCAGGTGTTCGTCATCTTGTTATTCTTGTCAATAAAATGGATGATCCAACGGTCAAGTGGGATGAGGCCCGGTCAGTGATGGTGAAATGATTTTCTTTGTTTGGCGGCCTTTGGAACCGATTATTCTAGATTCAACGAAATCCAGAGCAAGCTCACTCCATATCTTCGCAAGTGTGGTTTCAATCCAAAAACTGATATGACGTATATTCCTGTTTCTGGGCTGACTGGAGCTTTTATCAAAGATAGACCTTCGTGCGATCAAGGTGGATGGTACAGGTTGGCCTTTTTTTTTCTTGTACCAGCTTGCATTCCAAAGAATCTGATATGTATTTGTTTATGACAGCAAATGAGTTATTGGGATTGTAGTATGGGATATGAGTTATACTGGGATACCGAATGCAAACCATATTTCAAAAAGCTTCCGCCACGGCACCTCTTTGAGGAGGCACGTTTCCAAAAAATGAACAATCGTCTTGTTTCGTGGCTCCTACGTGTCGGTAAGTGCCCGGCCGAGCCTCCCCCCTTCTCTTGCCTCCTCCCTATCGAAAAAGTGTTGTGGAGATTCTAAGAGTCTCTTCGGGGTCTTTCGCTCACCTCGCTCATCAATTGCGCTGATTGTGAAAGTACGTTTTACAAAGAAAGGATACTCGGTGACTGTCGCCATTTGGAATGCGATGTATACCGTAAGATGCAATTCAGAATGCTGATTCTAAATCTGTGCACGATATCTGCGAAACGATCTTCTGGAGGCAGTATGGATTTTTTTTTTTCGTAGAAAACCTGCATAGTGGGTAGTTAATATCACCAAATTTGTTCTAGGCTACCGTTGAAGCTATTGAAGAGAATCTCAAAGGATTACTGTCGTATTATACCTATCCAGATCATATTCAACATTTGAAAAGGAAAGAAAACTTTTTATTGATGAATTTGACCCTCCGCAGTAGCGCAATTTGATCATAAAAAAATAATCTCAACTCGGTTATGGTTTCGCAGATATGGAAGACAGTATTCGAACCAGCGTTAAACACATTTTTCGATATACAAATCATTATGAATGTCACGGTCATTAAGTATCCTTGTCTTGTTAGAGAGCATAATGGAGAACAAGCTAATACTTAGTCATGATATGGACTTGTAGGTTATGAGGGCTTTGTCGAAAGCCCACAGATCTAACTCTGTTGAGAAATTGTTAACGTCACCACCTCAGTGTCGCTGTGTCTTGTGCTAATCACAGCACTGGATAATACGGGCACCTTGGACGCAGTTGAACCCTTCCTTTCCATAGCATTCAACATCATGCGCGTAGTGTTTTTCTAGATAGCCTCAGAGGGAAATGGGCTGCCAAAGATGTCCGAGAATCGCCACCAAATATGTACAGTGTTCGTTACGAATTCATTTTTGTTTATCCGGACTAATTTTGCACGACTACCCTGGAAAGAAATCCTCGTATTTCATCCAATGGAACAAATATCCGTCTTCGGGGGGAGGGGGGAGACAGATGATGCTAAATAATGGGTATTTCCGAAAGGGTGAAGTTATCGTTGGGATCTTTATAGTCTTTATGGTCACCTCTGTTGTTCTTTTTCCGGTCCTTCATGAAAGGAGCCGAATACGACACAGTGCCATTTTGCCGCCGTGTTTTACTAAAATGTCTGATGGATTCAAGTTTCCGATTTTCCAGTAAAGACCTTCATTTTTTCTCAACCACAAAAAGCCGATATCAACCTTTCCTTCAACTAGCGAAATAGACTTAACGTACATTCTCTCTTCCGTATGTTCGCAAAAATGCATCAGCCGAATGAAGTGGATGGTTTCTGTATTATGTTGTTTGAGCTTTCTTCAGCCTGACATTTCAGTGGCCCATGCTTCATCGACTATATTGATCACAATCTCGTCTCGATGGCTCGCGATTACAATGGTCCGGTCCGATGCATAGTTGTCGACAAATTCTCCGTGAGTTAAAGTCATTGTGATCATCTTGCTGTACTGCAAAGTCATTGTGATCATCTTGCTGTACTGCTCAAATTCACATTCGTAAGACTGTCTCCGTTGCGCTTATGTGCATCTTAAGCACCTTCTTCAACGTTTCCATAAGGCTTTGAAACAAGATAGGTCCCGATGGAGTACCAAAAGTGTTGGATTTTTTTGTCTTTGCATTTCTCACTGCGGGTAGAAAAGCTGGCCCTCGTTGCCTTCCAAACTTCATGTAATTGCTTCTCAGAAAGCAAAAATAGCAATTATAGCCCTTTCAGTTTTTTTTACAGTTTTATACGATTTTTTTGCATGAGTCCGGATTAGATTACAGCTAATAAGGCAAGCATGTTTAGTCGTTTTCCCTTTTTAGCGATGGATGCGACACTGAAGAGCATAAGACGCTAATTTTGCCTTCCTTATCTGGGGCGTTTGTGGATGAGGAGTATGAGCTTTTATTGGAGCAAAAAAATGAATGTGCATTTGGGGTAAAATGAGTTGCTAGGATCTTACTAACCCGTAGATAAAGCAACCAAGTGTGATATGTTTTCTTATCTCAAATTGTTTATCGAATAAAGTGCTTTGCTAAAAATCACTGCTCCATTAAGGCGCTAGAAGAAATGTTACGCCTGTTTTGTTTTGCTACAATCAATTTTTTGCTCCAGTAAACGCTTATGACTCCTTTACATAAACGTTTCGCAGACCAGGAAGGCAGATTTGGAATCAGCGTTTTATGCCCTCCAATACGGTATATATCTCATCTGAAAAGGATACTTCCAGTAAACATCTTTTCTGGTAAAGGTAGAGTAGATTATTAGGTGAATAAATTCGCATTCCGTAAGATTGAGGGCTGCACATCTTGAAGTCCTCCTAGGGAGGGAATCGCAGCTCAAAGGAAAGTTTCATATTCTAGAGCCACAATTCTGATTTCACGCTATCTGTCCGTAAGTATTCCTTCTACCTTTCATTATAAACATGTTGAATAGGAGCGAGAAGCAGGTCGAGCAAGGGTGTGACTCAGACCGCCGGATACGATCTTCTTCCCCTCTCCGAATCTCAACAAACCCTCCCCCCCCCCCCCCGCCGCAGCATCGTTGTCCATGTCACGTAGGCATAGAACGAGGCCCTACCAAGCATAGTGAGTAATATATCTGTAATTAGCATGTCAGATAACCCTTGTGGGCCTATCGAGCGAACTCTGAGGGTTCCCAATATTGGGCCATCCAAGTGAAGTTCGATTTCAACCACGATTAACTATATTTTAAAAATGGATTAGCTACATCTTTTTGTACACAATACAAAACATTATCCCTATTTGCCCTTACCATGATTCCTGCTTCAGATAACCCAAAATATGGAATTAGAGCGAGCCAAAATTTGATTTGTCCCTTTTTTTGCTTACGGAGGCTTCCAGCAGTGATTGCTCAAACAAAAAAGGGGAATTAAGCTCTAATCGCTTTTATAGAATTTACTAGATTTCGGCTGTCGAACTGTATGTATTTTGTTCGCTGATATTTTCTTTGGTGGTAAGTTAATGGAATTGTGCTAAACCTCTTCAACTTACTTCAGAGCATTCAAATATATGATCTTCTCTATACATTAGGAATTCTGTCCGAAATCACTTCTCCTAGGGAAAGATATAGCCGTTTTTTTTACCTATGCATATGGAAACTGCTTCTCAAACGCAGTGTCGCTTGCATCAGCATCTCCACTCCCGTGCTGGACTGTGCATCTCTTCCGCGAACATGCTCTCTGTTCACTTTCCCAGGGCGAACTTGGGAACGGCGGAGCCTCAGTTGATTGGAGAGCATGTTTGCGGAAGAGACGCTGAGTCCAGCGCGGGATTGGAGATACTGATGCAAGTGACACTGCGCTTGATAAGCCCTGTATTCGATAGTCTGAACTTCGCAATTCTTACAAAGGTGTTTGGAGCCTGATTGGTCTTCTCTCGTCTGTAATATTAAAGGCACCGTCCACCCTAAGTTGAGGGTGTTGAGCTTTTGGCAGCATATGATAGTAGGGCCTCCTATCAAGCCAATGCCCAAGTCGCGGCGCAATATGCCGCTTCGGAAGCGAGAAAATCGCTTCGGAATAGCGAAGATTGCACGAGGACCCCCATCCATGCCCGCCCCTCTCCATCCATGCCCGCACAATTGTGCGCGCTCAGCCAATCACCGTTTTGGAAAGCCGGCTTGCGGGTTCTCGGAATCGGGATTGCTGGGGTTTTCGCGGATTGTCGACGTCATATTTGGAATCAGGGACACAAGAAGACCCGAAACGACAAAAACCTGGAAGTCGAGAGTCTGGGTGGACGGTGCCTTTGAGAGGGAAAAATGAGACAAACGAGATTTTGGGTTCTTTTAATTCCATAGTTGGGGGGTTATTTGAAGTAGGCTTGCTAATGTGAGCGAAGTAGTAGTAGTTTGCATTAACTGCAAAAAGAGATATACTTACCTTTGAAAAGTTTACATATTTGAAAATGACCATCTCACTTAAGTGGCCCAATATCTATCTGGAAACCTCAAATTCGCTACTTGGCCCACAGGGTTATTTGACGTGCTAATTATGATGATGCTCTGCTTTGGGTGCTCTTTTATTATGCTTACAGCACGTACATGATGGTAGGCCTAAACATCATGTGCTAGTATTTTGCATAATGGGCCTATCTGACATTGTTAACGAATATCATGTCGCTAACATCTTGTGGGTGTATACTTTATGAATAGCATGTGCCAGCCGCCAGCTGGGTACCGCACGCGGTGCGCTGATCGCTCCGCCCCCTTGTTAACACGTTTTGGACCGCGAAATCGCGCGCGGCGAAAAAGAGGGTACTTTCAGCCTTTGACCAACAAAGGGGCCTTAATTCGTAGACTGTGTGCCACATCTATAATCAGCATGTCATTAAGATCCATACCCAAAGTTGTGAGCGAATTCGTAGTGTTTGAATTTTGTCGCCTGAGAAGGATTTCTGTGCTTTTTGAAAGGAACAAGAACCCAGTTTCTAATTGTACCCAAAATTATCTATGTTGTACACCATACACATCATTATCGAAACTACGCTTTTTCTCCTTGAATTCGAAGCAAAGGAAAGTTGCGACATCGCACGCGTCGTCCGCGTCGCCGCACTTCATCGCAAGTGTTGTTCGATTTGTGCTCATATCTTCTAAACAAATATCGGCGGCACAGCCTTACAGAGTCATTTGAGAAGAAGGAGCTTAGGCCTTTGACTTGATAACCTTGGACAAAAAGAAAACCTTCTGTCAACGTTATAAAGATCTCTCAACGGCGCGTGCTGCACCATGTGCAGCACCGGTCCGAAACGTGTTAATTAACCTAGGAATGCGTTGCAATCATTGGAAAATCTCTAATATTTCGTTCTTGCTTCTTCAGTTGGTTGCAATTTGCATAACAGTAGAATTCAAAATTTCAATTGAATTGAAAATCAGTTTTCAAATCTTTTTTCATTATAAATTTATTCGCAAGCTCTTTTCAATGTATTTCAGTTATCTGCTCCTGGTAGTTCTGTCCAAATTGATTGTTTGTTGTAAGTATGAGGAAATTATTTCATGCTTGGAAAAATGTTTTTCTTTATTCACATCTGTTACTATTTTGAATATTCTTTATTGTGCACCCACAAGTTTAGTTCATAAAGAAGTCAGCTTATCGAGAACTATTATTATCATTGCTGAAATGACCAAAGCGATTATCTTTTTCATCGGAAAAGTAAGTTTTGAAACCCTGTAATAGCTAAAACCATTCATTGCGACGAGAATTCAAAACAAGCATTATAGGCGAATTTTGTTTTAAGCAAGCTAATTTCGATAAATTGTGTACATCATTACATTTGGTAAGGTTTCGCACAATCAGATAGCACTGGTTTTGCAAATATGCGGTTACATATATCACACAAACTTTTTCAGATTTCAGAAAAAGGAAAATCACAGTGCACATAATTTTTCGGATCTGCTTTAGATAACAAAATTATGTAAATAGTCAAACTTCACCCCAGCTTGCAACAAGCTTATAACTCACTATCAGAAGTTGCTTTCACTTGACTGGGGAACACGGTCATGAACCAGTGCTAAAGCTGTACTGCAACTCGTCCATCTTGCGATAGGCGGGGCTAACGGTGCGCATCTTATTGAAACACGCCTGCCTAAGCGCGCTATCGTTCATAAAGTCCGCCACCCACATCCTGTCGCTCGATAACGACTTCTCCCTTCCTAACTCCTCAAAACCCCCATATGTAGCATGCCACATCCCACGCTTGGCCCTGGCGAAGGGTCATCCAAATTGTATTTTCCAGCTTTTTGTGATCCTCTGAAAACCCCTTGGCGACCGACCGTTTTTTAGAGCCATTTTTTCTTCTTCGAAGTCAATGACAACCTTCCAAAGTTGTACTGATTATCTGAACTGACAGCGCTATGCATGTCGTTGATAAGAACGGATGTATCGAAGTCATGAAATGTTGCGATGAACACAGGTGCAAGGTTGGGATTTATCAAAAATCTCCATAATTCAGCAACTCATTTGTCCGTAGAAAAGCTTAGCACTGTTGGGGTACAACTTTGGAGTGTTTCCATTAATTTAGGAAAAGAAAAATGACTTTGAAAAAGACGGTTGGCCGCTGGGGATCATCGGGGATCATTCAAAAACTAAAGGCCGCATGCACTAACCTCCCCGCTGGGGAGGGGATCGCAGCTTAAAAGAAAGCTTTATATTTCGAAACTCCAGATACCTGATTTCACATTGTGTACCTATCCGTAAGTATTCCTACTACCCTTCACTATGAACATGGTGAACAGGAGCGAGAAGCTGTACGAACCGCATTTTCCAGCTTTTGTATGATCCCTGATGATCCCCGGCGCTTTTCTTTAAAGTCATTCTTCTTCTCCGAAGTTAACGAAAACCTTCCAAAGTTGTACTGAACATCTAACACAACAGTGCTAAGTATGTTGCTGATGAGAACAAATGAGTTTTTGAAAAGTCGAGTTTTTCGGTAAACCTCAAATTTCGACCTATGGATCATCGAAAATTTCATGACTCCGATACTTCACTTGTTCTTATCAGCAACATGCTAAGCAGTGTTGGGTTAGATAATCGCACAACTTTGGAAACTTTCCGTTAACTTTGGAGGAAGAAAAATGACTTCAAAGAAAAGCGCCGGGGATCATCAGGGATCAAACGAAAGCTGGAAAATGCGGTTGGTACAGCTTCTCGCTCCTCTTCAACATGTTCATAGTGAGGGGTAGTAGGAATACTTACGGATAGGTACAAAATGTGAAATTCAGGTATCTGTAGTTCCGAAACCTAGAGCTTTCTTTTAAGCTGCGATCCCCTCCCCGCGGGGATGTTAGTGCATCGGCATCGCAGCTCAAAAGAAAGCTTCATGTCCAGCTTTAGATATTGGGTTTCGCTGTCTGCCTTTGTGTAAGTACTCCCACCATACTTATGAACATATTGAACAGGAAAAGGAAGCTATATAAGCCGCAGTTTCCAGCTTTCTTTATGATCCCTTGATGATCTCCAGCTGCCTACCGTCTTTTCTTTAAAGTCATTTTTCTTTTTTCGAAACCAATAGAAAAATTCCAGATGTGCCGTTTAACCCAACAGTGCTAATCACGTTTCGGTAGAACAAATGATGTTTCGAAGTTTTGAAGCGATGAATCCAAGTCAAACCGACTTCAAAAACTCATTTATTCATATCAACATGCTTAGCACTGTATGGTTAGATAGTTGGTGCAACTTTGGAAGGTTTTCGTTAACTTCGAAGGAAGAAAAATGACTTTAAAGAAAAGATGGTCGGCCGCGGGGGGTCATCAGGGTAACATACAAATTGCTGGAAAATGTGGTTTGTGCAGTTTCCTGCTCCCGCTCGACATGTTCATAGTGAAGTATGGTGGGAATACTTATGTGAAGGTAGACAGCATGAAATCCACATATCTAAGGCTTCAGGGTATGAAGCTTTTTGTAAAGCTGCAATGTTAGTGCACGCGGCCCTAAATATGGTTTGTACAACTTTTCGCTCTTGTTAAATATGCTTACGTAAAGGACAGTAGGAATAATCAAGGATGAAAAGACAGCATAAAATCTCTATATCTGAAGCATCAGCATATGAAGCTTTCTTTTGAACTGCGATCCCTTCCCCTGGTGGGGATGCTAACGAATGTGGCCCTAGGGAACAAATGGATCCCATCAGGATTATAGTTGAAAAAAGTTCTGAAGTAAAATCGAAATACCCATATGAGTGCACAATCTAACACCGTAGAAGTGGCTGACTCTTTTACAACGATGGTTAGCTCATCAGCGAATTACTAAATCGCTTAGTCAGCGTATCATTGGCATTTTCCTTCCTTAGAAAATCTCTGCGATTTACAAATAAAATTCGAAAAATGTCTTACCATCTCTTTGCAATTGTTATTCTATGAATGAAGAAGAAAATAAGCTTTTTTATTTTGACAACATACAAAATTGCAGATATGACAATTTTTCGAACAAATTTGGTAGCTCTATAAACCATCCTTTTTACAAGCGACGCTGAATAGAAACCAACAAAGCAACATCATCCCAAACTTTCACTTCAAAATAATCCTTGATTTTGTGATGTACAGAGAATCTCTCTATTCGAAACCCAGGCATTTCGAATCTCCGAGCAAAATCGAGGTTTTTTAACGGGCTTAATTTTAGGATATGGGTACCCTAATCATCGGTAAAATGGAGTCAGGTGTTGTCATCAAAGGACAAAACCTTGTATGTATGCCGAATAAGGTAAGAGGGTTACATACAATCTGTACCAATTTAAATCAAGCCAAAACTGGCATGGCGGGGGTCCGCGTCGCTAGTGCTTTGCGTCACGCGTACTGCCTGCTTGTCTCCTCTTTCTTCAATCTTCCCGCCCTCTCCGACAGCGCAGATATGCAGCGCGAACCCCTAGTGCTGCGAGCGCGCAAATTTACAGGGTTCGGCCCGGTTTCTGTTGGGACAGACTGTCAGCGTTTGGTAAGCAAGTATGTACAGTTGATATATTGCAGCAACCAGTCCAGGTAATCCAAATTTGGTCAGATGACGTCGAGATGGATCGGGTGGTTTCGGGAGACAACGTGAAATTCAAGCTCAAAGGTTCTATCCCCTAGCAAGGAGCGATCCCAACTTTAGGTGGCAAACTGGATTGAGCCGCGTGTCATTAAATGAGTCTTGATGAGTTGAATCCAAATCTACCTTTTACATCTGCGATGCCGTTCTCTGGAAAAAGTTATGAGCGGTTAGATATGTGAAGACATTGGGGTTTTCATGCATAATGTGCTTTGGAATTCGACATGAGAGTGCATGACTAGCATGATATTGCGTATAATGATTTCATGTTCACATTTAACGGAAACACAAGGAAGTGTCTCTGATCAACAAATTCTTGAGGTATGGCGCGGTATCTTTGCCAGATTTGGCCTTTTCATTGCACAAAGCTTTTACTAAACAACTTAGCTCGTTTTTTAGTTGTTCGAGAATACTTTTTGGTGTTTTCTATGAATCTGAGCATTCCTCGGAATCAGTACTCAATAGCGTGCTAATCATGCCCTCCTAAAGTCGATTTCAAAGCACATTATGCAATGAAACCCCAATGACTTCGTATTTTTAACCGCTCATAACCTTTTCCAGAGAACGGCATCGCGGATACGGAAGGCAGATCTGAAATCAGCTCATAAAGACGCTTCGGATAATAAGCGGTTCATACCAGTTCGCCACCTTGAGTTAGGATCGTTCCCTTGTAAGACTGTTTTTCTGTTGTTCAGTTTTTTTAAGGATTTTATTTTGTATTGTTCATCTTTCAGGAATTGAAGAAAATGAGATCCAATCAGGATTCATTATCTGCTCGCCAGATGCCCTTTGCCGAGTTGGACGCGTGTTCGACGCAGAGGTTTTTTTTGCATCTTCTGGGTTTATTCATTATAAGTTTCTATTCCAAAAATCATTTTTTCAACCACACTTTTACCACAGGTGGTCATTCTGGAGCATAAGTCAATTATAGCATCAGGATACACATGTGTGCTCCACATTCAATCCGCAGTTGAAGAGGTGACTGTGAAGGTGTGCAACTTCATAGATTTTTCATGCTGTGCTCGCGATTCGAGCATTCAAGAACTGAGCTAGTGTCCATCCAATTTGCAGATGGTAATCTGTACTATCGACAAAAAGACCGGGGAGAAAAAAAAATCAAGATTTGTTCGACAGGATGAGAAGTGTATCATGAGGATAGAAAGTTCGGAAGCATTCTGTCTCGAGCCTTTCAAGGTTTGTTGCGAGGCTACTTTTCGCAAATCATTCTGGCAATCGAGGTATGCGATTCTTTCAGGAACTGCCTCAATTAGGTCGTTTTACACTCCGCGATGAGGGTCGAACCATTGCTATCGGGAAAGTTTTGAAAGTCGTTGAATAATCTATTTATTCGATGTATGGGGCACCAATATATTGCGCAATTGATACGAAATTGATCCATCGATCTATAATATTTAGAATTTTACTCGATATGTTACAAGATTTTGCTAAATTCTTGAAATACATTTATCGCATGTGGAAGAGTATACGACAGAATATTTCGTTCGCTTGTCTTTGTTGTTATCCTATCGTGGAGGCGTATTTTTATCTCACTTGGGTGGTATTTTTTTCCATTCTTTTCTTTTGTTTATCTGAATATTAGTGTTCTGTTGGAATCATAATCTTGTTTTTGTTCATGTGATAAAGCATTTCGAGATAGTGTTGCAGTTTTTCTGAGGTTATGCCAAAGTTTTCATATTGGTTGGATTTTCACAAAATGTGGTGAAATGCTTTGGGAATTGTTTCATCGTGTCCTTTTTTCCGATGGTGTTGCATATCGTTGTCGTGCTAATGGTCATACGATGGCAAATGAACAGAGATAGAGACAGAATCAGGGTCAAACGTGGGTGTGGCATGCCACACCCGGGGGATCGTATTTAGGAATCAAGTAGGGGGGGGGGGGGTCGTTATCAAGGCGTCCGCTGTTCGCATAACATGATTGATATTCGTTAACAATGTGGAATAGGCCGTCATGCAAAATACTAGCACATTGCTGCTTAACCCATTATCGTATACGTACAGTAAGCTGATTGAAGATCTATAAAGCATAAGAGCATCGTGTTGTAATTAGCAAGTAAAATAACCTCTGTGGTCCAAGTTTCAGCGAATTCTGAGGTTTCCATATACAAGACTCACCTAAGTGAGATGGTCGTTTTCAAGCATGTTATTTTGTTTTTCAGAGGTAAGTTCACTACTTCTTTTTGCACTTAATACAAAGAACTACTATTTCTTTGCTCACATTAGGAATCCTACTTCATATGATCCAAATTAAGGAATTAAGAGCAAGCCAAAATCTCGTTTGTTCCATTTTTCGTTTTCGATATCTCAGGCTAGAGAAGACCAGTCAAGCTCAAATCACTTGAAGAGAATTTACGAGGCTTAGGCTATCGAATATATACATTCTTATCGCCTTCCCTTGCGATTCACATAGTAGCGCAGACTTGGCATGTTGCCGTATCCCAATATTTTCGCCGGTACATTTGCATAGGTAAGGAAAAACGATTTTATCTTGCTCTTAAAGAAACGTTTTCAGAAATTTCTGCTATGTAAAGAAGAAGGTTAAGCAGTAGTAACGATATAAAAACGCAGCTATTTGATCTGTTTGAAGGTAAGTTAATGGGGTGTGGCATTACCCCTAAAAAGCTGTGGCAGCCACAACTTTTATCAAAAAAAACATTTTTAGCGAACTTATTCATATGAATCGACAAGCTAAACCTCGTAGATTTCTTAGGAGTGATTTGAGCCTGATTCGTCTTCTTAGCTCTGAGTAATATCTGGTGAAAGCACAGCCATTGAAAGCGAAAAATAGGAAAAACAAGATTTTGGTCGGCTTCTAATTTCGAAGCTAAAGGTCTTTTGAAGCGATATTTCTGAAGTGGCCAAAGAAGAAGTAGTGCTTTGTCTTGAGTGCAAAAACAGCTAGCTGCTTCACCTTTGAAAAGTTAATCATGCTGGAAAATGGCGATTTCACCTAGGCGACCCAGCATCTTGAAACTTTAGGATTCGCTCAAGCATTGTCTGCATGGGTTCATCGACATGTTAATTATGGATATGTTGCCCGTTTTGTCTGACAGGGCCTTCAAGTAGTGCTATCTTAGGTATATAGTTCAGGGGGTCTTACAAGGGAAGTTCACTTAGTCGAAGTGGCGATTTGGAAGGAGGTTTATAACAGTGGATAACAGTGAACAGAGCTCAACACATTCACGACAGGGCTGATTTTTCGATGACTGCCATTTCGAACCAGAGCATATTTCGCAAAATTGAGTTTGCGTAATATTTTCAGGTCATTGATGGACCCTGTGGTCTGAAGTGTTCATCTTTTAGGAAGTACTCGAAGAGGTGTATGCAGAAGTTTACTCGGTTCGCCTAAAAAGTTTCACCGTGAACTAACAAAACCAAAACCTTCGGAAAGCATACGACCCACCGGTGGGTCGTATTCTCCGAAATGGCAGAACACGTACGACCCACCGGTGGGTCGTATTGTCGTGAATGTGTTAAAACGCTGATCTCAGATGTACCTTTTATATCTGCGATGCATTGTTCTGAAAAAAGTTATGAGCTTTTCTAAAGCCGAATTTGCATTTTGAGTCGCAAAATCATGATAATTTCTATAAAAACGTGTGCAAGCTCAAGCAAACCACCTAGTGAGCATTGTAGATCTAATTCAAGTTCATCCGAACGTTTTCGAGTGTTTTCCGACCATGCTGTTTATCCACAGGTTGCCATTTCCTTCCTAGATCACAATTCCATTATATATACAAAAAAGCCCATAACTCCATTTAGAAGAACGCATCGCAGACATTGAAGATAAATTTGAGAACATCGTTTTACGTTTTATCCTTGGTAATTTCCAGAATCCTTGGTAATTTCCAGAAATTTTCCGACGATACGCGTTTTTATAGATGGAGGGTATGGGGCTTTTTTGTATACGTAATGAAAGTGTGATCTAGGAATGGAATGACGACCTGTGGATGAACAACATGGTCGAAAAATACTTGAAAGCGTTCGGATAAACTCGAATTAGACCTACAATGCTTACTAGGTGGTTTGCTTAAGCTTGTACACTTTTGTGTTGATTACCTTGATTTTGCGACTCAAAAGCACGAAAATTTGGCTTTAAAAAAGCTCGTAACTTTTTTTAGAACAATGCATCGCGGATATAGAAGGTATATCTGAGATGAGCTTTTTAAGCTCTATCCATTATAGACCTCCTTCCGAATCGCCACTTCGACTAACAAGGGAAGTTCACTTAGTCGAAGTGGCGATTCGGAAGGAGATTTATATCAGTGGATGGAGCTTGAAAAGCTGATTTCAGATATACCTTCGATATCTGCGATGCGTTGTTCTGAAAAAGTTATGAGCTTTCCTAAGGCCAAATTTTCTTCCATTTTGAATCGCAAAATCATAATAATCGCTACACAAAAGTGCGCAAGCTTACGCAAACCACCTAGTAAGCATTGTGTGTTCAATTCGAGTTTATCCAAACGTTTTCGAGTGTTTTCCGACCATGCTGTTAATTCAAAGGCTGTCATTTCCTTCCTAGATCACACTTCCATTATTTATACAAAAAAGCCCATAACCTCCATCTAGAAGAACGCGTCGCAGATATTGAAGACATATTTGAGAACATCGTTTTACGTCCTGAATTGGTAATTTCCAAAAAGTTTCCGACGCGACGCGTTTTTCTAGATGGAGGTTATGGGCTTTTTTGTATATAGAAGTGTGATCTAGGAATGAAATGACGACCTGTGGATGAACAACATGGTCGAAAAACAGTCGAAAGCGTTCGAATGAACTCGAATTAGACCTACAATGATTATTGGGTGGTTTGCTTGAGCTTGCGTTTTGTGTAGCGATTACCATGATTTTCCGACTCAAAATGCACGAAAATTTGGCTTTAGAAAAGCTCATAACTTTTTTCAGAACAACGCATCGCAGATATAGAAGGTATATCTGAGATCAGCTTTTCAAACTCTATCCACTGGTATAGACCTCCTTCCGAATCGGCACTTCGACTAAGTGAACTTCCCTTGTAAGTGAACTTTCCTTGTTAGTGAGACAGCAATAAGAGGGGGTGGGGGTCGTAACCAGCGATCGTGTGCCACACCTCTTGCTTGACCCTGGTTAGAATTATTGCAAAGTTCATTGTGGCACAAGTCATTTTCATATAAAGTCACTGCTGACGAAAGCGGACGCTGTGAACCGATGAAATACCCTGCACTTTTGATAGAAGAGGGTGAGCAGTGAGCTAAAAACAAGACTGAAATCGCCTGAGGTACGCAGGCCCTTGCCTGCAGAATTATAGCAATGCCAGATAGGCCTTATTATACAGTGTTTTGAGCGGACTTTGGCTGAAGCACTTAATATGCAGCCGCGCGCCCGCTTCGCTGGAGGCTGAGCGAGCGCACAATACGCACTTTGCCATCAGAGATCCAAGAGTCCGGGGACGCACACATTGGTTCCTATCGGTGGCGTACCCAGGATTTCGGCTCGGGGGGGGGGGCGACAAAAATGTTTTTCTAATGAAGGTGCGTGGCGTTAGCCACGCACTCCGAAAATTTTTTTGGGATGTTTCCCAAAATTTTTCTGGGCCCCTGACCTCAAAATTCCAAAAAAGGGGGCGTGGCGGCAGCCACGCCCCCGAAAAAATTTTCTTACAAGGCCAGTTTGAATTTCTAAAATTTTTTAAAAATTACTATAATTATTTACAAGTTAAAACAAGTCTTCTGCACATTTTTATAACACATGTAAGTAACTTTCAAAAATTTCGCGCTTCATTCTCGGGGGGGGGGGGGGAAGCGCGCTCCCCCCCCCCCCGCCCCCCGCCTCGGTAAGCCACTGGTTCCTATGGGTCATTCATAAACGTGAGGACGGATTTTACTGCGGTATTTGCGACCACAGCTCTGGCCGCGTGCCTTCAAACGTGCGAGCCGCGTACCCACTAATTTGAGCTTCTGCAGCTTTTCAGGCAGTTCTACGCACTCACGGCTACCATAGTCAAAGAAAGGCGTTTAGCTTTGTGCGCGATGATTACTTGTGCATTCAGCTGTAATTTTCACAATTTCAAAGGCAGCGCTTCTCAAAATGGGTCGATGAAATTTTGATGCCAAACAGCAGTGGGGCCTTCAAATGTATACTTATCCAACTCGCGCTGGCAAAATTGCTCCCGAAGCGAGGAAATTGCTTCGAAAATTGCTCGGATGAGAGATTTGCCACGTTGGTTCCTTCTGAGTGGGCGTGACGTTCGTCCCGCCCATCCGTGCGCGCCCAACCAATCACCGATCCGAAGAAATCGAACTGTGGGTTCTGAAAACGGGGGTATTTCGTGGTTTCCGCGGATTTCCGACTTGAAATTCGTAATTAGGGGTACGAGAATGCCTGGAAAGGCAAAAACATGGAACTCGGAATTTTGGGTGGACGGTGCCTTTAAAGGCAGTGTCCGGGGAAAAACTCGATTTCTCGAAAATCCACTTGCCGGGGTTATCCGCAAGTCTGAATCCGAAAATCCACTTTAGAAGGGGCGAAAACGGCGAGAACATACTTTTTCCAAAGCCGCACAATTTGAAATTCGACGGCCCCCACCAAGACAGAGACGCAGAGTCGCTACGGGACCCTACATTTCAACTGTGGCGGCATGCGTACTCTGCCGCATAGCAGAAATTCAGACAGCTCGGAGGACCCAGCCCGAAGGCGTAAGTCTTTCCGGTCATTTTTCTTGCTTTAGGTCCAGCGTTATGACGTCGCACTTGCGCGATGTTGTGTCTGAGGGGGCCACTCTCGCATGGCACTGAAATCCCAAAACCCCCATCTTGCCCGGGCACTGTCTTTAAGCTCACAAAAACTATAGCGTAATTTCCACACGTTATAAGCGTAAGAGGTACCTGCGTAAGGTACGACGCAGTGGTTAGGCTGCCCTCCATGCTAATTGCTTTAATGTGTTTGCAATACTTACACAAGAACATAATCGGAAGGTGATGTAGACAATTTTCGATAGCACCTTTGTGTTGCTCTTTTTGTAGCCGGACGTGATTTCCGAAGTTGCCATATCGATGGCGTTAAAAAATTGTCATATCGGTGAGATCCAAGCACGAAATTACCATACCAGCGGCGCCGAAGTGACAACGTACCAGCAGCGCGAACTTCGCGTACACCCGAGCGCATTTAGCGGGCGAACGGCCATTGCGGGTTTAGCTCGTGCGCAAATTTCGCGCGGCTCGTACGGAACGAATGTCAGAGAGGAGCAGAAAACTCTCATACAAGAAGGCATCACCTCAACTCTCAGCTCAGTCACTTCCGATGTCTAAATACTGTCATACTTAAGCAGAAACACCATCCGTTAGCGACGAAAATCAAGAAAATGCGGTTGCCGGGAGGTGCGTGCGTGTCGCGCACGGTCGCGCCATCGTCACAATTTTTCGAATGCCCTATAACACAATGTGATCTGTGGTACCCTGCGCATCATCGGGAGTGACGGGTGCGGGTAGAGGAAATAGGTTGCCAATAGGCTCCAGCCACGCGGACATCAAACACGAGGCATGGTGGGAAAAAGTGCGCTTTCGTTGCAGATGTCCACGCGGGACCTTCCCTTCCAGCGACCTACAGTCGAGTAGCCCGGTAAATATAATGCGCCTGCAGATGCGGCAGCACTTGCGCTTGAACAGGTTCAAGGTGATTTCAGTGTATTCTTTGCTCACTCTTCATTTTTCAGTTATGCCTCAGCCGGGGAGTAGAAGGTAGGTTAGAGAGCAGCTTTTGTTGTTTTGACCAGTCCCTTCGTCGTTTGAGTTCAGATTTACCTTCTGGTAGCTGCATCGCATTTATTTGTGACGTAACCTTGCCTTTATCTCTTTTCTATTAAAAAGCGTTTCTTAGAAGCGCTAAGTTTTTTTTATCCTATACATTTTTTTATCACATGAAATAGTGATGTCAGACACCGTTATTTTCAGAAAAGATCTGCTCTTGGTGAGCATATTATCTTTATTAAAACTTAGCTTACTCCTGTTCGATTGAGGCATACCTGAGAAATGAAGAATGAGTAAAGAAAACAAACTATTTGAAACTTCTCGCTCTGCGGCAACTGTTCGCGCGCAAGTGCTGCTGCTTTCGCAGCCGCACTATATCTACCTGGAAGTCTACTCGACTGTAATGTCCTCTACTAGGCGGGTGCCGGATGAGGCCGCAGGTAAGGAATACACTGCGCACGGCGGCCGCTTTGCCGCGCACGTAGCGCTCAAATTGTGTGCCCGACAAAACTCTCCGATGAAATTGGCACGCGAGAGATAAGGGGGTCAGGAGCTAGGGCGGATACACGACGCCGTAAGTAACGTTGTAAAAGAAGTGTTGGTTTATTTACTGTAGAAGCCGCTCGTAGCAACGCTTCAAAAAATTCGCGCCGATCCTCCAGTCGAGTAATTTCCCGCTTAATATAGTGTGCTTGCACAGAAGATAAGTGCGGTGAAAATGAGATGAATTTTGCGCGTGAACAAATACTCACGCCAGTGCTGCCGGCATTTTGCGCGCGCGATTGGCCTGCTGCACAGTCGAAGCTATCTCTTCACGCGCAAATTTTACCGCATTTCACTTTCTGTGCAAGCGCATTATATTAAGCGGAAAATCTACTAGACTGTATCGTTTCTTCCACTTTTGCTGCTACCCTTCTGGCGTCGCGGACAGCCACGTGTGACTAACACGTTGGCAACGTTGGCAGCAACACGTTGGCAACATGCAGCAACATGTCGGCGTGGCCAAAAGTCCTGCGAACATGTTGCTGCATCCTGCATGTCGCCAACATGTTGTTGCCACGTGCCACGTGGCAAGTCTGAGACGCAGACAAAGGGTAGCACCAACTGTGGAGGGGACTATACCTCCTGACCCTTCCCAGAAGACGTTCAAGGGGTGCGATTTCTATAGAGGTCACCAATGACAGCTCAATTAAGAGTTATGCGAGTCTTTCAACAATACCAGAGAGAGTGCTCTAGCTCATTGACTTTTTGAAACCACCACTTGCTAAATTTGACAGCTTTTGGTGAAAACTGGATCGAAAAAATCACAAAAACGCTATTAGGTGCTTTTTAACGGGTTTTTGACCTCCAACATTTATATTTTGAATCTACAGGGTGCGGAAAAAGTACTGTCCCTTAAAATAAAGCCAGAAAAATCGGCGTAATTCTTAGGTTTTCCTGGTAAACTTGACGCAGATCCTAAGATGTGAATGTACTCTAGCATTTTACAGAAACTGGCTAAAAATTTTTGCAATCTCACCCGGCGGTGGATCGCTTTTCGCAACGCATCCCATATCAAGACTTGCAACTCCCTTTTACAAGTGTGAAGGAAGTGTGAAGTTTTTTGGAAATTTCTTTTGTTTCCAGCATGGATTTGAGAAATCCTCTATTGCTTGAGGAATGTTGTAGTGTCTTCGAAATATGCTGGAAGTAGCCAGACCGCAGTCGCAGTAGGAGAAAATTTGGGAAGTTTTCCAAAGGAATAGCGTCTGCGGCGCAACAGGGTGGATCAGAAAAACCGTGGCACAGAAATTACGTATAATCGTTTATCGCTCCAAATATTTATCCCGTTTATCGCTCTTTTCTGTAGATTTGTGAGGTGATTTCTGTACATTTTCGAGTTTTTAACATAAAAAATTCATAACTTTTGTAGAGAACATCTTATATGCCGAGATGGTCACCATTGGAACCTTATTGTCCTCCGCTTTCAGAGAGGAAATATATACTTTGACTGGGGTCCGTTGACCCGGCACTTTTTCAGCGAACCCCAGTCAAGGTGTATATTTCCTTTCTGAAAGCGGAGGCAAGACGGTTCCAATGGTGACCATTTCGGCATATAAGATGTTCATCTACAAAAGTTATGAATTTTTTTATGTTAAAAACTCGAAAATCTACAGAAATCACCAGGCACACCCTTCACCCAGGCACTTTTTTTGGACAGATCTCTGATAAGCTATATATTTTTTAAAAGCGGAGGACGACGTGGTTCTGATGTTGACCATCGCGGCATACAAGATGGATCTACAAAAGTTATGAATTTTTATGTTAAAGCTCGTAAGTGTCCAGAAATCACTAGGCACACTTTTCACTAGGTACTTCTATGAACGGACTCTAGACAAACTATTTGGTCCCTGAAACCAGAGTGGAACGTTGTACCACCTAACTTTCTCGCTGACGTTGCTGTGCAGCTACAGAAGTTACTATTTTTTCTCCTGAAGGCTCGTGAATGCCTATAAATCCTCTTCCACCTTTCCGATACACAAACATTCCTACAAATATCTCCTTTGGTTAACTTTACCTCACTGTTGATTTTTTTCTCGGCTTTTGGTGAAGGGTATCACCTTGGTTCCGGTTCAGGGGTGAAAGGGGGGGGGGAACAATCTCACACTATCGCACCTAAGCTCATCTTCACACCACTGACTGGTAACGCTTTGCAGCCTTGAAAAGCCTTCGGATCGGGAGACGGCCCTTCCGGCCACTAGCAGCGTAATTATCACGCGCCTCTGATTGGTCGGTGCTGCCATGGGAGAGCTATAGTAGACGTTATCTAATCACCTTGGTGCGATGTGTATTAGTGCACACATGAAATTCCTGATGAGGCGGTGAGGTGTCAGGGCTTAGTTGGGAGCATTTTTGAAAACGAAGTCCCCCATGACTTCGCAAAATTTTACGGAGTCCCTTTTGACATGAAAATCAGTGGGGAGACCCTTACTCAATGAAAAAGCGAAAAAAGCGTATTTTGAGGTGTCTATTATAACAGAAAAGCAAAAAAAACATATTTTGAGTTGATAGATATAATTTTCTTATGCCTTATTACTTTATTTGCCTTACGTTTCGGCAACACGCCGTCGTTGGAGGCCTAAAAGTAGTCAGTCACTATGATCTACCCTCGATATCAACCCATATGTCTTCCCCTAACATGACGTGGAATATATGGGTTAGTGAGGGGCCGCCTCGAGCCGAGCTTGCGCCACGTTGCGGGCGCATCGTTTTGGCGTGACGTGGCGCTTAAAACAACGTGGCGCAGGCTTTCACATGTTGTTCTTCTTGTCACACCACGCCAAAGATGCGCACGCAACGTGGCGCAACTCTGAAGCGAGGCGGCGCCTCACCAACCCACGTAATCCACGTCATGTTGAGGGAAGACATATGGGTTGATATCGAGGTTACGTTCTCTCCGACACCGTTTTCCACTTGTGTTTTAGATTCGTCTTTGGTCGTAGTAGAGAGCTTGGAAGAAGAGACTCACTTGTGTGTCACCAGTATGGCAGTGTGACTGCTGGGAACTTGCTCGATTGACTGCGAGTCGAAAATGGGCAGCGTTTATACTACGTGATTGCTCATATACGTGCAGACAATCTATAGATTACAGAAAAGCAGATACGGCATCATATCATTTGTAATGGATAACTTTTCATTCTTGATAAGTTTTGGGTTACGAGCAAGAATGAAGGATGCCTCTAATGCTTTTCGCGCTGACATTTGAGGTTCGTAAGCTATGATTTTGCACTTTATGTCATAATCAGGGTCGAGCGAGAGGTGTGGCACATAAGAGCCGAATACGACCCCCCCTCCCACCTGTCTTCTGTCTCAATACCCTCCCCCCCTACCATCTTCTCTTCCGTAGGCATGACATAAAGGTTCTACCATGCATAATTAGGCACATATTCGTAACTGTCATGTCAAATAATTACCATGATTCAAGTTTTAGCAAATTCTGAGGGTTCCCAATATTGGACCACCCAAGTGAGATGAACATTCTCGAAGATGATTAATTATATATCAAAAGTGAATTAGCTGACTCCTCTTTTTGTACTAAATACAAAGCAATACTCCCTATTTTCCCATACCATGAATCCTGCTCAAAATAGCCATCAAACTATAGAAGCAGGCCAAAATCTCGTTTGTCCCATGTTTCGCTTCCAATGGCTGCGCTTTCACCAGCCTTTACTCAGAGCGAAGAAGATGAATTAGGACCAAATTATTACTCCTACAAAAAACTACAAGATTCAGGCTATCACTATCAAACTGTATGTATTTGGTTCGCTAAAAAAATTTTTGGAGGCAAGTTAATGGGGTGTGGCACCACCCTTAAGCTGTGGCGGCCACAGCTTTTTAGGGGTTGTGCCACACCCCATTAACTTACCTTCAAAGCATTCAAATCTCTGTCTTTTTTTATATGGTTGGTACTGATAAACCTTCTTGTCCACATAGCAGCAATTTCATTCAGAATTGTATCACCTGGGGTAAGATATAGTCGTTTTTCTTTAGCTAACAAGGGAAGTCACCTAACTTAGGTCGGCCTTTTGAAATGAGACACATACATTTAGAATCAGCTCGGAACGCTGATTCCAAATATGCTGTCCTTAGCTGCGAAGCGTTCCTCTGAAGCGAGTTATGAGCTTTTTAGTCTGTGTAATTGACATATAACTGGATATGGAAAGAAGGCCTTTAGATGAAAATCTGCCTAAAAAAAGGGTGGGAAATGGAAATAATATCAAACTGAGTCACTTGGCTTTGTTAGGGTGTTGTATGCATTTGAACTACTACCTGGATGACGATACCGTAGCATGCCTAAGTCGGTCAGCACGCAAACTTTGCTTAGGAAAAAGCTCATAACTCGCTTCAGAGGAACGTTTCGCAGCTAAGGACAGCACATTTGGAATTAGCGTTCCGAGCTGATTCTAAATGTATGTATCTTATTTCAAAAGGCCGACCTAAATTAAATGACTTCCCTTGTAAGCAAATGAAAAACATTGCGAAAATATTGGATTACGGTAATATGCTAGGCCTGCGCTACTACGTGAATCGCGAGGGAAGGCTGTAAGAACAAGTATATTCGATAGCCTGATCCTCGTAACTTTCACAAAAGTGATTTGAGCCTAATTGTTCTTCTCTATTCTGAGAAATTGAAAGCGGAAAATAGGACAAACGAGATTTTGGCTTGCTCTGAGTTTCCAGAGTTTGGAGGTTTGTTGCAGTGGGGTTCCTAATACAGCAAAGAAGTAGTAGTTTTTTGTAATGAGTGCAAAAAAGTAGTTTTCTCATTTGAAACGAAGTTAGCATGTCGTAAATGACCCCCTCACTTAAGTGTCACAATATTTGAAAACCTCAAAATTCGCTGAAACTTGCCCCTAAGGGGTTATTTGACATGCTCATTATGGTGCTCTTATGCTTTCAGAATTCTTTTAATATGCTTACTGTGCGTGTACGACGGTAGGCCAAATCATCAGTGCTGGTATTGTGTACAATGGGCCTATCAGACATTGTTGGATGACATAATGTCGCTAACATCATTGTCACCTCAATAACGATCCCCCTCTTCCTGACCCCTCTACGACCCCAGGTGTGGCGTGGCACACCCCAGGCTTGACTCTGGTCATAATCCACACCGTCATGCTCTTCTTATCGATGTTTTCTTAATGGACTCATTAAACTTTGCCGTTTCTTGCTAGCTAAGTGTTGGCTTACACGTACACTCAGCGGGCGATCAGTCTCTCATATTTGGAGTTAAAGGCTCTCTTATTAAGTACAAGCTTTCTTACCCGGCTCCGCTCGGCCCTGTCTAAACACTGTAATAAAGGTCCCATCCTTATCCCTGTACAGCCTTTCCCTGTGCCCATTTCTACACTTCATTTCCCGTTCACTGTGTTGTTTTCGAAATCAGCATGCCCACTCACCCCCTTGCGCCAACTCCCAGCCCTTCAGTTCAAATTTTGCAAAAATCGATAAAATCGATGAAATTAATAAGTAATACCAAAAACTAATACTGTATTCGTAATCAGCATGCTCGATTACCCCCCTGTGCGAACTCCCAGCCCTGTAGCTCAAATTTTGCAAAAAATCGATAAAATTGATAAAAGTTTTTCATATTTCGTAAATCGTAATTTGCATTGACAGTGCAGGTTGAGGAAGGGTCTTTTTTTCTCTTCCCGCCTCTCAAGGTTTGGGGAAAAGGTTATCATCAAAGTCACTCACCCAATTTTCTTTTCCGTTGTTTCGTGACTTTTTCTTTGGAAAAGATTCAAGACTTACAAGCTTATGGAAAAGCTAAGCTTACTAAATTGTTCAGCTGTAAAACCATCTTTTTTTTTAAAAATTACTTTTCGCCAAAGTTACTGTGTGATATATTGCTCTCGAGATTATTTTGAATTGATGTTATAATGTCACAGAAGCTGAAAGCAATCCAAAAGTGTTTGATGGGGTCGACATTTCGTATACTATCCATGGTAATTCTTTTATGCTAATCTTCATGTTAGAAAATTACTAACAAGGAAAGGATACTTGGTGACCGTGGCCTTTTGAAATGAAACCTACACCATTGAATGCATCTTGAAGCGCTGTTTGCAAGTCTGTTTCCACTATCTGCTGTGCGCTCTTCCCAAAGAAGTCTTGAACATTTCTTGTCACCAAAATCTGCACTGTTTTTGATGCTGGATTCACCAATATCGTTAGAATGTTCGCTTATGCACTATAAAAGAGAGTACAGATAAAGTAAAGCTTTACGTTAAGCTCAGGAAGACTGTCACCGATTCATCAGAGCCTAAAAAGCCTAGATACTGACGATTTTGACTGCCTAACTCTCGCAGAATCAAAATGTAAAAAAGTCCGTAACTTTGTTCAGGGAGTCGCACAGCAGATAATGAACATAGATTCAGAATCAGCGTTCCAAGACGCACCTACTGATATACATCTCATTGCAAAAGGGCACGGTCACCAAGTATCCTTCCCTCGTAAGATGCGAAAATTTCCGGAAGTTTTTCTCCGAGTTTACCAAGAGAAACTGTCGAAATTGATTGCTCTACATTAAAGCTTTGCTTTATTTAAACATTGCCCAGTGATTCAGAAAATCGTAGAAATGAGAATGGCAAAGTTATAGATAAGTAAAAGTGAGTTGTTGTTCCTTATGGGCAGTGGCTGGGCAGAATCTTTTTAAGAAATTTCCGCTTACCTGGGGTTATCCGAGGCGCTGATGCCAAAAATCCATGTTAGAAAGCTTGAAAGTGACGAGAAACGATCTTTTTCCAAGGCCTTTCTTTTTGAGTGTGGACGAGTAGTACCGCGCCAGAGACGCAGAGTCGGTGCAGGACCCTTTTGATATAACATTGTGGCGTGCCGCCTCTAACGGTGGGAGGTAAATCGCGAGCTCGTCCGAGCGCATGTAAGAAGGGCTTACGCGCACGGATTTCGGAGCAATTTTTTTGGTAGGGAAGGCAAAATGTGCGACCGGAATTGCTCTGCTTTTATAGTGGGGGGGGGGGGGAGGGTGTAAGCAACCTACTGCATCAAAATTCCGGGTCTTCAGTTTTGCCGATCCACTGCCTTTATGTACAGGAATCCGTAGGTGGCGTATATTCTGGATTTTTCCCTCAATCAGAGACAAGCGGATTGTGCGTAGAATGAAGAATTGCTGAAGAACCTATATGTTATGTCCAGCGTCTATGTTACGGACATGACGCTGTCCGTAACATAGTCGCTAAATCTGATCTTTGAATTCAAACCTAAAAATATTAGCCTTAGGGCCGCATGCACTAACATCCCCGCGGGGAGGGGATCGCAGCTTAAAAGAAAGCTTTATATTTCAAAACTCCAGATACCTGGATTTCACGTTGTGTACCTGTCTGTAAGTATTCCTGCTACCCTTCACTATGAACATGTTGAAGAGGAGCGAGAAGCTGTACGAACCGCATTTTTCAGCTTTTGTATGATCCCTGATGATCCCCGGCGCTTTAAAGTCATTTTTCTTTCTTCGAAGTTAAAGTGCTAAGCATGTTGCTGGTAAGAACAAATGATGTTTTGAAGTCATGAAATTTTCGATGATCCACAGGTCGAAATTTGAGGTTACCGAAAATTCGACTTTTCAAAAACTCATTTGTTCTTATCAGCAACATGTTAGCACTGTTGGGTTAGATAATCTGCACAACTTTGGAAGGTTTTCGTTAACTTCGGAGAAGTAAAAATGACTTTAAAGAAAAGCACCGGGGATCATCAGGGATCATACAAAAACCGGAAGATGAGGTTCGTACAGCTTCTCGCTCCTGTTTAACATATTCATACTGAAGGATAGTAGGTTACGGATAGGTACACAACGTGAAATCCAGGTATCTGGCATAGGTGCGATGGGGTGATCGGGGGTCCCTCGAAAGTGAAGGGTGTCCCAGCTGATTTTGACCTCCAAAAGTGAAGGGTGTCTGGAAAGTGCCGGCGTCGACCGGGGGGGGGGTTGAAAAAATGGTGAAAATTATAAAATTATCCAGTTTGAATGGTCAAATTCTCTAAACTGGATTTGTATGAAATATAATTAGTGAAATGTTCATAAGTACTTTGTTTTGAAATTATATAAATATTATTCCATTTTCATACACCATTTTTCGGTGAGAAGATGCATGTTTAGGTGGGTGGAACGTGTAATGTTGTAAATGTGATTTCGACCGAAAATTACAATGGACAATGGCAGATACTCGAGGCTTGGAAGCTGAATGAAGTTTTACCTGTATAAATTTGGATAATATTAATAAGAGACTCCGCGATGATTAGGAATTATTGTTGCAAATAAATCCGTAAGTCGGTATCTATGGAGTACAATAAAAAAATTTGTTGCTCAATTGTGTCCACTTTAAGCAGAATAAACATACACAGTGTAGCACAGTGATAAGACTAGTATAACTGATGTCAGGAGAAATTCCTAGGGCAGTAAAGTTGAAGCTACGATGTTGACGATAATTGAGCAAGGTCACTTTTTCTAATTTGTGTAACTTGCAGTAGATCGCTCTCTAGTATAACTCTTGTATAAATGGGCTAAAGCCAATTTTGAGCTAGATTCGGATTCTGGCCTTTAAAAGCTATACAACGATATATAATTTGTGAGGTGCAATATCTTTGCCAGGTGAGATAGTTTCCAGAGGTCCAACGGTACCCCCCCCCCCCCTCCACGTCAGAGCTCCATATCTCCAAAGAGATTCCATGGGAGCGACTGATTCCCAAATTTACCTCTGTTTTTCAAGCGCCTTTTATTTCTTGCTGTAACTCTCCTTCAGTATATCCGATCTTTCTGCGAGGGTATAGGTAAGACTCAGTAAACCTCCCTCTGTAAGACGCATAAAAAATTGAAGCATGAAATGCCCCCGTCGCCAAGATATGAAGCTGCAAAAAAACCATCAAAAATCGATTTTTTTAATATAACTCTTATATAAGTAATTAATTCAAAACGGGAATAGTGTAGGTAGATTCGTCTCCTCAAGAGCTTTCGAATGATATATAACATGTGGGGGTCTACTGCTTCCGGGTTGCGGGAAGGGGGGTGATCGCTCTCAGTTCAGGGCGATCATCTGGCGGCGCCTCTCCAATGCATTAAGGTGGCGGGGGGTGATCACCCTGAACTGAGGCCGATCACCCCCCCCCTCGCAGAGCTTAAAAATATAGGACCCCCACATGCTATATATCATACGAGAGCTCTTGATGAGTACAATCTACCTATACCGATTTTCGCTCTATTTGCGAATTCATAACTCTAAGAGGAATACTTTTTAGGATCTACTTTTTTTCTATGTGATAGAGGAAAGGTTCCTTATTAACGCCTATACTCTCGCAAGATGAAATTCTGCAACTTACTCAAGTTATACTGACTCAAAAACTGACTTTTCTCAAATTTGGCCAACATTGTGACTGCAACTGTGCTGCCCTAAAAATTTCTCCTGACACCATTTGTACTAATTTTATCATTGTTCTGGACTCTATATCTTTATCTACTTTGAGCGAACACAAATGAACACCATTCTTTTATTGTACTACATAAATATCGACATAAAATTTTATTTGCAAAAAAATAAAACATGATCAATGCAAGGTCTTTTATTAACATCATCCACATCAATATTCTCCAGGTAAATCTGTCGTCCATCAGCGCCTTTCAGGCCTCCAAAGTAACTGCCATTGTCCGCCGCCCATGTTATTGTCGGTCGAGATCATTTTTATAAGAGCTGCGTTCGATCCTTCTGAAAATGCATTTGTTCATTGATATTTTTGTAATTGTGCAGTAATTTCTCACCTTCAAAAAAAATTTTCGTCCGTCAGGTGAAGGGGGGGGGTGGTCCGGCCTCCAAAGTGAAGGGGGGGGGTGAGCATTTGCTCACCCCATCGCACCTATGGTATCTGGAGTTTCGAAATACAAAGCTTTCTTTTGAGCTGCGATCCCCTCCCCAGTGGGGAGGTTAGTGCATGCGGCCCTTAGTGTTGAACGCAAAAGCTTAGCAGCGACAACTACATCATACCATTTGTACCGTACATGACCAGCTCGACCAGAAACTTTTGCGTCCTGTGCTTTTTTGTGACGTACATAAAAGCTCATTGTGAGTTGGTTTCAGCCAATCTTCTGATGAACCGACGTCGTGTTTTGGATATTTATAGACAGCTATACCACATAGGAAAAGAATATCCGAAGGGAAGCGAGTGGTTTCATAGCAGACTGAAAACGGCTTTTCTCATGAATAAGGTAAGAAGATGTAATCTAGTTTGCACAATAAGACAAAAAGTAGAACTAACCGGCAATGCGAGACCAAAAATTCTCGGAGTCAAAAAATGTAGATGTGATTTTACTTGACACGTTTCGAACTGGTGCTGCACATTCTGAATCATCGAGTTTTTCTATCAGCACAGTCTTCTGCCCGACATACCTTTCTGGTGATGCGCCACGTTTTCGTTCGGAGGTTGCAAATCGTTGGGGCGTTGACTTTGCTTGCTTCAGATCCTACCCGCGGTTCATTTTTAAGCTGGGGAAATTGCATTCAAGGAAATTCGGTTTGTTGCATAGCAAAGGAAAATATGAGAGCTGTTTATGAAACGTACTTTAACTATTTCGAAGAACGGATACCCTCCGTGTATGGTTATGGTAGCAAGGTAGACGGCACGTGTGTCAAAATCGCAGATCTGGCAAATTTTTGGTGCCCTGATCATGAATGTCTTATAAATTTTTTTGGCAAGCGTGGTTTTCTAATGTTGTAGTGGGTTAGTGTACAGTCCGCTCCAAATGGGATCAGGCCGAAGCGTCGACGTAAATTTTCGCGCTCGCAGCGCTAGCGGTCTGCGCTGCATATGCGCGCTGACGGAGAGAGCCAAAGGATTGAAGAGAGAACAGAGAAGCAGACCGTGGGCGTGACCGCGAAACCCGAGCGACGCGGACTCCCGCCATGCCAATTTTGGCCTGGTTAGGATTGGGGGAGACTGTAGCCTAGGATCGGATCAAGACTCAAATCTGGTCAAAATCATAGTGCGGTCACTCAGTGTTACCCCAAAATTGGGATAGTGCGGTGCGGATTTCCACAGATCTTGTTAGAGGCCCCCGAACAGGCGACCACTCCAAGTCCGACTCAATTAACGCCCTCCTACACCGATTGGTGAGACACTGCCTTGCAGTCGCGCAAAAGACTCTTCCAATCAAAACCGATATAATAACTGTGATCGCTGAAGAACTCTTCACACGAATTTTGACAAGTGTGAGATTTTACCCACAAGGAAATGGTCAGAAGTCGAAGTGGCCAAACCGAACAAGCTGTATACCATTCGATGCAGTATAAAACGCTGACTTCGAATCTGTCTTTTTTATCTGCTTCCCGCTTCTGTGGACGAAGCTACAAGAGGTTTTATTGTGAAAAAATCACACATAAATACAGCGAAATTGAGCACACTGTTGCACTTTTAGCTCAGCTTCTTTCTTCAAAAATTCGAAGTAGGCTAGCTGCATGTTTTGGCCCAGCATTAAGACTAACGTGGCTCACCACGGCTAAATTTTCATATTCACGCGTAATTTCTTAGCAAAACAATGGTCTTTAATGGCTTGTAGCTTCGTCCACAGAAGCGGGAAGCAGATAAGAAAGACAGATTCGAAGTCAGCGTTTCATACTGCATCGAATGGTATACAGCTTGTTTGGTTTGGCCACTTCGACTTCTGACCATTCCCTTGTCAGCTACTATATATGAACCTCAAAAAACAGAAAGGCGCTTTTGTGCGATTAGTGTGATAATCGTGATCATCATGTCGGAAGGCCATGGATTAAGTTTGAGAGAAATCCATGTTTTTGTAAATTAGGGGCCCAAATTTTGGGGTAGCCAAATAGCTTCCGCTTTTATACAAAACCAGCTGGCTTGCCCGGCTCCGCTCGGCCCTGTCAAAACACTATGATAAAGCTCTCATTCGTATCCTTGTACAGCATTTTCCTCTACCCAATTCTACATGCCAGTTCCCTATCCCCGCTGTGTTAGTTATCAGCATGCTCACTTAGCCTATGTCCATTCCCAGCCCGTAGCTCGAATTTTGCCAAAAACGATAGCAAAGTAATGAATGATTTTGGAAACTGATATTGTATTCGATCCGGATCTGTTCAGAGATTCAATTTTCTGTTTGGAACATACCTACACACAGATAGACAGACAGAATTATACAGTCGAGTAGATTTAGCGGTAAATATAGTGTGCTTGCACAGAAGGTGAAATGCGGTGAAATTTGCGCGTGAACAAGTATCGTCCTTTCACCCCGTTGTAGGGGCCCGCAGCCTCAGACGCTCTCCCGCGAAGCGGTTTTGACCGCGGCGCAGGGTCGATACGGCTGATCAGCTGTCCATCCGTCCGCTACCACGAGAGTAGGTGAGTTTTTGATAATTTCGTTATCTTTCTGCTTGCAGGTTGCAACAAAAGGTTGGAAGGGAGTCGAGAAAGTCTGTTAACTTTATATATAAGTGAATTGTTCGCTGAAAAAGCTGACTATCCAATCTAAGCGCAATGTCAGCCAGTTTTTGAAATTTTCGTTCATGTAATCAAGATATCACTCATAAATAAACTTGGAGGCTTTTCCAGCTTATCTTCCATCCTTCTGTTGCAACCTGTAAGCAAAAAGATACAAACATTATCCAAAACTCATCAATTCCTGTGGCAGCGGACGAATGAACAGCTGATCAACCGTATCGACCTTGCGCCGCGGTCAAGACCGCTTCGCGGGAGAGCGTCTGAGGCTGCGTGCCCGCTACAACTGGGTGAAAGGACGATAGCCACGTCAGTACCGCGGGTATCTTGCGCGCGCAATTGGCCGGCGTCACAATCGAAACTATTTCTTCACGCGTCAATTTTACCGCATTTCACCTTCTGTGCAAGCATACTATATTTACCGCTAAATCTACTCGACTGTACATTCAGCTTCATGTTTAATTACTCGCGGAGAAATATCACAACCGAAATGCAAGATGATAGACATACAATGGACTTGTAACTGTTTTTTTATGAATCCCGATGCGATGAAATTGCATGAACTCTGCCCAAGGTCTTACACATAACTCGAATGCGAAGAAAATGCAAAGAATATGAAACTTACACTCGAACTTACCAGAGAACTTCTTCCTAGCCACAGTATATCCTGCATCAGACTGTGTGAGAACCAAATTCTCTTCATGCATTTTGTTGGGCCTCTCTATACACAAAGCAAATAAACCACGAAAACTATAGTGAAAAGTAGTATAGAATGACAATAGCAGCCGCTTGATCTGATGGGAAATTACTCCCAATATGATATTCCATGCTCGACCATCCTTGAATCTTGGCATTTTATGTTCAATAATTAGTGCCCAGTAAGTAGTAAGCGTTCCCAAAATTGTTATCGATTTATCAAAAGAACGACATCAGCACATTAGTAAACAGGTCGACGTTTCGGCAGGGTCGCCTTTTTCAAGACCTGGGAAGTGAGTCAATGAATTCGACGCTCCAAGGGTAGACATACCTTCAGGGATACACTTCAAGTGGCTGTCCACCACTCTGACACTTAGTCAGACCACTATATGCTAATTCTTGTGATGGAATGAGGTTCCCTTTTAAGGTCAGACTCAAATCCACACAATGATAAAAATGGGACGAGTTCACTACTGGTAGCCATTTCCTCTTCCTTTCTGTAAAGTTTGGGACATTTGGACGTGATCCAACAAGCCTCTATAGTTTTTCGTGCTGCAGTGTCGGTATCTTTCGAAAGGATAGCAATGTTAATTTGAAACTTTATGTTCTGATGGCAAAGCACGCGATGTGCGCCGAGAGGCCTGGACACTCGCGATTTTCTTATTCCGTCCAAGTGCTCGTTAATTCGTACATACAGAATGAGAAAATGAGAAAATGAAAGGAATGAGAAAATCGCGGGTGTCCACGCCTCTCGGCGCACATCGTGTGCTTTGCCATCAGAACATAGAGTTTCAAATTAACATTGCTATCCTTTCGAAAGAAACCGACATTGCAGCACGAAAAACTATAGAGGCTTGTTAGATCACGTCCAAATGTCCCAAACTCAACAGAAAGGAAGAGAAAATGGCTATCAGTAGTAAGCTCGTCCCATTTTTATCATTGTGTGGATTTGAGTCTGACCTCAAAAGGGAACCTCATTCCATCATAAGAGTTAGCATATAGTGGTCTGACTAAGGGCCGCATGCACTAACATTTCCGCTGGGGAGGGGATCGCAGCTTCAGAAGAAATCTTCATATCCTGAAGCTCCGGATATCTGATTTCACGCTGTCTACCTATCCGTAAGTACTCCCACCATCCTTCACTATGAACATATTGTGCAGGAGCGAGAAGCTGTACAAGCCGCATTTCCCAGCTTTTTGTAGGATCCCCTGAGGATCCCTGGGGGACGAACATCTATTCTTCAAAGTTTTTTCTTTCTCCGAAGTTAACGAAAGCCTTCCAGAGTTGTACTAAACATCTAACACAACAGTGCTAAGCATGTTGCTGATGAGAACAAATGAATTTTTGAAAAATCGAATTTTTTGGTAAACCCCAAATTTCGACCTGTGGATCATCGAAAATTTCATGACTTCAAAACATCATTTGTTCTTATCAGCAACATGCTTAGCACTGTTGGGTTAGATAATCTGCACAACGTAGGTCGATAGATATTTGCAACTCTATTCGTTCTAATGCTAAGTTGAAACTACGTCGGAAATTCAGTACACTGATAGAGCAGAAACAACAGAGATTGCAGTCATCGGTTAGTGCATGCAGTCTTAGCCAAAATCATCCAAGTTCTAGTACCACCTCTCAAGTGTTGCAAAGCGCGCTTTCCTCCCCTCGTGTGTCTGTTCTTGGCAATGTATCTCTTTCCGCAGACGAACTGTCTGTCTTGGATATGGGACCCAGTTTTGCTCCTACGCAATCAATAAGTCCTAGGTTAGTGCGTAAAATTGTTGGCAGCCTGCAACTGGTTCATGACCGCCTGAGACAGAGAGGTAGAAAAGATAGCGAAGAACTGAGTCGGCCAAACGTTATGACAATTGCGGACGCTAGTTTACCTACTATTCCATTCCCTTCGCTAACATACAAGCCAGAGCCTAACCCGGTCATGGACACCAAATTCCGCCTATTTGCAACGTCGCTTTTCGCAAAAATCACGCGGTACTCGCAAAAATCCTTGCCTCGCAATTTGACGCCCACTCAAATCAGAGTTTTACGTGATCTGCGAGACCGGTGCGCTAAAGGCGAGATCAAAATCTCTATCAGCGACAAGGGTGGGGAATTTGTGGTCATGTCACGTGAATTAGACGTGGCTTTAACGACACATCACCTGGGGGACGACACGCTATATCAACCATCGTCGGAGAAGGAATTCTCTAAGCAGTATAGGCGTTTAGGGTATGGATCGAAACTGCAGATGCTGCCGGTTTACATAAAACTTTAATATCGCGGTTGAAATGCGAGCTTCGTAGTTGCCCGGTCCTTTATGTTCTGGTGAAAACGCACAAGCTTTCCGCTGCTTCTTTTCAGTCCACAGATCCATCGGATTATAAGGTCAGACCTATTATAAGCAGCGTAGGAGGGCCTAATGACAGGATATCATGGTTGCTTAACGTAATTCTTTCGCAACTGCTAGAACACGTGTCTGCTCATCTTCCCAACACCAATACCTTCCTTGAGCGCTTACGCAGCGCGCGATTAGAGGACGTGCGTTATGGAATCCTTTGACGTCACTTCACTCTACACCAACGTCTCCAACGCTGATGCTATGCAGGCAGTATATGAGCTTCTATGTGAGCACCATAGCTCGCTCAATCTGTACGGTTTTAGCATTAGGCAAGTTATGACGTTGCTAGACAAGTGTCTCAAGTGTTCCATATTCCGCTGGTCTGGGCAGTATTACAAGCAAGTTAAGGGTTTAGCCATGGGGCAAAGGTTGGCACCTACGGTCGCTATAACCTTCATGTCTAGGGTAGAACTTCCTATTCTTTTGCGTAAGCCCCTTCTATACTGCCGCATATTGACGACTGCTACATCGTGTGTTCTACTCAACAAGAAGTTGACACATGTTTTGAAATTCTCAATGCAGTCGCCCAACATTAGATTCACTCGCGAAAAGCCTAACGACAACTGGTTAGCTTTTCTCAATGTTCAGGTGTATCTGTCCAGTGGTATATGGCGTACTAAGTGGTTCCGTAAGCCAACTAGTAAAAATATCTTAATTCATTACACTTCAGCACACCCACTTAACATGAAGCGTTCCGTCATTAGTAATATGTATAGGACTGCTAGAAAAGTTTCTTCCGGCATACAGGAGCGAACAACATCCTTAGAGCTGGCCTGATCCATTGCGGTTTCCAATGGGTATCCTGCTGACAAAAGTTCTTATCGCGGCATGCCATTTAGAAGCGCACGTCCACAAGACGAAGCCAAAATCCCCTTTTGCATACCTTTCGTTGCGGACGATCTCAGCAAGGTGGTTAGGGCATGTCTGTATCAATCGGGCTTTCAGGAATATGTTAGAGTCATAGACATTCCTCCCCCTAACCTCGAGAAGCAGCTAGTACGTAATCGTGCTTACGATAACATTTGTACGACTCCTGATTGCGTGGTATGTCCGTACGGTAGACGAGGGATTGCATGAAGGCGGGGGTGGTCTATCTCATCACATGTCAGTCGTGTGGTGAGGAATACGTGGGCGAAACAGGGCGACCGGTGTGCGTCCGAATCAAGGAGCACTTGGACGGACTTGCGAAGGGCAGATCATCAACACCTCTAGGCGCTCACAGCAGGCTGTGTCATGAAAACGCTACGTTCGATACGGCTGTCACAATATTATCGCACGAACTCCAAACAATAGCTCGCAAAACTCTTGAGGCCTTTTGGATTGCATCGCGAAATCCAAAAATCAATAGAGAGGAAGAATGCGTTGCCGTTACAAACGAGCTAGCACAGTTCCAGACCCTTTGTGGGTTTTGACCTACTGGGTCGGGGTCGGGTCAAGGCGGGGAGTGATTTGAATATATCAATATCATAGCAGCGGCGCTTCACTGTGGGTGGTCGTCTGCTCTTGACTGCAAGGCTGTAAGGTAAGCGCTAACTGTTTTGCGTCTCTCGTTTGTTTCTGGCTCTGTCGGCTATTGAGTTGTACCGATGTGGTGGAGATAGAGCGTTTGGAGGGATAGATTACAAACATCATCGTCCTTACATGCTCTGAAGAAGGCGGAGACGCCGAAATGTAAGCCTAATAAAGGTTGTGTAACAACCTTGCTCAGCTGCAACAACATCTACTAAAATCTGCACAACTTTGGAAGTTTTTCGTTAACTTCGGATAAAGAAAATGACTTTAAAGAAAAGCGCCGGGGATCATCAGGGATTATACAAAAGCTGGAAAATGGTTTGTACAGCTTCTCGTTCCTGTTTAACATGTTCATACTGAAGGATAGTAGGAATACTTACGGATAGGACAACGTGAAACCCAGGTATCTAGAGTTTCGAATATGAAGCTTTCTTTTAAGCTGCGATTCCCTCCCCGCGGCCATGTTAGTGCATGCGGCCCTAAGTGTCAGAGAGGTGGACAGCCACTTGAAGTGTATCCCTGAAGGTATGTCTACCCTTGGAGCGTCGAATTTATTGGCTCACTTCCCAGGTCTTGAAAAAGGCGACCCTGCTGAAACGTCGACCTGTTTACTAATGTGCTGATTCGTTGTATCGATAAATCGATAACAATCTTGGGAACGCTTACTACTTACTGAGAACTCTAATTATCCCCCAATAACTGATCAATTCCCAAAATGCTAGCATGATGGCAATGTCATCCTCCAGCTTGTTGGTACGGGGTTTAAGAGCACAAGCGTAGAAAAAATGGCTTGGTATAGAGCAGAAATCCTCCGCTTACAATTTTGCGAAAACAAGAGAAGAAATAACAAAGTTTGAAATGGTTTTTGTTTGAAATCAAAGTTGTTGAGTTAAGAATGAGCATGACATTGTTTGGTATCTAAGCATTTTTCTGCATAGTGGATTTATATGGCATAATTCTTACAAATGCCAACTTCAGTGAACTGGCATTTGTGGAAATTGTGCCATATAAATCCAGCAGGCTTTAAAAATAGTTAGCAAGGAGATTGAGTTGCAAAACAGGTTATAGAGGACGTACCTTTTGGAGAAAAGGAACACCTCTGTTAAAAGATCGCACCGGTGACGTAGCAGTTTCCTTCTATGAAGCAGTGCGGTCCTCCAAGCTGGTGACGGTTTTAGTTTTAGAATGCATCCGCAGCGTTTTTTATTTGACTGCATGGAATGAACCGAGCTGCACGCCTGCGAGCATGTCTCTTGTAGGCTAACGTTGGCATTCGCGCGCATGAGTCATCATAGCGCTCTTACTCGGCAGCCGCGTTGCAGGCGCGCTCGCGTGCGTCCAGCTTACACGGACCCCGGTGACTTCGCGTAATCGACTTTACTTGATATTTTTCGAAACTAACGCCTGCGCATCAGCATAACCAGCATAATGGCTAATTGGCTGCGTGCTAATTTCCCCACTGGTTCTTCAGATCTCTGGGACTTTTGGAGGACAGCTTTCTCAGTCCCCCCCCCCCCGGAAGTCCTGTGCCTCGATTTATGTGACGTCACCGCGAGCGTGGCCCACTCCCCGTTTTACCTGGCAGCTTAGTTAAGATTGTTCCCCGGAAGTTTCAAAGATTTTCAGTCTTCCGAATGGCTCCGAGCGTTTGTCTGAGATAGAAAACCATGAAAAGAGTCGGCCTTTGTCGCTGGAGCACCACTTCCTTCGGTCGTGGCGCATGTGTGACGCCTCATCCTGTGAGTTCCGCCTACCGCTAGAACTCAGGATGTGGTTTGAAAGCCTATATATAGTGCTCATGTGGGGGAGACGGCCCTTCTGAACCCACCGTCCCCTATAGTATGCGGACGAGTGCTACGCGAAGGGCTCGTATTTTCGAAAATCACCAACTCTTTTCGTGCGGCTCCTGCATTGTGGAATGCAAGCCAATCTGCTGACCTTCAACCAAACACAGCTACCATCCTCTGAATGTCTGGTATTCTGACAGTATCATTGTGAGCCCTACTTCCCAGCAGGTATGTTTATGAATTATGAGACATTTTCGAAGTCTTTTCATTTACATGATTCATAAAAAAAAACTCCTCATGAATCTCTTTTGAAGTCTTTCAAACGTTGTTTTTTTTGCTTTTTTCCACTTAAATCCCTTGTGTGTGCGATCCTTATAACGTCGTGCATCGTCACATCATATTACTAATGTGAGCTGCTTGATGTTATTGAGGAAAGCCCACGTAATCAAAGTTTGTTTAACAACTCTTTATAAAGGCCAATTATAACTTAAATTGGTGATCTGCGCTAATTCGCTATCAAATGTGTATTTCCTTACATTTCAGTGCAGCTCTGTAGCTTTCCAAGAAAATTATCATCTCCTTAAATTTCTCATTCCTAATAAAATTTACGAGCGTGCATTTGGAATTTTTACGCTATAAAAAGCATGATCCGTGCAGCAAAGAAAAGGTCGCTACCAAAATTAATCCATGTAGATCACGCTACCAAATGAAGGTGATGCATTTCTATTTGATTGCGTTTTTGATATGGACGGTGTAAAAAAACTTCATACTCATCATAAAAAACGTATGCTTCCCTAGTGGCATGCATGTAGTGCACATTTCAATTGAATGTAACTCGATGATGCTGCAAGGAGGCAGACGTAGGAGAGTAGGGCATGCAGTCGAACTAAAAAACAGTAAATTAAGTCGAAAAAGACGTTGAAAATGTCTCCTAGATCAAAAACATACCACCTTAGAAAGTGGCCGGCTTAAGTAGTGTGGAGTAGAGCGAATAATTAAGTTATTGAATTCCAGGGAACTTGGGAATTTAGGAATTTTCTAGAGAATTACCTCCAGGATCTCATTGGGGAGTAGGTTACCAGCGATGTGAAACTGGTCCGCCTCCGCAGCGCGTCTGCCCAGGTCAGCCGCTCGCTCCCGCGAGCTAGCCAATCATGGAGTGACCTCTAATTAGCGCTGAACTCTAATAGCCGTCGCGATTGGGGCAGGTTCAGAAGGGCCTACACCCCTCGTGCGGTGCATTATACTATATCGATGGCAGCAAACCAAAATCGCTTGTATTGGGCAATGAAACGCTACATGTTTTTCACTCATTTAACGCAACTATATCTGTTATAATGCAGAAGGTCGACTTATCTTATTAAATTGAGTTGCCTGATGTCTCATTCGAATGTTTGCAGGAAGAGAAGGATCCTAAAAAAGTCGAGGAACTTGTGAAACGAGCAGAGTTTGTTTTGAAGGAGATTGAATCCATGTACAGTTTGCGGAAGTATCGCGCGATGAAGAATCGATACTACGAGGAATGAAAGTAGTATTTTCTTGATTATATCAAAGGTCTTGCAAACCAGCTCTTAATGTATTAGAGATATCATATGTATGTCGTGCATGTACTATACTACACTCTCGTACCCCTTGTACTTTGAAATAATCTCATTCGTACTGTGTACCTCCCTAAAGTCAAATATATCTGCATGTGTTGCTCGCTCATTACAGACGCTCAAATATATATATATATATATACTAGCTGGCTTACCCGGCTCCGCCGTATCCGGACCAAACTTGGCACACATACACTTCGGGCCCCGGCGGGTGTCACAGTCCACTTTTCGTTATCGATCGATGTCGATTTTACTGATTTTTATCGATTTTTTTTGCAGAGTTCACCTACAGGGCTAGGAGTTGGCACAGGGGGGGGGGGGGAAGTGAGCATGGGGATTCCGAATACAATATTAGTTTTCAGGATCGTCCATTACTTTTATCGATTTTATCGATTTTTTTTGTAAAGTTTGACCTGCGGGGCTGGGAGTTTGCACAGGGGGGTAATCGAGCATGCAGATTACGAATACAATATTAGTTTTCAAGATCGTCCATTACTTTTATCGATTTTATCGATTTTTTGAAAATTTGAGCTAGGGGGCTGGAATTTGGCACAGGGTGTAATCGAGCATGCTGATCACCCCCTTGGGGATGATCAGCATGCTCGATTACCCCCGTGTGCCAACTCCCAGCCCCCTAGCTCAAACTTGCAAAAAATCGATAAAATCGATAATAGTAATCGATAATCCCGAAAACCAATATTGTATTCGGAATCCCCATGCTCGATTACCCCCCTGTGCGAACTCCCAGCCCCGTAGCTCAAACTTTGCAAAAAAATCGATAAAATCGATAAAAGTAATCGATAATCCTGAAAACCAACATTGTATTCGGAATCCCCATGCTCGATTACCCCCCTGTGCCAACTCCCAACCCCGTAGGTGAACTCAGCAAAAAAATCGATAAAAATCGATAAAATCGATATCGATCGATGACGAAAAGTAGCCTATGACACCCGCCGGGGCCCGTAGTGTATGTGTGCCAAGTTTGGTTCGGATCGGTTCAGAAATGGAATTTTCTATTCGGAACATACGTACAGACATACATACAGTCTGCCCCAATCCGAACCAGGCCAAAATCGGCATGGCGGGAGTCCGCGCCGCAAGGGTTTCGCGCCACATCTGCGGCTAGCTAGTCTGCTCTCTCCTCGATCTCTTCACTCTCTGCGACAGCGCGCGTATGCAGCGCAATCCCCCAGCGCTGCGAGCGCGCAAATTTAGCCGACGGTTCGGCCTGATCCCGATTGGGGCAGACTGTACATGCAGACAGACATACAGACAGACAGACAGACAAACAGACATTCAGCTTTATATATAAGACTAGCGACCCTACGGGTCGCTAGTAGGTGGGTGGGGGCAAATACATTGATATCTGCCATTAATTAACTAAAATCCCAAGAAAGAGAATTTTCATCTTCCCAGCGACCTTCCGCATGTTGTGAGTAGTAGAAACAAAACACTATGCTCTTAATAAAGGGAAAAGAAGAAAAGAAGGAAAAGAAGCTTCTCTTAGGAAAAGAAGCTACTACCACTGACTATGCGCAAAGCATCTTTGCTGTTTTCTTGCACATACCTTTGCCCAGATACCACAGCTCTTAAACAAGGAAGCTACCTCGAAGCACCTCTTTAGAGCAGCTGATTCATCCCAAAACTCAGATTGATTTCCAGGAAAGTGCCATGTTAAAGGAAGCGTCAATTTATGTCTTCCAGCAGCCAAAAACTCAGATATGTCGGTAAAAACGAAGCAGCATTTTCTTCGATGATGTCTTGCCAGTGAACGGGCTCATTTCTTGAACAGAAGCTGGCCCAGCGTTTTCTTTTGAAGGACAATCTTACCGAAACTGTCCTGTCGTATAAAACCCTAGTTCTTTCCTTCCCTCGAAACCAAGCTCCTTATGCTTCCGCTTTTAGCAGAAGTATGGTTGAGAAGAAGGGTAATTTTTCCAGCAAGTTTCTGTATAATCAAATATTGACACTCAAAAACTTTTAGCGCAAATATCTTGTTGCCTGAGCCCTGAGTCTTTTCTTCCCTCGAGACCAAGCTCCCTGTTTTTTGCTTCTAGGGACAAAAGTGTGGTTTTTGCAAAGTTCAGAAGGCCAGAATTTTCAGCAAAGATGATTTCCTGTCGCAAGAAGCTCATGGGTCTGTTTGGATGTATGTCAAGAGGCGCGATTCTTATTACCAGATGGGCAGTATATAGCACATACTTAGTGTTTTATGAAGTTCCAGGATTATTTGAAATTTCAAAAGAAGTACATAGAAGAATTGCAGGAATTCTTCGATCTTATCATTTTGAAAGCGATTCAAAACAAAATTGAAGGTCAAAAACCCCATGAAAATGCAGTTTGTAGCAATTTTGTAACTATTTCGGTCAGTTTTCTAGCAAAAGTCGTCGAACTTATCAAATGGTTACTTCAAACAGCTAGTAAGCCGATGGACTTTGTCCGACACTTTTTGAACACTCCCATAGCGAGAAACTGAAGTTTTAAGTTGGTGACAGCCAGAAAAATCGCGCCTCTTGACCGTCTCCCGGTCTGTCTTTCCCTCGAGACCACTCTTCTGTTTTCAGAGGCAGAAGTCTGGTTTTTGCAGAGTGGAATGGCCACAAGTGAATTTTAAACAAGTTTCTGTAGAATACACATTGACACCCAGAAGTTTTCAGCGAAAATATCTTGCTGGCTGAGCTTATGAGTCTCTTTTCCTCGAAACCAAGCTATCTGTGCTGTTTTGCTTTTAGGGGTAGAAGTATGGATTTTGCAGAGTAGAATGGCCACGAGTTTCAAACAAGTTTCTGTATAATGAAACATCGACAACCAGAAACTTCTGGCGAAAACATCTTGTTGCCTGAGGCCATAATCCTTACTTCCCTCGAGACCAAGCTCCTTGTGCTTTTTTGTTTTTTGGGCCAGAAGTGTGGTTTTTGAGTTTTATGGTTTTTTGCGAAGTTTGGGAGTCAAAAGTCTTAGAAAAGTTTGGGAGTCAAAAGTCTTAGAAAATGTCCTGTCGGATGAAACTCATGGGTCTGTCTCTCTCTAGAGACTAAATCTCTGTGCTTTTCTGCTTTCAGGGCAGAAGTACTGGTTTTTGCGAAGTAGAAGGGGCCGAAAGTTTCTGTGAAAATGTCCTGTTGCAAGAAGCTCATGGGTCTGTCCTTCCTTAGAGACTAAATTCCCTGTGCTTTTCTGCTTTTAGGGGCAGAAGCACTGGTTTTTGCGAAGTCTAGGAGGTCAGACGCCCTAGCGAAAATGCTTGTCGCATGAAGCCTCATGGCTCTGCCATTTTCTCGAGACCAAGCTTTCCGTACTGTTTTGCTTTTAGAGGAAGAAGTGTGGTTTTTGCAAAGTAGAATGGCCAGAAGTAAATTTTAAGCAAGTTTCTGTATGATTATTGACACCCATAAACTTCTGGCGAGAATACCGTTGCCTGAAGCCATGATTCTTTCTTCCCCCGAGACTGGATTTTCTCTGCTTTTCTGCGTTTAGGGGCAGAAGTACTGGTTTTTGCGAAGTCTAGGGGGTCAAACGTCTTAGCGAGACTGTCCTGTTGGATGAAGCTCATGGGTCTGTCCTTCCCTCGAGAACACTTCGTGATTTTTTACTTTTAGAGGCAGAAGTATGGTTTTTTTTGCAAAGTAGAAGGGCCAGAAGTAAATTTTTGAAGCAAGTTTCAGTATGAATAAACGTTGACACCCAGAAAGTTTCAGCGAGAGTATCTTGCTGGCTGAGCTTATTAGTGTTTTCTCCTCGAGACCAAAAGGGCCAGAAGTAAATTTCAAGCAAGTTCTGTATAATCATTGACACCCAGAAACTTCTGGCGAAAGTCTCTTGCTGCCTGAGGCTATAATTCTTTCTTCCATCGAGACCAAGCTCCCTGTCTTTCTGCTTTTAGAGCCAGATATGTGGTTTTTGAGTTTTGTGGTTTTTGCAGTTTGAGAGCCTAAAGTTTCAGTGAAAATGCCGTGCCGGATGAAGCTCATGGGTCTGTCCTTCCCCAGAAACCACTTTTCTGCTTTCAGAGGCAGAAGTATGGTTTTTGCAGAGTCGAAGGGACAGAAGTGAATTTAAGGAAATTTCTGTATAATTAGATATTGACTCGTAGAAATTCTTAGCGAAAATATCGGTATTTTTCCGTTATCCGGACCCATTTCTTCGAAAAGCTCCCATGTGATACTTTCTTTAGTCTAAGAATGATTTTTTATAGTTTCTACGAGGACTGCCTCCTTGCCACGTGTCACAAAAAAATTGACACTTTTCGGTTCATTCTGACATTTTTTTTCGAAACCATTTCCGGGGAGGTGAAAGAGATTGTAGTCACTTTTGAGCTGTTTAATTGTTTTACATAAAAGCAAAACAATCATGAATTTGTTTTAGATCATCTTGCTTGCTTTCAGTGGTGATTTAATAATGCTTTTCTCTTGAAACCCTTTTGGCCATGCGATTTTAGCCAGAAAAGACTATAAATGAAGCTTGAAGTCCCTTGCTGCCGCTTATTTTGCCTCTTAAATGATTTCATCTCACGCACTTCTCTATTCCGAGCAAGTCTAGGCTTGCCGCCTCAGTTTATAAGCATTTTCTTCCCTCGAAACCAGGCTCTATGTGCTTTTGATTTTGGGGGCAGAAGTAGGATTCAAAAAGGTAAAGGCGGGCCAAAGTGAATTTATAACAACTTTAGGTAACTCAAAAGTTCTCCTTTCTTTAAACCTTGGCATAATGTTGAGTACTGCTCAATTTCTTCTTTGCCACGACAGGTTTTTATAGCAACAATTTATTGTGCTGCCTAACGTTTCGGCGGATACGCCGTCCTCAGAGGCCTGAAAGTGAGTCAATCACTTTTATCAAACGTATTATGCCATCAAATGCCTCGACCAACTCGCACGTTTGACTCGTCCAATGCAACCGCAGTCCAGCGTCCAAGCTCGATCAACTTACCAAGACTCCCAGAGAAGAGCACGATAGAGGCTCTTTAGGTCGCCTACAGTGTACGGTAACAATAAACAGTCCAACTGGTTTGGACATGTTTAAATAGCTATAGGCTATCGAAATCACAAAATGATAAGAACGGCTTCAGATCATTCGTCACAGACAACTGTTCATTCTTGCTATTTAATTTCGGGTTACGAGCAAGAATGAACGCGGCTTCTAACACTTTTCGAGCAGAGATGTTGTCCTCGATTGCCAGTATGCTGCAATTTATGTCAAAGTCTTCGCCGCCATGATCTTCGCTTCTATGCTTCCCCAATGGGCTTACAAGGCTCTGTCTTCTTTTGCTGGCCAGATGTTCATTTACACGTACAAAAAGCGGTCGACCGGTCTCGCCGATGTAAATGGCCCGGCATGTTCGACATTCCAACTGGTAAACTACACCACTTTTTGAGCAATCTCCTGACCTTCCGTTAGTGCACACAACACAATTTCGCGATGTGCAAGCTCTATCGTATAACCGATTTCGTACCAGTTGTTTCTTGATGTTGTCTTGTGGTAAATTCACTAGAACAACATCATTATCCAACTGTGCTTGCGTAATACATCGTTTGACTGCGTTGGTCACTTTGTCGCATATAAACGGCAAGCATAAAGGAACACGTGTTCGACTTTGGTTGCTGTCGTTCATGTATGTTCGTTTGGAGGCTTTCGATTGCAGCGAGTATCCGTTGTTGGAAGCTATGACGCGTGCCATTTCCAGAGACTCAAGTCTCTCACTTTCTCCGCTGCACACGCTGATGGCTGTCTTGAACATGTTGCGGATAACCGCACGTTTCACGGCAGTTGGGTGAGCGGAAGTGGCGTGTAAGATAATGTTCTTGCTGCTCTCTTTCCGATACCATTTAATGTGTACAGCGCCGTTTGCCAACATCACCTGTGTGTTAAGGTAGGGTAACCAGTCATCGTGTGGTTTCTCTCTAGTTAAGCTAATGTACTGCGATTGTTCATTGAGGGTCTTAAAGCACTCATCCATTTCGGACTGAGTCGAAGTCACAATGAATCGTCTATATATCGACAGTACATTAGGGGACCTCGCGTTAATACAGGCTCTTCTATCTTGCTCATAAAGCAGACAGCAAGAACCGGCGCTAGTCTTTGCCCCATCGCCAGCCCTCTTACTTGTGCGTAAAACTTGCCCGACCATTTAAAGATGTTACATCCAAGGCATTCCTTGATTAGAGCGATGATGCGCACTTTACTGAGTCCGTACGTTTCCATACTTGCAATATGCGTATCGAGGAGCTCAGAAAGTGCTTGTAGGGCGTCATCATTAGACACATTTGTGTATAATGACTCCACATCAAACGACTCCATTACACAATTCTGGTCGAAATGCGTATTGTGTAATTGTTCAAGAAAGCGGTTGGTGTTCGGTAAATGGGCGGGTATTTTAGTTAAGAGTTGGCTGACAATCTTGTTTAAAAACCATGCAATTCTGTCTGTTGGCCCTCCAACACAACTGATGATTGGTCTAATCTTGCAAGTTGCGGCTGACACATTTTGTGGGTCGGTCGAGAGCTTGTGCGTTTTTACGAGGCCATAGAAGACAGGGCAGCTTGGGTTTTCAATCTTGAGCCGACTGAGGAACCTTTCTTCTATACCGGCTTGCTTGCCAATCATCATCCAGATGTGGTTCAGTCGCTTGCATTGAGAAAGATATTCTTTCTCCGTCGTAACACGATAGACTGAATCATCGGATAAGTGATTTTCGGTAATATCACGGTCCAGTGTCTGAGGCATGACGACGAACTCACCCCCTTTATCGATGACTGAAAGCCGGAGGGTGCCGTTCGCTGTCAGTTCCCGTAGCTCCTTGAAACCCTGCTTTTGTGCGTAAGTCAAATTGGAATATTTGAAACTGCGGCTTTCATTTAGAATGCTCAAAATGCCCGCCGACAGTATCCGAAATTTGACATCAGCTTCATGGCAGGGATCGGGTTCTTTGTAGAACGACGAAGGGAAAGGTATTGAGGGTAGCGGTCTTCTACAAGAAACAGAAGCTTGTATGTTGTTATCAAGCCTGACTTTGGTCCGTAACTGATCTCTAAAACGTTGCAAGGAGCCTAATACTTTGCGAAAGACCTTGAAATCAACATTTTGCGTAGGCGCAAAGGAGGGTCCCAAGCTCAGAAGGTCTATAGCGTTAGAAGAGATGTCAACGTTGCCTAAAACAGTGACCTTAGCCGTTTTATCAAACTGAGATTGATCTGCATTAAATGACCGTTGTTGAGTTTCTGGGTTGTCTGATTCAAGCTTGGATAAACTAGACTTACGCTCGCCCAGGAGTACGTCAAACTTTCTGCGTAGTCTGGCTTTAGCATCAGACCGCACAATGTCGCAGACATTTCTTGACGCGCTTTCAATCCTCTGCCAGATAACATTATCTAACAATCTTCGACAAGCTTCTTCCTTCGTTCTGCACTTCATTCGGCTGGAGTATAAGACGTACTGCTTCTGCTTTATCGTAATTCCCAAAATCGACTTATACAATCCACGTATTTTGGGATGATCTTCGGGGAGATTGCACGTGACTCCAAGCTTCTTGTTCGTAATGAAGTGAGGTAGCACGTCTTCTGTTCGACATCGTTTGAGAAACGTAAGTGACTGGTTCGTACTTATCACTTTTTGACGAAGCGCTAAGGCTCCTTTTACTAAGGAGAATAGATGTGGCGGTATGTTTCGAAGTAACTCAAAAGTTCTCCTTTCTTTAAACCTTGGCATAATGTTGAGTATTGCTCAATTTCTTCTTTGCCACGACAGGTTTTTATAGCAACAATTTATTGTGCTGCCTATTGCATACTGGCAATCGAGGACAACATCTCTGCTCGAAAAGTGTTAGAAGCCGCGTTCATTCTTGCTCGTAACCCGAAATTAAATAGCAAGAATGAACAGTTGTCTGTGACGAATGATCTGAAGCCGTTCTTATCATTTTGTGATTTCGATAGCCTATAGCTATTTAAACATGTCCAAACCAGTTGGACTGTTTATTGTTACCGTACACTGTAGGCGACCTAAAGAGCCTCTATCGTGCTCTTCTCTGGGAGTCTTGGTAAGTTGATCGAGCTTGGACGCTGGACTGCGGTTGCATTGGACGAGTCAAACGTGCTAGTTGGTCGAGGCATTTGATGGCATAATACGTTTGATAAAAGTGATTGACTCACTTTCAGGCCTCTGAGGACGGCGTATCCGCCGAAACGTTAGGCAGCACAATAAATTGTTGCTATAAAAACCTGTCGTGGCAAAGAAGAAATTGAGCAACTTTAGGTAAATTTACCGCCTTCGTCATTTCCGAGTGTGAATATAGAATTCTCAGCATGCTCACTTACCCCCGGATTAGTGCCATCTGAGCCTCTTAGCTTCAGCTTTGAAAAAAAGATGAAATCAATAAAAGTAATGGAAATTCTCAAAAACTATCTTTGCAGTGAGCGTGCTCACATACAACTTTGTGCAATGTCAGCCGTGTAGCTCTAATTTTACAAAGAATAGAAAAATCGACAAAAATAATAGGTTCTTCTAAGAACACTTATTACAATCGTAATCGGCATGCTCGCTTTCTCCCATGTGCCAAATCCCAGTTCCTGGCTTAAACTTTGCAAAAAATCGATAAAGCCAGTGAAGGTAAGTGACAAGTTGTAAAATAAAAATGTGCTCGTGAGCAGCATGCTCAATTACCTGCCTGTATCAATCCCCAACGCCATAGTTCAAACATTGCAAAAAATCAAGCAAACCAATAGAAGTAAGGGGTATTTTCTGAAATGTTATGATATTCGTAATCAGCATGTTCCCTTACCCCCGTATGCCAACTCCCAGCCCCGTAGCTTGAACTTTGCCAAAAAATCGATAAAATGATAAAAAATAACTGATAATTCTAAAAACTAATACTGTATTCGTAATCAGCATGCTCGATTATCCCCGCGTGCCAAACCTCAGCCCCGTAGCTTGAACCATGCAAAAAAATCGATAAAATGATAAAAATAACTGATAATTCTAAAAGCTATATTGTATTCGTAATCAGCATGTTCGCTTGTCCTCCTGTGCCAACTCCCAGCCCCGTAGCTTGAACTTTGCCAAAAAATCGATAAAATGATAAAAATAACTGATAATTCTAAAAACTAATATTGTATTCGTAATCAGCATGTTCGCTTGTCCTCCTGTGCCAACTCCCAGCCCCGTAGCTTGAACTTTGCCAAAAAATCGATAAAATGATAATAACTGATAATTCTAAAAACTAATACTGTATTCGTAATCAGCATGCTCGATTACCCCCGCGTGCCATTTCCTAGCTCCGTAGCTTGAACTTTGCCAAAAAATCGATAAAATGATAATAACTGATAATTCTAAAAACTAATACTGTATTCGTAATCAGCATGCTCGATTACCCCCGCGTGCCATTTCCTAGCTCCGTAGCTTGAACTTTGCCAAAAAATCGATAAAATGATAAAAGTAATGGGCATTTTTGATAATGGCTATCAAATTCGTAATCAGCAAGCTCGATTACCCCCGTGTGCCAACTTCCAGCCCTGTAGCTTGAACTTTGCCAAAAAATCGATAAAATGATAAAAGTAATGGGCATTTTTGAAAATAGTTATCATATTCGTAATCAGCATGCTCGATTACCCCCGTATGCCAACCTCCAGCCCCCTAGCTTGAACTTCGCCAGAAAATCGATAAAATGATAAAAGTAATGGGCATTTTTGATAATGGTTATCAAATTCGTAATCAGCAAGCTCGATTACCTCCGTGTGCCAACTCCCAGCCCCGTAGCTTGAACTTTGCCAGAAAATCGATAAAATGATAAAAGTAATGGGCATTTTTGAAAATAGTTATCATATTCGTAATCAGCAAGCTCGATTACCCCCGTGTGCCAACTTCCAGCCCCGTAGCTTGAACTTTGCCAAAAAATCGATAAAATCATAAAAGTAATGGGCATTTTTGATAATGGTTATCAAATTCGTAATCAGCAAGCTCGATTATCCCCGTGTGCCAACTCCCAGCCCCGTAGTTCAAAATTTACAAATGATCGATAAATTTGGTAGAAGTAATAACAAGCTTCCATGCTGGAAAATGACAAACACGAAAACAACATCGAGGACCTACAGACAGCATCAACAAGCATGCTTATCCACCAGCGTACAGACAAGCCACCAGTGTACAGACAAAATCCCATTCGGTTTTATATATATAGAAGGATATTTATCCTTCTATATATATAAAACCGAATGGTGTACTTGTCTGTGCGCTGGAGGATGCTGTCTGTCGTCCTCGATGGTGTTTTTCTGGTCGATGGTGTTTTCGTGTTTGTCGTTTTCCAGTATGGAAACTTGTTACTACTTCCACCAAATTTATCGATTATTTGCAATTTTTGAACTACGGGGCTCGGAGGTGAGACAGGGGGGTAGCGAACATGCTGATTACGAATATAATATTAGCTTTTGAAATTATCAGTTACTTTTATCATTTCGTCGATTTTTTTGCAAAGTTCAAGCTACGGGGCTGAGAGTTGGCACAGGGGGTAATCGAGCATGCTGATTACGAATATGATAACCATTTTCAAAAATGCCCATTACTTTTATCATTTTATCGATTTTTTTTGCAAAGTTCAAGCTACGGGGCTGAGAGTTGGCACAGGGGGTATTCGAGCATGCTGATTACGAATATGATAACCATTTTCAAAAATACCCACTACTTTTATCATTTTATCGATTTTTTTGCAAATTTTGAACTAAGGGGCTGAGAGTTGGCACAGAGGGGTAATCGAGCATGCTGATTACGAATATGATAACCATTTTCAAAAATGCCCATTACTTTTATCATTTCGTCGATTTTTTTGCAAAGTTCAAGCTACGGGGCTGGAGTTGGTACAGGGGGGCATAGGTGCGATAGGGGGAGCCGGGCTCTCCCCAGTTGAAGGGGGTCTCGGCTGTTCCCGACCTTCCAGGGTGAAGGGGTATGTGAGTCTAGGGGGGGAGGGAGAAAGAGAGAAAAGGTAAAAAAGCGTGGTAGAGCTTTAATTTGCACCTTAATTAGGCACAAACTGAAAAAAGATTTAAAAATTTTTGAAAAAAATTATTTTTCAAAAAATTGACTTTATGAAGATCTGTGCTCCTGTTTCACTGCATCAACAAAAAACGATAGCAATAAGGTTTCCAAAAGATGTACAAGTCAGGAACAACTTCAATTCCTGCACATCATCATCAACAATATTACTATCGCTAACGTCAGAGACAACAAGTTCGCTGCCTGAAAAATCTTCTTCTTCCTCCAAAAGGAGTCAAATCAATTTTACTTCTACTCCAAGTCATCGGAGTAGAAGTAGAATTGCGTACAAAAGCGTTCTGAGTCGAAAATGGATTTGAAACCTTCTTTTTTTTTCTAAGCGCTTTTGTGATTTTTTCCTGGCCCTCTGGTAGCACCAGGAAGGTCAGCAGGTAAGTGACCAGTTTCTTCATACCATCTTTCAGGATATTTCAAAAAGTCATACGGTAACAGCCTGTCTGGACCACTTATACCAATCCTTTAAATGAACTTTTTAGAACAATATGTTCAGTAGAAGGTTGACAAACCTTAAGTAATTGCTTAGATGCTCTATCGTTGTACGATTTTGCGTTGTGTTTTGATAACAAAGTAGATAGAAAACTTCTTTCTCCACCTCTGCCGTGCTAATCGGAATGGAAACTAGCTTTGCTAGTAAGTCCATCAGATTTTTGCGGTAAGTAATAGGGAAAGAGCGAGATCGCATATGCTTTCGCAAACGGGAAGGAAATATTGCATACTTTTTTAGACCTTGTCGAACTCTGGCTTCACCTCCTCTGGCATACGTCTTGTCAGCTAACGAGAAAGCTGCTCAACTTCTTCTTTAACAGCATCTGCGGAATAGCCGCAAAAGTAAGTACTATGCTGTGTGTTGGTTTTTTTCAATATCATAGGTCATAATGTCACAAGGCGATAACTTCCAAAAGCATAAAGCACAAAGTTGGTTTCGCAATCCAGTCGGGATCTAACAAGGGAAGGATACTTGGTGACCGTGGCCTTTCGAAATGTAACGTATACCATTAAATGCATCTTGAAGCGCTGATTCCAAATCTGTTTTCGGTATCTGCTGTGCGGTTTTCCGAAAGAAGTTATGAACATTTCTTGCCACAAAAATTTGCACTGTTTTTGATGCAGGATTTACCAATATCGTTAGAATATTCGCTTACGCACTACAAAAAAGCGTCAAAATGAAGTAAAGCTCCACGTTAAGCTCAGAAAAACTGTCTTTGACAAATCAGAGTCTAAAAAGCCTGGATGCTAACGATTCTGACTGCCTAAATCTCGTAAAATCAATATAGAAAAAAGTCCATAATTTCGTTCACAGAGTCGCATAGCAAATAATGAACATAGGTTTGGAATCAGCGTTTCAAGGCGCATCTACTGGTATACATCTCATTGCAAAAGACCACGGTCACCAAGTATCTTCCCTTGTAAGAGCAGTAGCTATGCTTTGTACTAACACCTTCGTTTTGTTCATATCCATGTTTGTGAATTTAGCAGCTTTGAAATCTTCAGCAACCTGAAGATCAGCAATGGACTTCCTGGACATTTCCTCATTGAAACTAGGCAATCTGCTTGGATTCCTTATGTAGGAAATCAGAGAGTTTCGCTCAATTGTCAACTCTGTATCAGTGTCGACAACATTTTCGTCGGCGTAAGATTCTCCTTCTGCCTCGCTGTTGAACTGGAACACATGCGAGTCATCTGCGATTTTGTAAAGTATTCTGCCTGCCGTTTCCTCTTCAAACTGCCAACCTTTCCAAAATATTGAGGGATATTTCAATAACATGTTATTCTTCTGAATGTCTTAAAGTTTTTGATTCATTGAAACTAACCATTCTCTACAAATTAGGTAAGGTGAGTCTAGAGCGTTTTCACGAAAGTGATCTTTTTCAGCACTAGGTTTACAGAGTATAGATTCCAGAAATGGGCGGGTTTTTGTGTGAAGGTGTGGAAATTCACCAATCTCCCATAGTTTTTTGAGTGTGTGCTAATAATGATGACATAACTGTCAATCAAAAGCGCATTTTTTACCAAAAAACATAAACATACAAGAACTATAAGCACGCTTAAATAGGTGCGTTAGCTCACGTTCCCGTTAGTGCTGATAACGATGTCAATCCATAGCACATTTTCACTATCAACTTGCTCCACCTCGCTCTTATTAGGTCATCCCGAAAGTTTTTGCGCACGATTTTCAAGAATTCATAACTTCTGATTTTTCCAACCGATTTGACTGCTTTCACTTTTATGTGAAAGGGTAAGTCATGCTCTTTATAATGACATCTCAGTGTTTAGTAATGATCATCTGTTGCATAGATAGGAGCGATAGAAGAAAAATGTTCAAAATTTGAATTTTCTGTGTAGGGTCTCAAAAAATCGGAGACTTGCAACAGAAATCGGAGCAGTCAGTATTGTAGGTTCTTTCACCAGCTCTCTCTAACAGTGCAAAGTTTGCGCCGATCGAGCGTTTATGGAAAGTTATGATTTCCCTGAAAAATGCCAAAATAAACCAAATTCGCCCTTTTGTATTGCTTGCTCGAAAATCATAACTTTTCATAGAGACCCTCAATCAGCGCAAACTTTGCACTGTTAGAAAGAGCTAGTGAAAGAACCCACAATCCCGACTGCTCCGATTTTGTTGCAAGTTTCCGATTTTTTATGACCCTATACGAAAAATTCAAATGTTGACCAATATTCTTCTATCGCTCCTATCTATGCAACAGATGACCATTAGTAAGTAGATAAGATGTTATTATAAAAAACGTGACTTACTATTTCATACGAAAGAAGCAGTCAAATCGGCTGGAAAAATCAAAAGATATGAATTTTTGAAAATCGTGCGCAAGAACTTTCAGGACGACCTATACAATGTGTGGCTTTTATGGGTCACCGGAGCAAATGATTTTTAGAGCCAGGAAGCAAAGAAGCCCTAACATGCTGTATACCATTCGAAAGCTGAGATCATGGAAAATCGACCCAGACCGTCGACGTTTTTCTAGGTCTTTTGTGCCGCGAGATATGAGGGATTTTATGTGCTGTGCTTCGAAAATTAACTGATTTTGTGTCCTCACTTTCTGCTCTCAAAATGAATGCTACGAGAAAATCGACGGTCTACATTTGTTAAAGAAGACTTGCTCTTTAACATAGATAGATAATCAATAGTGATTAGGTCTTCATTTGGCAGAAATCTGCTGTTGAAAATGACCATGTTTTCAGATAAAATGCGGTGTATCTCTCGGTAGAGGGGGGCTAGAAAGAAGTCGACGGTCTAGGTCGAATCCCCTTTTCCTGAGCTTTCGAATGGTATATAGGTTGTTAGGCGAAAAAACTAATCAGTTTTCAAAAATGGGGTGGAGATATTTACTATTAGCTTGCTCCACCCAGCTCCACCAATGTATTGGCTTTTATCGGTTACCGGAGCAAATGATTTTTAGAGCCGGGAAGCAAAGAAGCCCTAACATGCTGTGTACCATTCGAAAGCTGAGATCATGGAGAATCGACATAGACCGACGACTTTTTTCTAGGTCTTTTGTGCCGCGAGATATGAGGGATTTCATGTGCTTCAAAAATTAACTGATTTTGTGTCCTCACTTTCTGCTCTCAGAATGAATGCTACGAGAAAGTCGACGTACGAGGATAAATAAATAATATAAATAAACATAAATACCGTTTCTTTTGTGAATTTATGAGTGTACTTGTTGCTTGAGGTACTTAGCTTGCAAAACCTTTTAATAACGATTTTTATCATATTCTCGGAGTACAATACCAATCTCAGCCCAGTGAAGGGGGTCATCGGGAGTTTGGCCTCAAAGTGAAGGGGGTAAGATCCATCACTCCCCCTATCGCAACTATGCTTCAGATATAAAGATTCGAAAATGAGAAGCATCAAATTTCCGATTTTCGAAAATAGTTCATTAGAAATCTGAAACGTTGCACTAATATCTGAGAGTATGTTTCTTACAGGTCTTGTGAGCTGCTCTTTCTAACTATGCCAAACTTGTGCTGTTGAGCTTTTCTATAATGATCACTAGCTGGCATACCCGGTCTTGTCCGGTTCAGCCACGGAGCCAGAAGGAGGAGGGGGAGCGCGTAAAATATGTGTTCTGCTTCGAAACCTACGCCTTTTCATCTTTTATCCCGCTTCCATCTGCTGCATTCCTGCCCTCCTCCCTTTCTTTCTCCGATCCTGCAGCCTATATCCATCTGCGGGGTGCATTGTAATTGCAAATGCCTACCTCAAAGCAGAATCATCTGGAAGTACCGCACCCTTTACCGCAAAGAGCTTCACTGCTGTTGTTTACACCAAAATGTGTAAGCGGTATGATAGCGGCTGATAAGGCTTTATTTTCATTGCTAGGTGCCAAAAATCAATAAATCGATAGAAAAAACCAGCAAATCGCCTCAAAGACTAGCCTAAAACCATCTACAGGATCGAAGACTTATATGTGCAAAAGCTCAGTTGGTTCACGCGCAAAAGAGTCTATAAATAACATACGGTCCAGAGTTGCACAAACTTTGATTATAGATATATAGATGATTATGATTTATGATGATCTATTATGATTTTCGTGAAAAATGCAGAAAAATGCAAAAAACGTCATTTTTGCCAAAAATGACGGAATCGTAACTTTTTGTAGGAAAGTTTGATCAGCCCAAATTTGGCACTATCAGAAAGAGCAGCTCACAAGACCTATAAGAGACATCTTCCCAGTTTGCAGCATTTAGGACTTTTAACGATATTTATTCTCGAATATCGGGAGTTTAAGTGGTTCTCATTTCCAGATTTTTATCTCTTGACTTCCTTGTCGAAGGGCGGAAGAAATGTTAGCAGAAAACAGACGAATGCTTCTATCTGGAGTTGTTTCTTGTGAGTAAACACCTTCACATAGAGAGTAATTACGAATCTTCCAAAATGAAAGCGACAAAATTTTCAGTTCAACCTAGGAGTTTTCCTAGGACGCCCTGTGTCAGCATTTTAAAGCATTGTCCACCCAAAATCTCGACTTCCAGATTTTTGTCGTTTTTTTTTCAGGGCCTTCTTATGTCTCTGATTCCAAATATGATGTCGAGAATCGGCGAAGACTTTAGCAATTCCATTCCGGAGAACCCACAGGCCGGCTTTCCAGAACGGTGATTGGATGAGCGCGCAAAAATGGGCTGGCATGGATAAAGGTCCTCGTGCATCTTCGCTATTCCGAGCGATTTTCTCGCTTCCGAAGCGGCATATTGTGCGCGACTTGGGCATTAGCTTGATAGGAGGGCCTACTATCATAAGCTTCCAAAAGCTCAAAACCCTTAGCCTTTGAAGGCACCGTCCACCCTAAGTTGAGGGTATTGAGCTTTTAGCAGCATATAATAGTGGTGCACCTTATCAATACAATGCCCAAGTTGCGGCGCAAAGTGCAACTTCGGAAGCGAGAAAATCGCTTCGGAATAGCGAAGATGCTTGAGGATCCCCATCTATGCCCGCCCTCCCCCATCCATGCCCGCCCACTTGTGCGCGCCCATCCAGTCACCGTTCCGGAAAGCCGGCTGTGGGCCCTCCGGAACGGGGATTGTCGGGGTTTTCGCGCATTCTTGACTTCATATTCGGATTCAGGGACATGAAGAGGCCCTGAAACGACAAAAACGTGGAAGTCGAAAATTTGGGTGGACGGTGCCTTTAAAGGCAGTGGATCGGCAAAACTTGACAACCCAAGATCTTAACGCAGTAGGTTCCTTATCGTCCAAGTATGAAAACAGTGCAATCCCGGTTGCACAGCATGCCTGCCTTCCCTGTCGAAAAAATCGCTCTCAAATTTGCACGCGCAAGCCAATCTTACACGCACCTGGACGAGTTGACAACTTCCTTCTAACCATTGGAGGCTGCCCGCCGCAATGCTATAATCATTGGGTCCGCAACGATTTAGCGTCATCGGCCTTGCTCCACTCGTCCAATTTTGAAGGGAAGGGGGTTAAAAAACGCTCGTTTTCGCCGTTTTCGAGCTCTCTAAAGTGGATTTTCGTGATCAGCGTATTGAATAACCCCAGGTAAGCGATAATTTGACTAGGTTGAGATTTGCCGAGCCACTGCCTCTAAGGGCACCTTCCACCCAGATTCTCGACTTCCAGGGTTTTAACGTTTCAGGGCCTTCTCATGTCCCTGATTCCGAATATGAAGTCTAGAATCCGCAAAAACCTCGACAATTCCACTCCGGAACGAGGATTGGATGGGCGCGCACAAATAGACGGACATGGATGGGGAGGGCGGTGCCGTCTGGGGATCCTCGTGCATCCTCGTTATTTCGGAGCGATTTTCTCGCTTGTAAAGCGGCATTTTTGCGTCGCGACTTGGACATCGGTTTGATAGGGGGCCCTACGATCGATCATATGCTGCCAAGAACTCAAGACCCTCAACTTAGGGTGGACGGTAACTTCAAGTACTGTAAAGCAATTTTTCTATCTCAAGCACACTTTGAGATTAAGTAAATCCGATGAAGAACTTTTTTAGGCACAAAGTTCAGCAGTAATATTGCTCCATTCATGCGTAAGTGGAATTTAGAGCATAGTTGCAGTACCCTACGTTTTTTTGGAACTTGGTGCTAGTTCTGGACAAATAGATGTGAAATTATTCTACAAGTGATTAATATAATTTTTTGAAGTTGTTCGGATATGACTATTTGCATGCTGTTTATAGCGATTGACTCTTTAAGCATCAAGTAAGAACCATTTAAACAATTTCATTTACATATCGATTATAGCGATTTTTTGATAGAAATGAAATGGAAATAATTTTAGAAGAAAACGTTTCCAGTTTTACATCAGAATTAGGCAATTAATTTTCCATTGCTGTTTTCTGACTACACTGGTTCTCAACTTCCTGAATTGCATTGGTTAGAAATCCGCCTATTAGAATTTGACATAAAAAATGGAATGGAACCAGTATCATCCAAAACGTGCCGTTTTGATTATTCCAAAGTTGAATACTTCAAAAGAAATTCGAAATTCTTCGGAACTGTGCAAACTTTCTCTAATTTTCCGGAGATTTGAGAGGGCTTCATTGTGCTTAAATGTGATTTAGTTGCTAGCATGATCAGAAGTCTGATGGGAGCTTGCAAAAATCGCCGATTTCTAATATATTTCTAATATCTTGAGAAAAAAAGGTGAAAACTGAGGGTTCGATACATTGATCTTATTGGGAGCGGCTAAGCAGTCCATTATTTTTATTTGACCCGGAATATTAGCACAGCATAGCAAACATTCTCGAGTGAGCAGATAGAGGTGTCCGGAGAAAGTATTGTATGGGTTTGGAAGCTGATCAGCGCTGAGTAGCTTACAATTCTGGTAATTTAGCTCTGAATGCATTTTCAAAAACAATTTTTCATTTTCTTTACCCATAAACACAAGAATAGAATTCACTGTGTATGTACTGTTCAGAATGAGTGCAATTAGAAGGCGGAGCAATGGAAGGAGCCGATCTTCGTTCTTGTGAAGGCACGATGTCCGTCGAGAATTCCTTGGAGGCGCTAAGTATCGTGCAAGGAAAGGTGGCGAGCGGGGCCCGGCATGCGCTGGTTTGGAGAATTTTTTGAAACAAAATCCGAAGTTTTTACGAAATCCTCACTACCTAAAGGTTAGGAAGAATACAACAGCACTTTGAAATTACAACAAAAACAAAGAACAATTGTCGCCAGTACAAAGGACGCCTTGGCAGGCATGCGATTAGAACGCCATATCCGTCAGTGCGTTTATCTATTCTATTTTTGGCTCAACAAAAAGAAGAGATGCAATGATTTGATTCGCTCTCTTTATTATATGCTAGATTTTCAAGCGTTCCATCAGTCTAAATCAAAAAGGTCCAAAACTTTCGTGAACCTCCATTATTTATGCTCCGAACCAGTTGGTTTGGTCTCGGTCTAGAAACCAGTAAATTTGGGATGGGTATTAGGACACACAAGTGCGCTGTAAACAAGTCATTTGTTTATTTGAGCATCGTTTTGAATTTGGCTTGATGAGAAAGAACACGAAAAGCATGTCATTCACAAACCATCTTGGTGGTTAGCACATTGGAAGGTCACTTATATGTATGATCGGTTTCCAGATTCGTGTGGAGGTGTATTGCAGACTTTGCCCGATAACACAGGTAAACTTGTTAAACCTCCACGCCATAGCATTGCTTTTCGTACTCTCTCGCTCGCAAAAACCGCCAAGCGGTGAGTTGGCAAGACTCCACCTCCACACGAATCTGGAAGCCGATGATATGTATAGTAAATTTCGGGATACCCCTTTTGCTTTTACCCCAAAAACGAAGTTCAGTTCCACCCCGAAACACCTGTGCCGGGCCCTGGCGGCGAGGCTTTGAGAACTCTTGCTACGCCGCCGAGACGGTCAACAGGCGCGATTTTTTCTGTGTAGGTCATCAACTCAAAAGCCCACTTCAGCACGCGAACCTTCACGAAATACCAAACAATTGCTTTGGCTTAACGGATGCTTAAAGTTGTCACTTCTTAGGTTTGACGGATTTTGGTTGAGTATGGACTTTTTATAAATTCGATACTAGTTGCGTTCTCGAGGGCTTTTGACCTTCAACGTTTATGTTTCAAATTTAGTTTGTGGTTATAAGACTGAACAACCCATTGAGCTACTTAGCATATTTTTTCAAAGATTTAATTGCATCTGGAGTGCTGGAGAAACAAATTGCATGTCAATTGAGGTCCGACTGGCATTGTAAATCGCTCTTCTTGACATCAATGCATTATTCAAGTTCGGCTATCAACTAATCCTGGCAGGTCGCTATATTTTACTATTTTCCTTTTCAGGTACACCAAAACTTTGCAGATTATTGTCAGAGCACCAAAATTTTAACTTCTCAGACAACTGCATTGGGAAGTTCGCGGGCGCTTTTCCGATCACCAACCATCCATGCCGCGAGCTGCCCGATAAACCTATGTCGAGCGTAAGCGACCGCCAGCGCATCCAGTAAGTCCCGTTAAGCGCCTATTGTTGACCCAATTAGCATGCTTGTAAAGCCTAGGAAGAGTGGATGAACCTTATAATCTGTCTTTCACAACGACGACCACAGAGCAATTCGATCAATTGTTTGCTCATCTGCGACATAATCTGATGTGCTTGATTATACAAGTACGACTGTTGAATTCTACTTCATAGGTGTAGAAATCCAACTCTATCAGATGGAATCATATCCGAAAAACGATGCCCAGCCTTGTAAACTCTTCGGGCCATCGTTTTGGCTTACCGCTTACCTCACGCGGATTACGCCTTCACCTACAGCATGTAAGAAGTGCTACCTTTGATAAGGTCCGCGGCTCGCCGAGTGATTTGGTTGGGCCGCGACGCTCCCTATAATCTCTTCCCGAGTTCAACTTTGGCTGCAGTGTTCTCGGTAAAATATACATGGGCAGCGGCATGCGAGGCTGAAATTTCATGGGCCGCGGCTCGTCAGGTGAAGGTTTTGCGGGCCGCAGCGCGCCATGTGACGCATTCTGAGGCCGCGAACTTTCCGATGCATTTGTCTGAGATATTGAATTTTCTGCACTCTGCGCTGGATGAGGAAATTTTTCAGTCGAAGGTGCCTACCAATAAATTCTGTATTTTTCACTATAGAAAGCATCGAAGGCTGATTTGAGGTCTGTTTTCGATGTCGCTTTAAGCCTCTGAACGCCAAGTTACGTGCGTTTGAGCGAGAAAAAACGCAGGATCTAAAAAAATCAACGCTATGGTCGCTTCATCATGAATTTTCAAGTAGAGACATGAATTGAGATGAAGGAACAAACAGTGGAGTTCTTCGGAGTGAAGTGTGAGGAAAAGGGGAGGAGACATAGTTTTAGAATTACTGGACCGGATATTTTTAGAGCACTAAGGAATTTGGACATCTTGGGTGCAAACGATTTAGGAGGTTGAGAGAGTGAGGAAGTGAGAAAATGTTGCGGATTGACTGATCTTTTTCTGTAAAAGCGGATATCACGGTTCTAGAAAAACAGGTGAGGACGAGCTGGGAGCGCAAGCAAGATATGGTTTGAGGGGCCGCGGGGCTGCAGGTATCGTCGACTCTAAAAATCGTGACGACGGTCTGCAGTGCGGCCAGTGCGCGCCGCACGGCACTGCCGCCTAGTGATTCGCCCAAATTACGTGGAGAAGGTGAGTTCTTGTGGTTTTTCTTTTTCTTTTTGCATCTTTTTTGCTTGCAGGAACTTTCATGGCTACCGCAGGGAGCCTACACTTCTGAGAAGCAAGATTGCCTTACGTTAAAGCGGCAGTGCCGTGCGGCGCGCACTGGCCGTACTGCAGACCGTCGTCACGATTTTTAGAGTCGACGATAACTGTGTGCAGGTTTGTTGGAAAACTTTGAGAAGAAGCCTTTCGATTCTTGATAAAAACGAAGAAGATAGCTGTGGATAAGTGTGGAAGCGACGCAAATCGTCCGCCCTATGCGCCTGTGAATTCGTCTTCTTTCGTCCGCGCAATATGTGCTGGAAGCACAACTACTGCAAGCTAAAAATGCGATAAATGAGCCTAAGCAAGCTGAGCCTAAGTCCAAGATTAGGTCTAAGCCTAAGCCTAAGCTCAAACCTAAACTTATGCCTAAGCCTAAGCCTAGGTAGCCTACTAAGGCTAAGCCTATGTCTAAGCCTGTGCCTAAGTCTGTGTGTATGTCGAAAGGCGCGCTTTGTTAGTTGCCATCGCCGAAGTAAACATGTTCTCTACAAAAGCAAGCTTTTCCGACTTCCAATGTCTATCGATAATTCAAAAGGTAAAGGTTAGGCTACAGGTTAAAATCTGAAAGAAACAAGGTAAATTTGAAGTGGATTTTTGCTTAAGAGACTAAACCTGAGTATCTAAGCCTAAACCCAAGCCTATGCCTACGCGTAAATTTGAACCTAACCTAACCCCAATTTAAGCCTAAGTCAGCCTAAGCTTAATTCTAAGCGTACGTATGCCTAAGCCTATGCTTAACACGTTTCGGACCGGTGCTGCACATGGTGCAGCACGCGGCTTTGAAGGGTCTTTTTAACGTTTACAGGAGGTTTTCCTTTTGTCCAAGGTTAGCATTTCATAGGCCTAGGCTCCCCCTACTTTTCAAATAACTCTGTAGAGCTGTGCCGCCAACATTTGTTTAGGAGATATGAGCACAAATCGAACAACAGTTGCAAATAAATGCGGCAAAGCGAACGACGCGTGCGACGTCGCAACTTTTCTTTGCTTCACATTCAATGAGAAAACCCGTAATTTCAATAATCATGTGTATCGTGTACAACATAAATACTTTTGGATACAATTAGAAACTGAGTTCTTGTTTTTATCTTTCAGGAAAGCACAGAAGTCCTTCTCAAGCGACAAAATTTAAACACTTCGAATTCATTCAGAACTTTGGGTATCGATCTTATCTGACATGCTGATTACAGATTTAGCACACAGTCTGGGAAATAAGGTTGGCTAACGGCTGAAAGTATCCTCCTTTTCGCCGCGCGCGATTTCGCGGTCCGAAACGTGTCAAGTCACTAAGCTTAAGATATTAATGAGGGAAGGAATCAGTTGAAGTGGTGTTTGAGATGTGATATACACTGCCTTATAGAGCTTGGGACGCTATCAAATCTGCCTTGGCTATCTGCTGCTGACTTCTAAGCTAGGGTTATGAAGATTTTTGGGAGTTGAAAGTTAAATGCAAAATTAGCATAAAATCAGTCGTAACAATTTCTCTAGAGCTCAACCGATAGTCGGGTCACTCGGTGGAATGAATTGTTTTGATTTAAATATACCAACTCGCTGCTGCCTCATTTGAACGCTGGGGAAAGGTTACGATTGATTTTATACTGAATTTCATTCTTCTTTTTACTCACTAAGATCTTGACAACTCATCGCCCATAAATCCGCAGCAGATAGCAAAAGTATGGAAGCGATCCAAGCTCTACTAAACATTGTACATCTCATCAAAAAATAACAATTTCGACCAACCTTCCTTCCCTTGTAAGCATAAGCGCAAGCGTAAGCCTAATTCTAAGACACTAAACCTAAGACACTAAGGCTAACAAATCAGTTTTCAGTAAAGCTAACAATTGGCAAAGTAGTTGATTAAGAACTCCCGTTCCAACGTTCATGTGCTAAACATAAATTAAAGACTAATCCCAAGTCCTATTTCTGAAGTTAAATGTCTGTCTGTATATAGTATGTACGCATCTCTGCTTGTATGCCCGTATGTTCTGAATACAAAATCCTTTTCTGAGCCGATCCTGACCACACTTTGCACTCGTACATTTCGGGAGCCGTAGGCTACTCTAAATCATCGAACAATATCGGTTCATTGACTTTTTGCGAGCTCTTAGTCGCGAAAATGGGTGGCATTGTTGCGTGAGTGAGCATGCTGATTACAAACACATTATTTGTGAAACTCTCGATTATCTCTATCGACTTTATCGACTTTTTGCAAATTTTGAACTACTACGAGGCTGAGAGCCGGCACAGGGGCTAAGTGAGCATGCTAATTACGAATACAGTATTACCTCTCAAATCGCTCATAGTACAAACTTTCAGCTACAGACTGGGCGTTAACACAGGGGGGGGGGTTGGTGAGCTGCCGATTACGAAAACATAATGGGGCAGGGAACCAACATAAAAGTGGGACGGGGAAACTGTATAAACACTGCTAATTTTCATTAATATCAATAGTCCGGAGGATAGGCGACTATATGTCGCCGGAAAGGATCGTCCCACACAGACATCTGAACCAGACCACGCAACTCCATACATTACAGACATCATAAACTATATCAGCTGTCCGCGCAGACATATAATTTATTAGACCCGGACGAAGCCGGGTATGACAGCCAGTATCATATGAGGATTGTTTCCTCGAGTTTTTTTGGTGACGCGGATCTGGTACGCAAAGGCGTGACAAAGTGATTATTTGTTTGAAACCGCCAAAATTAGAAAGGAACTGTACTGTTTGTTTCCTCGATGATAGCACAGCACACAGCATATTTTATTGTTGTATGGAGACCTTGAGTCTGCATGGTCGAATATTTTCCTGTGTTCGATGCGGCACAATCACACTTGAGCGCTAGCCCTAGATTAGCTTTGTTTCCTCGATGATAGCACAACACACAACTTCTGGAAAGGGCGTGCGACACTCGCGGAGAACGATGCCATCGCTCCAATAGAATATCCCATCAAAGTACTCGAGGATGCAAAAAGAACCGGTTTCATAAAATTCTTTATCTTCTTTTCTGAGACACGGGCATCATAATAGACTTTGATAAGTTATTTAACACATCTGCGAAAATCTCATGCAATGAATGAAGAGGTTGTGTAACAAATGAAGCTGATGACAACTGGATATGTCAAGCTTCAGGGCAGGTACTGACGATGATTGTACTATGATTTAACGACTACCGATTGAAAACAGGACAGCTCGCGCTGGTAAAGAAGTAGACGTTGACCGCAATGAAAGATAGGAAGAAAATTGCAATATTTGGCCTAAACGCACACAGACATTGCATATACCCCGATCAGATATATCATAATTATATAGCTACGCTATTTATCTGGAGAAAGACTGATAGATTGACCAAAAATTAGGAAGTGAACACGAATGAGGAAGAGAACAAATGAAACGAGATGTGTAAACGGAGCGACGGAGATGACTTTTGCTACTGGTCGATATCAGCCATCTGCTCATCGGGTTGCAGTTGTTTACAATACTGGAAGAGGATCTTCTGATAGTATTCGCGCGGCGTAAGCGTGCGAGCCGTCGAACACCTGAATATATAAGGTCATTGAGAAAGTATGAGATCCACAGTCACAGCAGCATGCCTTGCTGGAAAACATTTCTTAGGCTTGTGTGCATAAAAATCCGTGCGGCGGGGAAAGCGTCCCCCATCATAAAGGCGCGGTCGAACATTGTTGCGGCTTTCACTGGGGACGCCGCTCCCCTCGCCGCGGGAATTTTTCATAGCTCAAATTTTACGGAATTATATAACAGATAAGTAGATGCTCTATTTATTCAGGTGGCAAGTGCAACTGATTAGGCCCTTATGCGCGTACATCCCTCATGGGAGGGGAGCTGTGAAAGAAAGCTTAAATTTCGGTGCTTTGGGGATTGTAGTCCTTCCTGACTGTCTTCTAAGCGCCGCATGCACTAACATCCTCGCGGGGAGGGGATCGCAGCTCAAAAGAAAGCTTTATATTTCAAAACTCCAGGTACCTGGATTTCACGTTGTGTACCTGTCTGTAAGTATTCCTGCTAACCTTCACTATGAACATGTTGAAGAGGAGCGAGAAGCTGTACGAACCGCATTTTCCAGCTTTCGTTTGATCCCTGATGATCCCCGACGTTTTTCTTCAAAGTCATTTTTCTTTCTCCGAAGTTAACGAAAAACCTCCAAAGTTGTGCAGATTATCTAAACCCGACAGTGCTAAGCATGTTGCTGGTAAGAACAAATGATGTTTTAAAGTCATGAAATTTTCGATGATCCACAGATCGAAATTTGAGGTTTATCGAAAAATTCGACTTTTCAAAAACTCATTTATTCTCATCAGCAACATGCTTAGCTCTGCTGTGTTAGATGTTCAGTACAACTTTGAAAGGTTTTCGTTAACTTCGGAGAAAGAAAAATGACTTTAAAGAAAAGCGCCGGGGATCATCAGGGATCATACAAAAGCTGGAATATGCGTCGTACACCTTCTCGCTCCTGTTCAACAAGTTTATAGTGATGGGTAGTAGGAATACTTCGGGTAGGTACACAACGTGAAATCCAGGTATCTGGAGTTTCGAAATATAAAGCTTTCTTTTAAGCTGCGATCCCCTCCCCAGCGGGGAGGTTAGTGCATGCGGCCCTAAGAGCCTTGCTATCTTGCTCACAAGGGAAGGATACTTGAGGATACTTGCATTTCATTGCGAATAGCAGGTGACCCTGCTATTCGCAATGAAATGCATTCACCAAATGCATCTTGAAAGCTGATTGCAGATCTGCTTTTTCTATCTGCTAAGCGATTGTCTAAAATGAGCTATAAGCTTTTTTCTGCATACTTTTTGCACACTGAAGCGTAGTCAGAATCAATGATATCTGAATCATTTGATAAACGCAATTGAGACAGATTATCCAAATCTTAAGTAATTGCGCCCTCCTTCAGATGTTGCCTCGACGAGCGAAACAAGAAATTTGAGCGATGTTCGTAGTTTAGCTTGACGGAAATAATGCAAGTTCTCATGAAAACAGCGTTCATAACTTACTTCACACTGTCGCTTAACAGATTTGAAATTAAAGTCTTTCAAGACGCATCTAGTGTGAGTCTCATTAGGAGTAGCTCGGTCACCAAGTATCCTTCCCTGCTAGAGTGATAAAAAAGCACTTTGCTGAGAACCTGAGATTTCTCGTGTTTTGTAGATCCCCAGTAGGATCCTTAAGAGATCACCGATCATCTTCAAAACCAATCATCTTTCCGCAAACTGATAAAATTACCGTAAAGGTGTGCTGCGGAGCTATTACGACAACGAAAGTATGTTCAAAAACCTTTGTAATTTGTGAAAATTTACAGCGGCGACCGCCGGATCTCGCCGAAGTTTGCATCGCATGGCTGTATTTTGCTTCAGAGTGGACTGATTCTGAATCCAGGGGCACCAACTCAGCTCGACTACGCGCATATTCCAAATATACAGGGTGTTGAGTAAGGCGCACGGTAGGCGGCGAGACTTCTCAATTCCTTCAAAATTTTTGTTTACAATAGGTAAAGGGGCGGAGGGAAGGGGCGACAAAGTACGCAAGAACGATAGAAAGTGCTTTGTCAAGGAGGTGGTTCAGCTGAGTACCGTCGTGATCCAAAATTTTTTCCCGCGTTTGCTAAAGGTGTTTTAAAAAAGGATGCGTTGCTCGCACATACCTGAAGTAAGAATTCTTTGCTTGTTTATTAGTGATAAGCGACACATGCGTAACAAACAATTTTCTACCGTAGAAGCTGTACGAAGTCAAAGAAAATCTCTTTTATAAGGACTGATTATGGCTTCAGAGACGGGTGAAGTTGTGGAGATGAATTTCAAGGCTGACTAACATTTGCAAATGCAAAAATTTGTGACCCATAACCTGTCTCAGCTCATATGCTGGTTCCGTGATCAGTGATTGATTCTGATTGCAAATATTATGTTCATTTCGCCCAAGGAATCCCACTTATTGAATATGGTGGTTGGGTGTGCTTCAGCTGCTTAATTGAATATCAAAGTTTCGTAGCTAGAGCTCAGATCAGTCTAACTCTCAAATTCAACACAAGAGACCCATCAAGCGATTCGAACAGATTTGATCAGCGTGTTATACAGTCGCTCAAGGTGTGGAATTTCGACAAAGTACGCAATCTTTAGCAAAATTCATGAGGACGTTTTTCGTAGGCTCGTAACTCGGCGATTGTTACATGTTGGAGCTCGAGACATGTACCATTCGATGGCGCGGTTCCCAGTAGATCTTATATACAGGGTGTCCCAAAAGTATGTATGCACTGTTTAATTGTTAGTATCTCTCTTCCCAAGAAGTCTTTTACCCTGCTTCATGTACCGTTTTGTAGAGCTGGATTCAACTTAGATTTGCGTTATAAAACAAATCACCCATCTCTCTTCATTACTGTAGGATTACGGTAGAAACCCCAAAGAGGGCTTTGAGCAATGAAAGGCCATATTTTGCCTCAGAAAAAAAACAGCTTGAAAGCTTTTACACTAGGCTAACTAGAATTGCTGATTCTGACTGTAAAGTTCCCAACTTATTATGATGCTTCATTGAAGAGTTATGTCGGGTAAGAGGTAGCGGCCATTTTTTCAATATTCCTAAAAAGTGCGGTTACACCGTTTAGAAAGCTTCGTAATCTTGTGAATAATTGAGTATTGAACTCAGCGTCCATAAAAACCCTATGACACAAGTTTTCACATTTTTTTGAAAAATTTTGAATTGACAGCTTTTTCCACATTGACACCATATGTTTCAAATTCCTACCGTAATCCTACAGTAATGAAGAGAGATGGATGATTCGTTCTATAATGCAAATCTAAGTTGAAGCCAGCTCTACAAAACGGTACCTAAAGCAAGGTAAAAGACTTCTTGGGAAGAGAGATATTAACGATTAAACAGTGCATACATACTTTTGGGACACCCTGTATAAAGCTGAATGTGTGTCTGTATGTCTGTCTGTACGTACGTGCGGAATAGAAATTTTTATTTCTGAACCGATTTGGACCAAACTTGGCACACATATACTTCGGGGCGGGAAGCGTGTCATAGGCTGCTTTTCGTTATCGATCGATATCGATTTTATAGATTTTTTTGCAAAATTTGAGCTACGAGGCTGGGAGTTGGCACAGAGGAGTAATCAAGCATGCTGATTACAAATATGTTGTTGACAGGGCCGGGCGGAGCTGGGTTTGCCAACTAGTTTAACCCATAAAAGCAAGTGGGCAAGTTTTCTGACAGATGTGCGAGAAGTGCAGGCAAAGTTACGCACTTTCGTGACTCAGTTACGGTTACCTCACCATATGCCTGCAAAAAGACCCTATATTATTCAAAGACCACGATTTTCGTAAAGAGCGTGTCCGGAACTTCTCTAAACGAAGTTACTTACAGTTCAAGATCATCAACATTTTAACCAATCCATCCGCGGGCCGAAACCAACCCGAACATCTCAAAAAACTTGCTCACAGAGGTTATCCGACCTGCTGATCACGAAAATCACATCTGCTTAGCAAGAGAGCTTCATATTTTAGGGTTATGGTGAGAAAAATCTAGAACGACATGATTTTACTCATCAGGCCTTCTATTTCCTTCGGAAAGAAATGTGCGGCTAATTCTTGGTTCCCCATAATCTACAAAAGAAGTACTATCGAAAGATTCTCGCAGATTTCACTAAGGGCAACAATACGCGATGCTTTTCACCTTTGCGAAGAGACGTCCGCAGAAAGTTTTGCGAATCTTAAAATCGAGATAAGGACATGCTGTACATCGAAAGATTCGCCTTGATGAGCTGAGCACAATGCTTTACTAGTATCTTTTGTGTTGGATAGGCGCTGCGTTATAGTCGCCGTCACCCCACTAGTCGGTCGGTGGACGAATTCAAATTTGAATTGAAGCAGGCCTGTCACGGCAGAGCGTGGCAGGAGACAACGCTAAGCAATTACAAAATCTCAATATAGATCAAAAACGTTGTAACAATACAAAAACTGTTAAGCAATGGCGAAGAAGTACGCAAAGTGAATGCGTGAATTTGAACGGAGAGCTGAGGTGCCGTGCTCTGCCGCGACCTGCCTGCTCCAGTTCGCATTCGAATTCTCCCACCGACCGACTAGTGGGGTGAGGACGACTATACATCCTTGCGAACGGACCTCCGCAGAAGAATCTGAGAAAATTGGAAACTAGTAGCTCATTCATAACTCGGCATGCAGAGCGCTTGGCGGATAAAATCAGATTTGTAACGTTTAATGTTCTTCAGAGTGGTATAAGACCCATTTGGAAAGGACACTTCGACTGGACTGACCTCCCTTGTGAGTTGCAAGTTCTATGACTTCTGGGATAGTTTTGCGAAGAAAGTGTCGGAAAAAGGGTGCAATGGATTAACATCTTCAACGTTTCTTGCTGCAAACATTACTGACATTGCATTCGCTCTTGCTGATCCAAACGGCTTCCCATAGCTATGCTAACGGAATGCTATTGTGTCTTAACAAAACGTTATGAGGGCGACTCCATCAAAGTGGTGCTTAACTGTGTTTTGGAGGGTCTCGCGGGTAGTTTCTCAGTTTACAGGCCTGACTCTGTAAAAAACATACTGTCAAGTCACTTGCAACTTGATCCGTGGGCCTGCTCCCTACGCTCAACAAACAACAGGCCCTTAACTCGTAACTCCGCAGTAGACTATTTTCATCCACAAACTTTAGGAGTGCGATCTGCTAATTATTACAGATCCAATAACCAAAGGGACAAATTACAAAGAAAATACAGGAATTGAGCAGATTAAATTTTATAAGCCGTCGAGTAGAGCGCATGGAGTGATACGCATGTAAATTACAAAAGACTCGAAGATTAACAGTTTGAACAAGCATTCCTTTTTACAGTAGCGAACAACTTGATACGTCTGGCCTAAAGGGGACTGTACGCTTTGATGTACTCTTCCAGAACATATAGGGTGTCCAAGAGTGTGCCTACTGTTTGATTGTTAATTAATACATTTCTTATCATGAAAGCTTTTGATAAGTTCTAAGTAGCATTTTGTAGAGTTGGCTTCAACTTAGGTTTACAATATGAAACGAATCAACGGTCTCTTTTCGTTACTGTAAAATTACGGCAAAAACTTTAGAAAAGGTTTGGGGACATAAAGGGCTTTTTTGCCGCAGATAAAAAACAATGCGACTTGGAAACTCTCACAATAGGCCAACTAGGGCTGTTGTTTTTGACTATGAAGTTTGCATCTCATCATAATGCCAAGTACGTGCCAAGTGCCAAGTCTCATCAGTATGCCAAGTAAGCGGGGCAGTCGTTATTTTGATGTCCTAAAAATGTGGTTATACCGCTTAGAAAGCTTCACAATAATAGTATGCAAGAGTATCGTTCTCAGCGTCCAATAAAAAAACTATCACACTTTTTAGATTTTTTCAAGTCATGTGAAACGACAGCTTCACAGTGACGCATATGCTAGACTTTCTTACCGTAATCCTGTAATGAATACCGATTAGTGATTCGCTCTATGCTGTATGTCTAAGTCGCGGCCAGCTCTGCAAAATGGTACCTGAAGCTTATCGAAAGACTTCATAACGAGAAAGTTAATAACAATCAAACAGTAGGCAAATTTTTGGACTTTATTTTAGAAAAACGCATTGCTCAACCACAGTCAACCCCAATCTGATTTACATCATGAAAACTGAAAACGACAAAGACGAAGAACTTTGAAGATCAATATCTCATCGCACATCACTTCATCTTCCTACGTCTTATGATCGACATTTTTTCCCATTATCACCATGCTGACAGAAATGCACTAATCATAGCTCTACTCTCATGCTCATGCGTTTAATTTTGTTTGCAGTTCTAATATCTGAAGAACTGAAGTCCCCTAATTTACATTCTGTACAAATTTTATAAAAGGTTTTCAATAAACATCCATTTGAATACAGTGTGGACCCCGGCCAACTTCCCATAGGTACCTGCGCGACGCACCCGCAACGCACGCCTTCAGTGCGTCTCCTGTCCTAGCTCCTGATAGAAATCCTCTTTTCTCTTTTTTTTTTGTTTTTGGTGTACTATATTCTTTCTATTCCAGATATAAACAATCGCGATGGCCGGTGAGGAGATTTCACGTGCTCTAATAGTTCTAAAAGCTTCAGTCTTGTGTAGTAGTCTTGTTTCCCTTTTTTCTGTGAAAAATTGGGATTTGATTCGATATTAAGATAATATTCTTTCAAAAGCTTCTTGTATAATATAAGAGTCCCTCTCGGTTTGATGTGTAAGGTGTAGACAGTGTCTCAAGTCAAAATTGAGCCTTCCAAAAAGCCAACAGGTATTTGTTTACGGAAGTGTCCACTTTTTTTGAAATTTTGACTACTCTAGTTTCTAAGTCTACGAAGAGAAATGTTTTAAGAATGCTGTTGTTCTTTAATTTCTCTACGTATACTTATTACAACCTAACCTTCGGTGCATGTTCGGAATATGCATCCATTGATTAAATTTGAGGTACTCATGGAGGCTGCTTGCGTTCTTTCTTGCATACGTCTCTTTCGAAGTAAACCTAGAGGTTTCCACTTTACATTTTTCTTCTTTGTGAGCATAAATGTGCTCTACTGCTCATGAGTGAGGCGAAAAGTGAGGCATCAAGAAGGGTGCGCGCTGCATGCGCGCCGCGGAAGTACCTATGGGAACCTGGCCGGGGTCCACACTATACCGGTAAATACGTATAGATTTAAAACATGGGTATGAGAAATGCACTTCAAAATTTTCAAGAGAACATTGATGAGCGCAAAATGCGCCATAATTGATCAGAACATCACTGGGTCTCGCGCCGAACCTCGGATTTTCTCCCGGTGTGCATGGATGCGGGAGAATAAGTTGTCTCGGACAGTAATCTCCCGATCGCAATGCCGGTGGCCGGAATTTCTCGAGAGAGATTTGATTAAGTCCCGCAGTCATTCCGTCACTACATAAGTTTTCCGTGCGCGCGAGTTAACCACGAATGTCTAAGATACGAGGGTGATGTTATGAGAGTCAAACTGCAATTAACCGAAATCAAGAATAAGCATGGAAGATGGGAGGGGCGGGCGTTGGAGCCCGGTGTAAGTCTGATGACCTCGCGAGTTCGCTACACAAAAGCGGCTAACAGCGGATAACGGGAATTACAGGCGACTATAGGCGGCTGCCGGCGCGATTTGAAAGCACTCTTTGCCCCTGAGGGTGTACGGCGTTGCCTGCTGATATAAAATGAAGGCTATGTACTCTCAAAAGAAGGCGCTACCCATTCAAGCGAGGAGTGCGCAGGACATGCAAGCTCTACTGATAAAAGATGCTCGCTCGAACGGCGACGTTTGCACCCGCTCCGCGAGGTGTAGCCGTCGCTTTCGGCAGGGATCAGCCATCAGAATAATCTCGAACAGACTTTCCTTTCGAATTTGATAAAGCTGTAACAACGTATTCAAATTTGAAACACTTGAGCTATACGGCATCAAAGTTTCTGCATTATAAATCGTTGCTTGTAATTTCTGTGAAAAGAAAGTCAAGATTGTCCTACCTGCTGGTGTTGAGATCTAGGCTTTCCATGCTAGCGAGTACTCGATCAGACGCAAACGATAATGTCCTCGGGTGTTCTATCCACTTGAAGTAGTAGATATCCGGTGGCACATACGGTCGACCTCCTATCCAATTCAGATCGGGCTGCCGGCCATTGATAAGGCAATCCAAAAGGTATTCCTAAACAAAGCATTGTCATGACTACCGTCAGACCGTAATAGTGTCAGGAGATCAAAGATAAGGAATGTGCTACAGCGCAAACGTTACCTCTGGAAGCTGAGCTAGTTTGTTTAGTTGTTCCGGCGTTAAGCCGTAGTTTTTCTGCAGGAAAGCCACGTAACCGAACACCTCTCCCAAATGGACTACCTAAAAGAGTTGTTATGACTCCCCACATTGTCAAAAGTGTATTAAGGCACCAACACTTTCGAAAAAATTTTCCGCGGAAGGGTGATTATGAACCGCAGTTCGAGTGTGTTGGAGTCATTGATCGCATGAGAAATGATTTTGCGTTAAAAATACCCTAGCTCTTGTAGCCTAAGTTGGTCACAATAACCGTAGACTTCCACCGTGATATCTTCAGAAATAGAAAATTCGTATGAGGAGGCCTGGAATACATTCCCTATCTGGTGTGGGTGCGCAGATGTTAACAATGGCTGAGAAACTTTCCAAACTCGAGCTGCTGCCACACTCATGTCCAGTACTCTAGCATCTCACCGCTTTTGAGGATGTGAGTTGGCTTCTTTATATTATAGATACTTTAACTCGGTTTTATGGACTTGTCAAATTTTGGACATGTTCGACCGGAAGTCATGATACGACACTTCAAAAGACATTTTAATTCAACTTTGCCATTGGAATTTCACATGATATGATTGGGGTAGATCAATATTTTATCGAAATAGCTATGCGTTTGATTCGAAAATTTGACATGCAGAATTGTATTTGAAAGTAAAATGAGTGGTACTATACGACATCCGTCAAGCACTAACCCCATACGAGTCCCAACCAGGGTCAAAGATGTTGTGTGGCACGCCACACCTGGGGGTCGTATTGATGGGCCAAAAAGCGAATGGTCATAATCGAGCAGTACTGATAATAGCGATAACATGATATTCGTGAACAGTTTCTCAGATAAAGCCATTATGCGAAATACAAGCACATGAGACATTGACTTGTCATCGTGTACAGGGCTTATTAACTGTAGTGTCGTGAGCACCAGCATTTCCGCTCTCGCACGGTCGCGTCTCCTGGATTCTGCTATTTTGCAAACATGCACTCTGATCACTTTCTCACCGCGAGCGTGAAAAAGACGGAGCCTTAATCGATTAAATATGATTTGCGATAAGTCGGTATCCGGAGCATAAAATAAGATCGCTTTTACTTATCGAAATGAGAATGATATTTGCAGAGGCGTGCTATTTGTAAAGGTTAAACAACTTTTCGTAATTTATCTCAAGGCAGAGGCAGGCTTACATTAGTACCACCTCGATTACGACTCCTTCGCCATCTGAACCTTCAATACGACCCCCATGAGTGGTCACAGCTCGAGCTTGAACCTGCTTTAGCGTAATAAAGATAGGGACCACACCAAGGGCCGCATGCAATAACATCCCCAGAGAGGGGATCGCCTCTTGAAAAGGCTTTGTATTTTGAAGCTCCATATCCGGATTTCATACTGTTTACCTTTTGTAATTATTTCCATACTACGCTATAAACAACAAGAAGTTGTACAAGAAGCCTTTTCCAGTTTTTGTATTTCAAGAGATTCCCCGATGATCCCCAACCATCTTTTCTACCAGGTCATGTTTCTTTCTTCGAAGTCAATCTAAACATTTAAAATTTGTACTAATTATCTTACTTAACAGTGCTAATGATGAGATAATTGATACTTAAACCAGCCACTCCAAAAAGTTATATAACATCGCACTCGCTTTCACAAGCTCACCTCAAATTTATGTTTCTAATCTGCAGCGCTACTATATAGGAGAAGTTTTCAGCGTTTGAAAGTGCGAATTTGTCATGTATTCTGTAGCTTGTGTTCTATAAATATTTCAAGGCACTTATAAAGGGCTTTCAATGGGTGTGCTTCTTCCCTGTAATTATTATACTCTTAAAATGTGTAACTTCGCGCCCTGAGCCTACTAACAATCTTTACTCACTAAGACTTATTTAACTCTCAAATACAAAACTCCTTCCTGATAGTTGCTCAGCAGACGAATATTGCTTGAGATCAGCGTTTTAAAGGCAGCGTCTCGGCAGAATGAACCCACCTCAGATTTTGACACAGATAGATAGGAGGCCCTTCAAGTGAACCAAAACAACAATTGGGCACCGAAAATGTGAACTCTGCAAGCCAGGGAGGCGGCCCAACCGCCGCTCCAATTCCTCCTTTCGTTCCCCTAACACCTTATTCGGACAAGTGTGTTCTCCGTTAGAAAACGCGCCGTCACTCGTAGCTTCGTAGGGCACAATTGTTTTAGCGCTCTCTACCTCCATACTCTGCGTCTCTGACGGCAGAGAAGAACGGCTCACTCGTCCGCGCCCATCTCAAGGGGGGTTTCAAAAGGCGGGGTTTTCCCCCATTTTCGCGCTAAAGGAAGTTCATGTCGTGATTCAGGAAGCCGGAATAGCCCCAAATCTGCCAAAACCCCGAAGTTGAAAATCTGCCGAGCCGCTGCCTTTGAGGCGAGTCTCGAGGTGAGAATATATAGCTTGTTTGGAATAGCTGGGTTAACTTTTGACCATTCGCTCGTAAGCATGTTTCTGATCAAAATGAATGAGTTATTGAAATATTGGAATATTTGATCTCGATAAACCGCGACTTTCGAGCTGTGGTTCATCGCAATTTTTATGACTTCGATGCATCATTTGTCTTCATCAAAAACATATTCAGCATCATTGAGTTAGATAATCAAATAATGACTTACAAAATACGGTCTGCCGCCAGGTATCACCAGGAGAATCATACAAAAAGCAAAAAAATGCGGTTTGTACAACTTCTTGCCTCTCAGTATGTTAAAGCGTCCGGGCATAATTTCGAATGGAATTTTTCTCGCTTACCTAGGCTTCTTCCTCCCGCTGATTCTAAGGCCCGTATGCACGTACATCCCCGCGGGGAGGGGATGTGCGCTTAACCATTGAAATGATCCCCGCTGGGGATCCCCTCCCCTCCCCGCGCGAACCCCCGTATGCACAAAGACAATATCGGACAAGGGATCCCCTGTGGGGAGGGGAAGTGAACCCCCTTATGCACAAGAGGGGATCAAGCGGGGAAATCACCTTGCTTTCAAATTTTCTATGAAAAACTCTTTCTTATTTCATATTTTGACTGCAACTCATCTTCATCTCCTCACTTTCAATAATTTGGGGTTGCGGAATGCGCGTATGCAGTGATTGCGCTCGGGGCACCAAAAATGATTTTTTCTACTCCCATTATGTTCCTGTCCTCTTGGATGCTGCCCTTCCGCTCATGCTGCCCCATTTCAGCGTAAAAATGTTGAACTATAGAAGTTGATGTGTCTCTGCAAGGGAATGGGTAGAAGACGTTATGCTGCCGAAAAGGGGGGGGGGGGTGCCGCGCGGACGCTCAAAGCAGTATTCTAACACATAACAGAAGCTGCAATTTGTGTCAGCTCTCCATAAACGCTGTAGCTATCAGCTGCATATCGTGCTTTATCCCAGGGGAATGATCCCCAGCAGCCATCCCTGCTATGCACAAGGGGAACGCTGGGGAGGGGATCACTCCCCAGGGGATTTCTACCCAGAAATAGGCAAATATGCTACTTTCTAGATTTTTTCGAGGCAGCTTATGTTAAAATAACAAGATAATGGCAACATGTCATGAAATATGAAAGTTACAATGTGTTTACTCAGCCAATATAGTTGAAACTATTATGTTGTATGAAAAATGCGCAAATTTTCTGAATGATCAAGAACTCCTACAAATGATCGAAATTGGCAGCTATTATTGCTCGGATTTTTTCTCAAGAGGCGAATATAGAAAAGAAAGACAAATTGCAAGCCACATGTCGCTGAGAGAAGAATCCGGCTTTCAAAGAAAATCCTCCATCAAAATGAACGAAATGCTTGGTAATGACTGAGCAGAACCAGAATATCCGCGTCTCTGGCATGATCTACACCATCGAACCCCTAGTTCGTTGCAAGGGATGTCGATCCCCTCCCCCGCGTTATTGAGTTGAATTCGCGCATACGGGGTTCGAGGGGGGGAAGGGAAGGGATCCCCTCCCCCATTCGAACCCCGTATGCACTGGGGTTCGCTCGATCAATACCTCTGAAACCATTCACACCATCCCCGCTTAGGTGCAGGGGAGGGGATCGCTCCCCTCCCCTCTGTCATGGCGGGGTCCGGCGGAGGGGATCGTTCCCCTGGGGATCCAGCTCCCCTCCCCTCCCCAGCGGGGATGTACGTGCATACGGGCCTAAAAATGCAGCTTGGAGGGCACGAAAACGCCGAAAACGCTCTTCTAGAAGCTCTTGATTTGGATTTTGTCGCCTGCCGCCAAGGATAAGACGCAGAGTCTTTGTGGGACCCTACGTTTTGACTGTGTGCGGTATGCGCACTCTGGCCGAGGGCGTTCCGGTCGCCACTTCTGAAGCGGATTTTTCGCTTCAAAAATAAATTGGTGCATTGCCAGTTGGGCAAGAGTATTAGGACGGGTGTCCCGTGTATTCCACATTTTCGTATCTGCTCGGAAGCTGCCTTTAAAGGCAGTAGGTCGGCAGAATGAGACCCGTGGCAAAACAAGGTCACAGGATAGGAGCCCCCATAATGGAACCTATGGGCCAAAGTTCGATCTTTCTCTGCCACTTCTAACCCCCGAAACTTCAAAGCGAAAGCAGCGCTCATCTGCTGTCCTCTCCGAACCCGCCCACCCCATGGACGAGTGAACGCGAAGCCCGTCATGGCGAAGACGCAGAGTCGTTGCGGGACCCCATGCTTATAGCATTGCGGCTGGCGCTCTGACCGCAGAAGTCACTCGTCCATGGGGTGGGCGGGTTCGGAGAGGACAGGAGATGTGTGCTGCTTTCGCTTTGAAATTTCGGGGATTAGAAGTGGCAGAGAAGGATCGAACTTTGGCCCTTAGGTTCCATTATGGGGGCTCCTACCCTGTGACCTTGTTTTGCCACGGGTCTCATTCTGCCGACCTACTGCCTTTAACAGTGAAGGATGGTAGGAATACTTCTGGATGATAGTGTGAAATCCAGATATCTGGGGCTTCAGGACATGAAGATTTCTTCAGCTACAATTCCCTCCTTAACGGGATGTTGATGTTGATGCATACGACCTCAAATCAGGCTGGCAGAGGGGAGAAAAGGCTCCTCGCCCCAAAAAAAAGGATAGCCAAATTTTACTTTTTGAATTAGAAGCATAAAATCACGCAGTTATTGAAATAAGGCTTGTAGAAATTTTCTTCTGGGGCCCGCAAAATTTTTGAAAGTATCAAAAAATTTTCGGAATCGTAGCTATCGCACCCTCATTAAGAAAAGTTTTGTCGCGCTTCTCTTCCTCCATCCCCTCCAAAAAGGTCGCTACTGTAGGGAACATATGTATAAACAGACAGACAATTTGTAGTATTATAGAGATTCGAACAATCGTCCTAACCCCGGAAACAGGATGAAAACAGATAGGAAGGGAGACAGGACGAAAATAGGTTTATTACTCTTGCGTTCACTTGTGGAAGCTGGAGAACGCGCAATAGTGTCTAATCCTCCCATTCTCCTCATCTAACAAGGGAATGGTCAGAAGTCGAAGTGGCCATTCCAGACAAGCTGCATACCATTCGATGCAGCATATAATGCTAATTCTAAATCTGTTTTCCATATCTGCAGAGCGCCTCTATAGGCGAAATTATGAGCAGGTTTACTGCGAAAAAATCGGACACAAAAATTCCGAAATTAAGCACTTTATTGCTTTTTTAGCTCACCTTTAGTTACGAGTCGTATGAAGTTTCATGTTTTGGTCCAGCACAGAACCGGGAATAGCTCTGTGCGCCCAAGATTGCCCTTAACACGCACAACTTCTTAGCAAAATAATGGTCTTTAACGGCTTATAATTTTGTCCACAAGTATTCTGCATATAAAGAAGAGAGATTTAGAGTCAGCGTTTTATGCTGCATCTAATGGTATGCAGGTTGTTTGAAATAGCCACTTCAATTTCTGACCATTCCCTTGTAAGTAACAAGTTGCTTTATGCAATCCCGATGTGCGAACCCGCGGCAAAGTTGATGCGCGATTTAGCGTCCAACACTACTTTGGCTGGGTTCATACTGATCCGAAGTTCCGGAACAGTTCAGCACAGTTCTCGTGCTGGAACTGCTTGGAAACTGTGCTGCATACGCTGTAGCCACCCGCATGCGGTTTTGAGCGGCGCGAGCCAGCGGTTTTTGAATTTCTTGAACGGTTTTGATTGTATATCTTGCACATTTTCGTCTCATTCTTGCATCTTGCTTCTGCTTGCGAAGAAGACGATTCCGAAAGCGAGGTTCAAGAACGAAGCTTTTTCATGTTTTGTCTTGCGTAAAAGATGTGTTTTTCTTCGCGCATCCCTTCTTCTTCGCGAACTTTCTGTAAATCATTCATTTTTGTACTTCAGAATGTCGCTGCGTACTCGATATTATGAGCTGTCTTCAGGAAGGACTTATACATATCATCGTGATTGCGAAGATCGCGAATTTTCCTTGTGTTTTGATGAGATTTGGTTTTTGGGCGTTTCAGCCCCTTTTCTTTTCATATTTCATCTGCTTGCTTGTTCGTTCTTGATTAACGTTCCGTTTCCGATGAAGGAAATCCGAATTCAGAGAAATGTACAAGGACGGAAGCGGCAGTTCGTGGCAACTTTCAGCCCGAATATTCTCATTCTTGTACTCAAATAATCGCCAGGGGCAGGCGGTCCACAAACTCGCGGTTTTCTGCAAGCGGTCAACAGAATTTTGGGGTTGGCCAAACCTTCAGCTGTCGGTACTTCGTTTACGGTCGCATATTCTGCCAGCGGGCACCAATACAGCATTTTCTGCAAGCGCTCGGCAAGTAATTTCTTTCAGCGAGCGTTGGCCAAACTTTCAGCAAGCGCTCGGACTCTTTTTGAGCAGTTTCGGGCATACGCCGAGCACAGGTAAGACTCTGTGTGGCAGAGGTGTAATTGTTGGTTTAATTACTCAAGTTAGAGTACCTTCTCTCAGCGGATAGTACCTGAGGGCTGTGCGGTCCACCACAATGGACCGTGCGGCTCTCGAAAATTTTGCATGTTCTCGCGGAAAGTCCGCGAGAATGGGGCCACTGCGCCGCAGTTAATCTATAAGGAAACGCGATTGTTTTCCAAACATTCGTCTGAAAATTTCGCTAGAATTCTTCCAAATATCTGCAAGCGGACCGCAAGAAATCAGCGAACTATTTTTCCGGTACCCGCCCGCCCATAAATCGCATGGGCGCATGCCCTCGGCGATTATCTGAGTACCCATCTCCAAGCGCGGAACTTTTCACACTGGGAGAGCAAGCGAGGTACAAGAATGAGGCGAAAATGAGCAAAATATGCTACGAAAATCGTTGGAGAAAATCAAAAAAATTGCTACTTCGCGCCGCTCAAAACTATGCGGGCAGCTGCAGCGCATGCAGCATAGTTCCAGAAAAGTTCTAGCGCAGTGCGAGAGCTGTGCTGGAACTGTTCCGGAACTTAAGGATCAGTATGCTCGAAGAGTGAACGAGGTACTGCCTATTCCGACTGAGAAGCCTTTGGCTTTGGCTTCTCAGTCGGGGTAGGGAGTACTCGTTTGCTTGGAAGCAGATAACGTGCTTTATTCCCGCAATAGTTTAAAAGCAGTGGTGCAAACTGTCTCTGCAGATCTTAACGCCGCCAGTAGTTAGCGCCAGCTTAGAGGCAATGGATCGGCAAAACTTAACAACCCAGGATTTGACTCGGTAAGTTGCTTATCACTCAAGTATGAAAACAGTGCAATCCCAATCTCACAGCATGCCTTTCCTGCCGAGAAAATTGCTCCCAAACTTACATGCGCAAGCCAATCTTACACGCGCATGGACGAGCTGGCAATCCCCCTCTCACTGCTCAGATAATCGCCGGGGACAGGCGACCATACGATTTATGGGCGGGCAGGCACCGGAAAAATAGTTTGCTGATTTCTTGCGGTCCGCTTGCAGATATTTGGAGGAATTTTAGCGAAATTTTAGACGAATGCTTGGAGAACAATCTCGGTTTTCTTATAGATTAGCTGCAGCCGCATTCTCGCGGACTTTCCGCGAGAATACGCAAGATTTTCGAGGGCCGCGCGGTTCTTCGCGCAACCGCGCAGCTCCCAGGTACTTTCCGCTGAGAGAAAGTACCTCAAACTTAAGTAATTAAACCAACGCGACATCTCTGCCACACAGAGTCTTACCTGTGCTCGGCGTATGCCCGAAACTGCTTAAAAAGAGTCCGAGCGCTCATTGAAAGTTTGGTCAGCGCTCGCTGAGAGAAATTATTTGTCGAGGGCTTGCAGAAAATGCTGTATTGCCGCCCGCTGGCAGAATATGCGACAGTAAAGGAAGTGCCGCCAGCTGAAGGTTTGGCCACGCCCCAAAATTCTGTTGACCGCTTGCAGAAAACCGCGAGTTTGCGGAGCCTGCCCCCGGCGATTATCTGAGTGGAGGCTGCCACCGCAATGCTTTAACCATTGAGTCCTGCAACGATTCAGCGTATTTAGTCTTCCCGCACTCGTCCAATTTGCACGCGAAGGGCATTTGGAAAACGCTCGTTTTCTCCATTTTCAAGCTTTCTAATGTGGATTTCTGGGATCAGCGCATTAGATAACCCCAGTAAGCGAGAATTTGACTGGGTTAAGATTTGCCGAGCCACTGCCTTTAACCTATTACAAAAGGCTGTTTGAAGTTTCACAATGTCGGAACTGACAAAACCTACCTTTCCGCCAATTGTCATGAACGATCTGCCTAGACTTCGTCCATAGAAGTGGATATCGCGAATGTACTCACTACCAACGAGATCTGAATGATTAAAGTAAGCAGGTTCACGTACTCCGTTGTCTTTTGAATCCCATCTGCAAAGGACGTTGGAGTTCAACAGGAGCTACCATCTCACGCTAAGGACCATAAATGTTTATAATTAACATGAATTTCGCAGTGATGGCAAAGGAAGAAAGCTTCGTCACTCAAACTTTCGACCGATTTTACTCATTGCTGGATTTATTGAACGCTATGCGTAAGTAACTTGTTATAATAATAACTTGCTAAGGCCGTCTTTTTCTTGCCTTTTTCTTGTGTACTTGTACTTTAAAAAACAGTACTGTACTTCTTTTATGTACAGAGTGTCCCAAAAGGATGTGCACACTGTTTGATCGTTAATAACTCTCTTGCCTTCAAGTCTTTCAGCAAGCTTGAAGTACCATTCTCTAGAGTGAGGTTCTTAAATTTACAGTGTGCAGCGAATCACCAATCACTCTTCGTTACTGTAGGATTACGGTATAAACTTTCAGTATACAGCGTCACTGTGGAATAGGCCTTCTGATGAAATAGTTTCAAAAAATCTGGAAGCCTGTGTAGCAAGGTTTTCAGGCGTGCTGATTTCGCTGCATGACTTTTCACCAGTTTTCCGAGCTTTCTTGATGGCGTATTCACATTTTTGACGAACATTGGAAAATCAGTTGTTACCCCCTGACTCTGAAATAACTCATGAAAGAAGCACTATACTAAAGTGCAAGTTTCATATTTAGGATCAGCGACTTCGATCAGCCACTTCAAGAGTTTGTGGCTTGTTTGGCTTTCTTTCTGAGGCAAAAACCGGCAAAATATCGCTTTCAATGCCTCAAAATCCTCCTCAAAGTTCCCACCGTAATTTTACGTAATAGGGAGCTATCGATAATTCGTTCCACTCTTCTAATCTAAGTTGAAACTCGCTAACCAAAATGATACCTCAAGCTAGGCAAAAGACATGAATGCAGGAGAGTTATTAACGATCAAACAGTATGCACATCTATTTGGGACACCCTGTATTGTCTCTTAATAACCTTACGTAGCACTTTACAGAGAAGCTCCTGAGCTATGTTTTTATATAATATGCAATACCAATATGTTGTTCAGCAAACACAAAGACAAGTGGATGTGATGCATAGCCCTATCTGAAATTGCAGCTCCTGAACATAAGCTATTACTCGCCGTAAACCTCCGTCATTCCAAGGCCTGGACGCGGCTAATTCGGCCTTATGGCGCCACAGATCAGCATCAGTCATGCCGTCAATCTAGATCCAATGGCCTAGCAGACATGTATGATTTTAAGGAAAGAACATCGCTCTTTCTATGCAGGCTTGGTCAAATATTAAATGGGTCCAAAAGTTCGTTCGCCTGATCTTAAAAAATCATAACGTCCTTCCTTCTCGGTGGAATTTCTTGAATTGATATTCGTTTGAAAAAGAAACCATTACAAACAACCATTACTCTTTACAACAGTATTTTTGCCATGAATTGTTGTTAAAAAGTTCGAGAGCTATAGGTAATTGAAGGAAATCAGTCAAGATCGGCTTTTTCAAGCTGGGTTACGAAAAATTCCGAAAGTATCACTATTTGATAGAGAAAATTATGCTCTTTACTACAGTACCTTTCCCACAAATTAAAACGAGAAAGATCGAGAGTTATAAGCAAATAAAGGGAATTACATCAGTTTTGCAATTCTGTGACCTTTTCTTTCTAGGTGAGCTAGAATCGGACCAAGCGAGAGCAATTTTGATTTTCGTAATATTTCCGGATTTTCGGGTCTGCGTTTTTCACGAAAACCAAAATTGCTCTCGATTGGTCCGATTCTCGCTCAGCTAGAAAGAGAAGGTCACAAAACCCGTGTTCTTGGCTTTCCCGCCTTTTTTGTGACATTTTTGGGCTTTTTTGGGCATGCTCAAAAATTGCAAATCTGATGTAATTCCCTTTATTTGCTTATAACTCTCAATCTTTCTCGTTTTAATTCGTGGAAAAGGCGCTATATTAAAGAGCATAACCTTCTCTATCAAATAATAGTACTTCCGGAATTTTTCCTGATCCAGCTTAAAAAATGTCGATCTGGAGTAATTTTATACAATTGCTTCTAACTCTCGAACTTTCTCACGCAATTCGATCGCAAAGATACTGTTGTGAAGATAATGGTTTCCTCTTTCAAACAAAAATTAATTCAAGAAATTCCACTAAGAAGGAAGGAAGTTATGATTTTTTGAAAATCCGGCGAACGAACTTTTGGACCCACCTAATAGATGGAAGTGTTGCAATTCAACGGGCGTGGCCTAGTTTGGGACAAGACAGCGGCAACATTTTTGCTACATGACCCAGTCATCTTTAATAGCGGCTATCATGAGAAATCGATGATCGCTAACAGAACTTCGTCTAAATACTAAACAAATAGAACAAAACATGATATTTTAGCATGACATAAATAAAAAAATCGAATGAAAAGTTTTTTGGAACAGTCGGAATCAGATACATTCTTATTTCACGCAGCTTTCAAAAAATTTATGGAAACTCTGCTGCAGAAGAAAAAACTTTTTTTCCCACGGCTGCGATCAGCTGCTCATCGACTCTTCCTATCCGAGATTGTGTAGCTTCGCCACTGTCGTTTGCGATATAATGTCTTACAGCGTGTAAGGTCTAACAAAGGATAAAGGTCTGAAGGTCTACTATGAGCCTAGGTTTGGATATAAATTTTTTGTGAAGGGTTGGTCTAGTCTCAAGTCAAGGCCATTTCACTGAAAATTTGCCAGTCACGGAAATCGAACCAAGAAGCCGTCATGGTGTGATAACTAAACAATACTTTTTTGAGCAGGATTATAGAATACACATGTGAAAATACCAGGGAAAAGACAGTAAGTTTTTAACAAGGGTTGAGAGGAAAAATTGTAAAATTGTGAAATTGTAAAATTTGTAAAATTGTAAAATTTCAACAAAATCAAAATGGACTCAAAAAACCCAAAATTCGACTCGTACCGGCGCCCTGTATGACAATCAACTTAAGTTACCCTGCATGTTCTTGTGATTCTAAGGAAAATGTAAATTTGAAGGTAAACACATATATTAATATCTAATATCTAAGTATATCGAATTTGTGGAATCAAACTGTAGGCAGATCGTTCCACAAGATTTTTGGGTAATCACAGTTATTAATTTCCATGTTCCGTAATCATTAAACCTGGGCATGATCGTAAGTGTCGAATATTGTTGTGCCGAACAGGTTGTTAGGTGGTCCTTTTATTGTCAGTACTCTTCGGCCTTACGTTTCGACGCTTTCGTCTTCATCAGAGGCCTGGAATGCCTTGCCAGTTTTCGGCGCTTCCCCCAATCTAGTGCTATAAGAATTGTGATGGCAAAAGACATGCCAGGGAACCACCGCTTCATTAGATGTCCGTGCCGGATGTAGATGTTCGTGACGGACGACTGAGCTATACTGAGGGATGTCACATAAACAGTTGTAGCTCACATAATGATGGAAACGGAAGAATCAGCGATTATGGATAAGCACTCGTTTTTGTTGTTCATTTCTGGATTATTTGCAGAAATCCAGAACGATTCTAAGGCTTCAGTCATCTCCACCATGCAATTCGTGCCTATCTGCCAAGCGTGTTCATGTAATGCACGCTATATTGGGGAAACAGGAAGAACACTCGGCATTCGCATCAAAGAGCATTTGTCAGACAAAAGGCGTAAGAACTTGGCTTCGCCGCTTGGCAGACATAGGCACGAATTGCATGGTGGAGATGACTTTGATATCAAAGTCACAATTCTAACACTTAAAAAAGAGACCTCGGCTAGGAAAGCCTTAGAATCGTTCTGGATTTCTGCAAATAATCCAGAAATGAACAACAAAAACGAGTGCTTATCCATAATCGCTGATTCTTCCGTTTTTATCATTATGTGAGCTATAACTGTTTATGTGACATCCCTCAGTATAGCTCAGTCGTCCGTCACGAACATCTACATCCGGCACGGACATCTAACGAAGCGGTGGTTCCCTGGTATGTCTTTTGCCATCACAATTCTTATAGCACTAGATTGGGGGAAGCGCCGAAAACTGGCAAGGGCTGGTAGAGACGTTTGATGGGCTGGAGTTACGGATGAAGCTTTGAACCATTCCAGGCCTCTGATGAAGACGAAAGCGTCGAAACGTAAGGCCGAAGAGTACTGACAATAAAAGGACCACCTAACAACCTGTTCGGCACAACAATATTCAACACTTACAATCACAGTTATTTTTATCCAGCTTGAAGTTAGGAGATAACATGGAGTGCGCAAGTCATGAGCCTGCGCAACTTATAAATTGACACTGATCTGGGAGCTGAGAGACTGTTCGGATTAATGAAATCCTCGCCGAAAATTAATAGCTTAACATTACGCAAGACTTATCGCAGAAGAAATATCTGCGATGCAGAAGAAAAGCCGTGTTTATAAGATTTTGGCATGTCCCTTTATATTGCTTTGCAAAAGCTTTGACAGATAACTTTCCCTTTGTCATCGCCCGCTTGGATGCACAATGTGTAGAGGACTAGTTTTCTTTCCACTATTTTCCTAGTTCACCCTCGACTGAAGTTACATCGATTTGATAAGGGATGCGAACTCAAGATTCACGATTGAAGATCCGATTTTTTACGGAAGAAGACACTCACCGATACACATAGTTGTAATGATGAGGCCAAGTATAATGTAGGCTAGAGTGGCTGGAAAAAAGTCGACGTTCAAAGGAACTATGTCACCAAATCCTAAACCAAGAACTTCACTTGAGAAACTTTGTGCTTTGCATTCTGTTATATGAAATCACCCCTAAAATATTCTCACCTATTGTTGTCACGGTAACGAAACAGAAATAGAATGCGTCAAAAAAGGACCATGCTTCCCAATATCGTATCACATATGCTCCACCAGCCACGTAACCTGAACTGCGAAAAATCTCTATCATGCTGTTAACATTCGAATGAAATGAGATAAAAGGCGAGCAAGTTGATAACTAAATAATCCATCCATGCCCATACTCATGTTTTCAAGTAACCTGCTGGCGCAGGATAAATTGTGAAGTGAGTCCACATTTAGAGAAGCACACATTTATACTCATCTAAACTTGTCGCGGATTCTTGACTTTCTTCAAAGGAGGCCACCACCGCGCTGCGAAGGGGTCCCGAAAAACTCGCGTTTTCTTGCAGGCGGTCAGCAGAATTTTGGAGCGTGGCCAAACCTTCAGCGGGCGGTACCTTACTGTCGAATCTCCTGCTAGCGGGGCAGAATATAGAGCTTTCTGCGGGCGCTCGTCAAATGATCTCTTTCAGCGAGCGCTGGCCAAACTCTCAGCAGGCGCTCGGACTCTTTTTGAACAGTTTTGGGCGTACGTCGTGCAAATATGAGACTCCATGCTGCAGACTCGGACAATCGCCGGGGGCAGGCGGGCACCGGAAAAACAGTTTGCTGATCTCTCGCACCCCGCTCGCGGATTTTTTGCAAAGCAATCAGGACTTTTCGGAAGACCGCTCGCTAAGTCAGCGGATTTTTGAGAGACCGCCTGTTGAATCTTTTTCGCTCTTATCTTTTGCAGATATATTGCTGAATCTCTGAGGAATCGAGAATTCAGCAAGCGGTCTTCCGAAAAGTCCTGATTGCTTTGCAAAAAATCCGCGAGCGGGGTGCGAGAGATCAGCAAACTATTTTTCCGGTGCCCGCCTGCCCCCGGCGATTGTCTGAGGAAATGTCATCGATGGTTTAATTACTCAAGTTTGAGTACTTTCTCTTAGCGGAAAGTACCTGAGGGCTGTGCGGTCCTCCACAAAGGACCGCGCGGCCCTCAATAATTCATATTCTTGCGGCCACTGCGCCGCAGCTAATCTATAAGAAAACCGCGATAGTTCTCTGAGCATTCGTCTAAAAATTGGTCAACATTCCTTCAAATTTTTGCAAGCGGGCCGCAAGAAATCAGCGAACTATTTTTCCGGTGCCCGCTTGCTCAAAATTCGCATGGCCGCCTGCCCCCCGCGATTATCTGAGTAGGTCAAGAAAGTGAAAAAGGTCAGCTTTTTGCACTCACAAAAAAGTAATGCTCTCTATCAGTCTATGATGGAAGTTAGACTTCACATCGCTTTCAAATAGTGGAGTATGAAGTGGTGCAAAACTTTCAATCACCGCGTTTTCCACCTTGAGTGCTTCAACTCTATATCACCACAAAATTGAAACAAGTCGAGGTAAGCTCAAACACTTACAGTAGATTCATCGAGGTTTGTCCTAGCAAATCATGTAAAATTAAGGTTGGAAAGCTTCTTCGGTGATAAAGTTAATCGAGCAGGCACAACCCTTTTAAAGGTCAGGTTGCCTGAGCTTTTGTAGCCTTGTGTCTGTCCCCCTTAACATGTTTTCGAGATCCAGAAGTCGCGTCAAAACACTTTCAGTAGGATAGACCCTTTCAAATTAATTCAGCCATCAAATTACGTGTGTTTGTAAAGTACAGTCACAGAAAATCGAGCGTACAGACTTCAAAAATGCAAAAACTCCTCAGAAAAAGATGATGTCCTCCAGAGTGTCGCATTCTAGGGTTATGGAGGCGAGGAGGAGGAAGAAGGGGTCGTTTGGGAGCTTTCAGGTGAGGAGGGGTGGTTTGGGAAAAACTTGGCCTGACCTCTTGCTCAACTCTGATCATAATTTACGATAACGGGCAAAGCGTGCTTACGTGACTGGTGTGTGTGTGTGTATGTGTGTATGTGTGTATGTGTGTATGTATGTATGTGTGTATGTGTCATATATATATATGTGTACTAGCTGATGGTCCCGGTCTCACCCGAGACTCTTAGTTTAACAAATGGGGTAGGGTAACGAACTCCGTTAGTTTGAAACTTCTCCACGGACTATTGGTCCTGCAATCACATGCAACACTATTTCGAAAGGATAGTTGCCAGCAAAGGCGGGTT